>CM022772.1:8395165-8645165 GCA_012411365.1 Ameiurus melas | reverse complement strand
ATACGACCGCAGAACATTTCACATGTTCCTCTTACATCTGCTACACACAAGATCTTATTTATGCTTCTAAGAAAGGATATTGCACCACCACTGTCTGGCATTTGTATGCCTCCACAAAGTCATGGTTTGCCACAGCGTACGTGCATCTGTAAGACAGAAGAAACAGAGAAGTGCATCTTTAAGGATTTTATAACATTTGGTTTTAGTGCCAGAAATGCCCCTTGAGTACACGTACCTCAGATGTGCAGCAACCATCTCATCGTAAGGAGGTTCCAGCACATGCTGACATTTGTCCTCTGGACTGGACAGCTGTTGACACAAAACAAGCCTGAGTAGCATTTTTCGCATGACTGGATGCAGAGTAAAGGTCGACCGATTGATCGGTTTTGCTGATTAATCGGCAACAATATCTGGTATTGCTGGAGCTACCAGTTCTCAGCAGAAATCCACACAGAGAGCAGCTGAGAAAGGTCCACTGTCATTATACAGTACGAGAGCGGCCTCTAGAGGCAAAATAAAAACCATCACTGACAAATATTGTGTTATTTAAAGTGTTGTTGTTTTTATTTGGACATCTCAATTTTTATTCAGAGTGTTACTTTTTGGTTCAGTTTGGACGTATAGCTTATATTTACTTTAATATTTATTAATAGTTCACATACAGTGGTGTGAAAAAGTGTTTGCCCCCTTCCTCATTTCCTGTTCCTTTGCATGTTTGTCACACTTAAGTGTTTCGGAACATCAAACCAATTTAAACAATAGTCAAGGACAACACAAGTAAACACAAAATGCAATTTGTAAATGAAGGTGTTTATTATTAAAGGTGAAAAAAAATCCAAACCATCATGGCCCTGTGTGAAAAAGTGATTGCCCCCTAAACCTAATAACTGGTTGGGCCACCCTTAGCAGCAACAACTGCAACCAAGCGTTTGCGATAACTTGCAATGAGGCTTTTACAGCGTCCTGGAAGAATTTTGGCCCACTCATCTTTGCAGAATTGTCCTAATTCAGTTACATTAGAGGGTTTTCGAGCATGAACGGCCTTTTTAAGGTCATACCACAACATCTCAATAGGATTCAGGTCAGGACTTTGGCTAGGCCTCCAAAGTCTTCATTTTGTTTTTCTTCAGCCATTCGGTGGTGGACTTGCTGGTGTGTTTAGGATCATTGTCCTGCTGCAGAACCCAAGTTCGTTTCAGCTTGAGTAACGAACAGATGGTCGGACATTCTCCTTCAGGATCTCTTGGTAGACAGCTGAATTCATAGTTCCTTTTATCACGCAAGTCTTCCAGGTCCTGAAGCAGCAAAAACCCCCAGACCATCACACTACCACCACCATATTTTACTGTTGGCATAATGTTCTTTTTATGAAATGCAGTGTTCCTTCTACGCCAGATATACTTGGACACACACCTTCCAAAGAGTTCCACTTTTGTCTCATCTCCACAGAATGTTGTCCCAAAAGTCTTGGGGATCATCAAGATGTGTTGTGGAGAAATTGAGACGAGCTTTGATGTTCTTTTTGCTCAGCAGTGGTTTTCTCCTTGGAACTCTGCCATGCAGGCCATTTTTGCCCAGTCTTTTCCTGATGGTGGAGGCATGAACGCTGACCTTAACTGAGGCAAGTGAGGCCTGCAGTTCTTTGGAAATTGTTGTGGGGTCTTTTGTGACCTCTTGGATGAGTCGTCGCTGCGCTCTTGGGGTAATTTTGGGTGGCCGGCCACTCCTGGGAAGGTTCACCACTGTTCCATGTCTTCGCCATTTGTGGATAATGGCTCTCACTGTGGTTCGCTGGGTTCCCAAAGCTTTGGAAATGGCTTTATAACCCTTACCAGACTGATAGAAAGTAATTGAGATCTTTCTCAATTGTTCCTGAATTTCTTTGGGTCTCGGCATGATGTGTAGCTTTTAAGGATCTTCTGGTGGACCTTACTGTGTCAAGCAGCTCCTATTTAAGTGATGCCTTGAATGTGAACAGGTGTGGCAATAATCAGGCCTGGGTGTGGCTAGAGAAATTGAACTCAGGTGTGGACAACCACAGTTATAGTATGTTTTTAACAAGGGGGGCAATCACTTTTTCACACAGGGCCATGATGGTTTGGATTTTTTTCACCTTTAATAATAAACACCTTCATTTACAAATTGCATTTTGTGTTTACTTGTGTTGTCCTTGACTATTGTTTAAATTGGTTTGATGTTCGAACACACTTAAGTGTGACAAACATGCAAAGGAACAGGAAATGAGGAAGGGGGAAACACTTTTTCACACCACTGTAAATATTTCATTTTTTTTAATACAGGACATTTACATGGTTTATTTTTGTAATAAAGTTCATTAATATTTTACTTTGAGTGTTTTCATTAAGACATTTGAGTGCGTCGGTTTTAAAACCATTGGTTGATTAATCGGTTATCGTACCACCAAATTTAGTTATCCGTAAAATCCACTATCGGTCGATCTCTAATGCAGATTAACAGTTTCTCTAAAAGGTTTCTTGATGAAGATTACAACCTTAAATCTAATCAATTATTTATCCCTTGACATTAGGCTAAATAATATGTCGGTAATCAAATAATTACTCAATACATGTGTTTTAATCAAGGTTATACAGTGTGGTTTAAAGGAATATGCCAATGTTTTCAACCTACTTTAACGAGTAATCACAGACATGCTTCCCAGTACTGAATATCTGAGGGCGAGACTCACACTTACTTAAAACTGTAATCGTTATAATCGAAGGCAAAGAGCAGCTGTTTCAATCATTGAAAATTTCTTTAAAATAGATCATAGAATTTTGTCAGTCAAAGGCATTTGTTACAGCACTGCTCAGAAGCTGAGGATTCATTTTCTATAACAGCAGCTCTGACAGTCGTTCCAGCTGCAAAGCTAGATGTATATCTACAGTCCCCTCTGAAAAGTATTGGAACAGCAAGGCCAATTCTGTTGTTTATGCTATACACTGAAGACATTTGGGTTTGAGATCAAAACATGACGATGGATCAGAATTTCAGCCTTCATTTCCTGATATTTACAACTATGTGTGTTAAACAACTTAGAACATGGTACCTTTTGTTTGCACCCAGCCATTTTTCCAAGTGATCAAAAAAATAGTGAAACATGGCACCTGACTGGTGTTTCTTGTTGTCCAGGTGTGTCCTGTTAGATTGATTGTTTAATCAATTAATAGGTCTGAATGTCTAATATTGGGTGGAGACTGTAAAGACAGCATTTGTGGTTAAAAAGGATAAACCAACATAAAGACCAGAGAGCTGTCTATGGGAGAAAATCAAGCCATTTTGAAGCTGAGAAAAGAGGGAAAATCGAACAGAGCTGTTTCACTAAACATTGTAAATAGCCAATACAACCGTTTGGAATGTCCTGAAAAAAAAAGAAATCACTGGTGTTCTAACAAACAGACATGGAACAGCTCGGCCAAGGAAACAACAGCAGATGATGACAGAAACATTGTGAGAGCTGTGAAGAATACAAAGCATTCAAAGCGCTTCATAACATTGGGATTAAACCACTGGAGTCCCATGGATTATTTTACGATGCCTTTAGGAAATTTTTGGAGCTTGGAGGTTTTGGTGACTGGACTCTAAACAGAGGGACAGAAATCTCCCAGGTTTCATTAAAAACGACTTCATTTCTGTTCCGAGCAAGAACGAAAGTCTTATGTGTTCGGAACGACATGAGCGAGAGTAACTGATGACAGAATTTTTATTTGTGGGTAAACTACCCCAAATCTTAAATACTGTAACAGTTTGTCATTATAAATTACACAACTTTACACACACATTTAAAAAATGTCAAACTACTCGTAAACCGAAGCCATGTTCAGGTCAACTGAAAAATCTGGAATAAGGTCATTGTAATGTTGGTTACCATCACACACTAACCAGTCAGTGAAAAACAAATAAACCAGTAAAAGAAAGCATGCCTTACCTGCAGTCGAGGATTGGCTACATGTGGGTGTTTAAAAGAGAGAAGCTCTGCACAGAAACTGCCTTCCCTGTTCTCAATGGCCTCCAACATCTAAAAGATAGACTGCTGTTATAGTATACACACGATCTTATTTTAAACCGTTTCTTTTTCATCAATGTCACTCAGTACAAACCAACAACAAAAAAAAAAACAATCAGCCCCACCTGCTGGAGATACTGGTTGATCGTGATATGAGCCATTCTGATCTTGGGTTTGAATCTGAAAAAATAAAATTAATGAATAAAATAAAAACTTTTGAGTTTATTTTCAGCAGTAAGAGTACAAGTGCAGTGATGGACAACTGACTGTTCACACACACGATGGAGGAGAACTGACTGTTTTCACACGCACGATGGAGGAGAACTGACTGTTCACATACACACGATGGAGGAGAACTGACTGTTCACATACACACGATGGAGGAGAACTGACTGTTCTCACACACACGATGGAGGAGAACTGACTGTTTTCACATGCACGATGGAGGAGAACTGACTGTTCACATACACACGATGGAGGAGAACTGACTGTTCTCACACACACGATGGAGGAGAACTGACTGTTTTCACACGCACGATGGAGGAGAACTGACTGTTCACATACACACGATGGAGGAGAACTGACTGTTCTCACACACACGATGGAGGAGAACTGACTGTTCTCACACACACGATGGAGGAGAACTGACTGTTCTCACACACACGATGGAGGAGAACTGACTGTTCTCACACACACGATGGAGGAGAACTGACTGTTCACACTCTCTCTCACACACACACACACACAGAGAACAGAGAGAGAGAGAGAGAGAGAGAGAGAGAGAGAGAGAGAGTCTGGAAGTCTAGAGCTGCAGAATGAACTTTAAAGGCAGGTGCGCTTCATAAACCGGAAGTTCGGTGTTTATAAACAGCATGACTGATCCTGCTAAGCTGTACTGCTAAACTATACTACATGCTAACTACGCTAACACCAATTCAGGGTGTCGTCATCAGACAGACCCGCACTATGACCAGGACTCGGTGTTATTATCACAAACACCCAAATGTTCCTTTTTTTTTTTTTTTTACCTCGAAACTCTCACATCAGCCTCTGGGTTGCGAAGTGTGCACGAGCGTTTAAACGCGCCGGAAACCGTCACAGACTCACTTCCTGTTTACACGAGCTGACAATTTCACTATCGCAGATTCGCGACGTTTGTCACGGACAAGTGTGTGTACTGAGTACTGTACATAATAATAATAATAATAATAATAATAATAATAATAATAATAATACTGAGTACTGAACATAATAATAATAATAATATTAATAATGATAATAACAATAATAATAATAATAATGAGTACTGAACATAATAATAATAATAATAATAATACTGAGTACTGAACATAATAATAATAATAATATAGTAATATTGATAATAATAATAATACTGAACATAATAATAATAATAATAATAATAATAATAATAATAATAATACTGAGCACTGATCATAATAATAATAATAATAATAATAATAATAATAATAATAATAATAATAATAATAATTAAATCTAATTTCATTTGATTTAATTTTACTCTTCTACTGACTTTTATTATACATCGGTTTATTATTTTCCTACTAAAATCTCATATTGAGTTGTTTTACTTACACAAATCTAAATCTATATATTTAGCCACTGTGGGGAAAATTAAGATAAATAGATAAATAAACAGCTGCAAGTGTTGATGATTCATATGTTCTTCGGTTAACTGGTTAATCTAAACATTTTTCCTGATTCAATGACAATTACATTTAGCAATCAAGAAAATAATCAATTTGTTTTTGTTTCACTTTACATGCAATCATTAATGTATCATTTTCCGTGCTATTAAGGTTCTGTGTTAATAATCAGCTCAAAGTGTCCCTCAGTAAACAAAGCACATTGAGGACATTTCCCAGCATGCACTTGTCTCAGAAGAGAAGCGCCAGGTTGCCAGCTCCAGTGATTTACCGTATTAATCCGCTTTTCAACTGAAATGATTTGAAGTGAGCTTATCCCAGGGAGCATGGGGCACAAGGCGGGGTACACCCTGGACAGAGTGCCAGTCCATCACAGGGCACAATCACATACACACTCCACAGAAAGTCACATGGCTCCCCCTTTCTGAAAACAGCAATAGTAACCCTAATATTGTTAATGGTTTTAATGGTTATAATGGGAATTGTATTGGTTTTAATGGAAACTTTAATGGTCCCTGTGGCTCTCTACTGGTCATTTGTTGCTTTCTATTGGTGGCATGTTACTGTATGTCTAGTGGATACCATTAAGGATCTACATCCTTAAAATGTCCACGACGTAATGTAAACCATTTGGTAATGGTTTTAATGGTTAACAGCTAATGGGACACTTCTATATTCTAGACTGCATTTGATTTGGTTGGACAGAAATTCTGATGAGAAACTGAAGTGCAGAATGATGTCATCCAAATTGTTGATCCTCATTGGTGGGAGGAGAGAGAGAGAGAGAGAGAGAGAGAGAGAGAGAGAGAGAGAGAGAGCATTTTGGATGTGTCTTTTTGTCATTGTTTTTGAGCACACTAACTTATTGAAAACCTTAAGGCTGATATATTCATACTAAAACCCACAAAACGTCCATTTTGATTTCATGGGGGACCGTGGGGAACGTGATTGGTTGGAGCCAGACCGCGCTACGATTGGTCAGCGCCATGCGTAGGTTATCCAATTAGCTTGAGTAGACGGTGGGCTCCAGGGGAACATCGGGCACATGGCGGGGTACACCCTGGACAGGGTACCAGTTATTTATACATGATTTAATAGTCTATTTTGTTAAATATCAAACATCTAAAAGGTGGTGCATCACACCGGACAACCTAGGTGAACGTTTTCCAGTTGGTTGTGTGACTGTACATCATTCCCTTTCCAAAGTGCAATTGAAGCTAGAAACGGGTTTAACAACGTCGTGTGTAACTTTAGAGACGGTCCCTTAATTTCCGCGAATGTCGAACGTCACACCGACTCGATTCCAGTTGCTGCAGGATGGAGTGAAAAAAAGGAATGTTTTGTGCAACCTTGGCAACCCTGCCTACACAGGCCATTTTGTTGTGTTCGTGGGGAACTTAGCCGTTAACTATGAACCGTGTGCGCGTGCTCCTCGTCTCCGTGTGCTCTGTCGGTCACTTACCGAGCCACAACGCCACATAAAGCTTTGGGCGCGTGCGACCCTGCGGCTGTTTGGGATTATTCACCCCGTTGTTTTTTTTGTTGTTTTTTTAAATCTTCGCTAGCTACCGTGCTAACTCGGCTAGCAGGCTAACTTGAGCTGGAGTTCCTCTCGGCTTCAACTTTGTCGGTGAAAGGCTCGGAGCGCTGCTTCCTGCCGCGAACACACCGGACGAGGCGAAGCGAGAAAGACAGCCCCGTGACGCGCCGCTTTAGCCCGAGCACCGAGTCCCGAGTTGGGAGAAAGTAGTGTGTGAATGATGGCGGAGGAGTCCCGGCACAGCAGGAGCACGGGGTTCTCAGCTCTGGTTGAGAACGGGAACGGAGTGAGTAAAAGCCCGAGCTCCAAGTCCGGCACCTCAAAGAAACTGGTGATTAAAAACTTCAAAGGTAAACACATCACCTGCACTGGGCTAAAGCTAACTAGCTCCGACTCCACAGCGGAATGAGCCAAGACGACCGTTATGCAATCTCCCCGAAATGTCAGCGCTGTTACCCGGGGAGTGTTCCCACTGTAACCCTCACCCACCCCCGGGTCCAGCTAATACTGCTGCAATACCACCGGGGCTTCAGAACTACAGCACCGGCTCTGGGTTTTTACTAATCATTATCTCACACACACACACACACACACACACTGTGTCGTTCTATCGTCTCTGTAATGTACGACTTCCCTGCTGCAACCCTAATGGTTTCCACTACAAATACCATTACAAACCACCAGCTGACCATTGAAACCATTAGCATGATTGGTCCGTATCCATTAGACGTAAGATTCCACCAATAAATTACCAGTAGAGACCCACAGGGACCATTACAGCTTCCATTAAAACCATTAAAACCATTATTGGTCCTTAATGGTATCCACTAGATGTAACGTGCCACCAATAGAAGGCAAGAAATTACCAGTAGAGACCCACAGGGACCATTACAGCTTCCATTAAAACCATTACCATTATTCGGTCCTTAATGGTATCCACTAGATGTAACATGCCAACAATAAATACTAGGCAAGAAATTACCAGTAGAGACCCACAGGGACCATTACAGCTTCCATTAAAACCATTACCATTATTCGGTCCTTAATGGTATCCACTAGATGTAACATGCCACCAGTAAATACTAGGCAAGAAATTACCAGTAGAGACCCACAGGGACCATTACAGCTTCCATTAAAACCATTACCATTATTCGGTCCTTAATGGTATCCATTAGATGTAACATGCCACCAATACATACTAGGCAAGAAATTACCAGTAGAGACCAACAGGGACCATTACAGCTTCCATTAAAACCAGTACATTCCCATTATAACGGTTACCATTATTGGTCCGTATCCACTAGGCATAACATGCCACCAATAGAAGGCAAGAAATTACCACAAGAGACCCACAGGGACCATTAAAGCTACTGTTAAACCCATTACACATTCTGTGAGGGTTTCTATTGTTTTTATGCACATATGTAATGGTCTATACGGTGTGTGTGTACATATCTAATATACAGTGGTGTGAAAAAGTGTTTGCCCCCTTCCTCATTTCCTGTTCCTTTGCATGTTTGTCACACTTAAGTGTTTCGGAACATCAAACCAATTTAAACAATAGTCAAGGACAACACAAGTAAACACAAAATGCAATTTGTAAATGAAGGTGTTTATTATTAAAGGTGAAAAACAAAATCAACATCATGGCCCTGTGTGAAAAAGTGATTGCCCCTAAACCTAATAACTGGTTGGGCCACCCTTAGCAGCAACAACTGCAACCAAGCGTTTGCGATAACGTGCAATGAGGCTTTTACAGCGTCCTGGAGGAATTTTGGCCCACTCATCTTTGCAGAATTGTCCTAATTCAGTCACATTAGAGGGTTTTCGAGCATGAACGGCCTTTTTAAGGTCATACCACAACATCTCAATAGGATTCAGGTCAGGACTTTGGCTAGGCCACTCCAAAGTCTTCATTTTGTTTTTCTTCAGCCATTCGGTGGTGGACTTGCTGGTGTGTTTAGGATCATTGTCCTGCTGCAGAACCCAAGTTCGTTTCAGCTTGAGTACACGAACAGATGGTCGGACATTCTCCTTCAGGATCTCTTGGTAGACAGCAGAATTCATAGTTCCTTTTATCACGGCAAGTCTTCCAGGTCCTGAAGCGCAAAACAGCCCCAGACCATCACACTACCACCACCATATTTTACTGTTGGTATAATGTTCTTTTTATGTAAGCAGTGTTCCTTCTAGCGCCAGATATACTTGGACACACACCTTCCAAAGAGTTCCACTTTTGTCTCATCGGTCCACAGAATGTTGTCCCAAAAGTCTTGGGGATCATCAAGATGTGTTGTGGAGAAATTGAGACGAGCTTTGATGTTCTTTTTGCTCAGCAGTGGTTTTCTCCTTGGAACTCTGCCATGCAGGCCATTTTTGCCCAGTCTTTTCCTGATGGTGGAGGCATGAACGCTGACCTTAACTGAGGCAAGTGAGGCCGGCAGTTCTTTGGACGTTGTTGTGGGGTCTTTTGTGACCTCTTGGATGAGTCGTCGCTGCGCTCTTGGGGTAATTTGGCCACTCCTGGGAAGGTTCACCACTGTTCCATGTCTTCGCCATTTGTGGATAATGGCTCTCACTGTGGTTCGCTGGATTCCCAAAGCTTTGGAAATGGCTTTATAACCCTTTCCAGACTGATAGATCTCAATTACTTTCTTTCTCAATTGTTCCTGAATTTCTTTGGGTCTCGGCATGATGTGTAGCTTTTAAGGATCTTCTGGTGGACCTTACTGTGTCAAGCAGCTCCTATTTAAGTGATGCCTTGATTGTGAACAGGTGTGGCAATAATCAGGCCTGGGTGTGGCTAGAGAAATTGAACTCAGGTGTGGACAACCACAGTTATAGTATGTTTTAACAAGGGGGGCAATCACTTTTTCACACAGGGCCATGATGGTTTGGATTTTTTTTCACCTTTAATAATAAACACCTTCATTTACAAATTGCATTTTGTGTTTACTTGTGTTGTCCTTGACTATTGTTTAAATTGGTTTGATGTTCCGAAACACTTAAGTGTGACAAACATGCAAAGGAACAGGAAATGAGGAAGGGGGCAAACACTTTTTCACACCACTGTATATATAATTCGTATCTTCAAATATTCACCTAGCACAACTGTGAAGGTGCTCTGTGATTGGTCAGAAGGTGGTGATTTAGTTTTCTGGTACAGCAGCTCTGACAGTGGTTCCAGCTGTAATACACATCACAGGCTTGTCCTTATCGTTTGTACAGTGCTGTGAAAAAGTATTTCTTCTGGTTGTGTATATCTCGTATTAAATTGTTTCAGACATCAAAACAAATTCTAAGTTAAAAACAAAGGCAACCTGAGTAAACACAGAATATAGTTTTTAAATCATAATGTTATTTATTGAAGCAAAAGAGTTTTCCAATACCAACTGGGCTTGTGTGAAAATGTATTTGTCCCCGTAGTTAGTAATTCCCCAAATCTATGAAACTGCATTCATGATAGGGTTCAGCTGGACTAGACACAACCAGACTGATTACTGCAAACCCTGTTCCATCAAATCTACACCTAAATAGAACTTTTTCAGCAGCATGGAGTTGGTTAAAAGGTCTTACCCAGTAACACATACTGTGCCAAAATGGAAAGAAATTCCAGAAATGATGAAGAAGGTGATTGAAATACATCAGTCTGGGAAGGGTTACAAAGCTGTTTCAAAGTCTCTTGGACTCCAAAGAACCACAGCGAGAGCCGTCCTCTCTCCAAATGGAAAAAACTCTGCACAGTAGTGAACCTTCCCAGAAGTGGTTGACCTTCCAAAATTCCACCAAGAGCACAGCAACAACTCATCCAGGAAGTCACAAAAGAGCCAAGGACAACATCAAATGACCTACAGGCCTCTCTTTTTTTTTAATGTTTAATTTTTATTGAACATTTCTGCTGAACTTCTGATGAACATTTCTACAGAAACAGTACATTTCTACTGAACAATTTTTGCTAAACCAGTTCTGCTAAACATTTCTGTTACAGGCCTCTCTTACATGAATAAAGGTCACTATTCATGACTCAACTATCAGAAAGACACTGGGCAAAAATGCCTTCCATGGAAGAGTGGCGAGGAGAAAACCACTGCTGACCCAGAAGAACATTAAGGCTCGTCTGAATTTTGCCAAAACACACCTTGATGATCCTCAAACCTTTCTGGAGAACGTTCTGTGGATTGATGAGTCGAAAGTGGAACTGTTTGGAAGACAGGAGTCCCGTTACATCTGGTGTAATCTGAACACAGAATTCCTCAAAAATAACGTCATACCTACAGTCAAGTCTGGTGGTGGTAGTGTGATGGTGTGGGGATACTTTACTTCTTCAGGGCCTGGACAACTTGCAGTAATTGAGGGAAACATGAATTCTGGTTTCTACCAAAAAATCCTGAAGGAGAATGTCTGGTCTTTAGTCTGTAAGCTGAAACTCCCAACACAACTGGATTATGCAGCAAGACAACGATCCAAAACACAGGAGTAAGTCCTAGAATTAAGTGAAAGACACATCTCCAGTTATCTGAAGAGTTTGGTTACAGTTATTGATGCTAAAAGTGGCACAAACAGATTTTTAAGTTTAAGGGGGCAGTTAGTTTTTCACATGGGTGATAGGTGTTGGATAACCTTTATTTAAACTTTTTTTTGCTTCAATTAAATAAATAAATAAATAAATAAATAAAGTATTGTGTGTTTACTCGGGTTGCCTTTGTTTTATTTTGTATTTTGTTTGAAATTCATACTGTTTAGTATGAGATGTACAAAAACAGAAGAAAGCAGGATTTTCCGTGTCGTAACGACTCGTTCACAGGAACTTGGATAGCGGATGCTCTTATAATAAATAAATGAATAAATGTCAGTAAGTTTTCCGCCGCAGGAGAGTCTTCAGAGAGACAGGTGAAGAGGTTGAGGTTTGTTTGTCTTGTGACATGCTGCAGAGGGTTGGGGTTTTTTTACGAATAGAGAGTTGTTTTTTTTTTTTTTAAGAATAGAGAAGTTGGTATGGAAACGGCGGATTATAGCTGTTATAACGTAGGTGATACCCGGACTTATCTTGTGGACGTTCCACAACACTTAGATGATAAACGGTTAAAAAGCACGACGTGTACGTCATTAATAAATGTAAAACTGCAGTGGTTCATTGGGAAAAAGCTCTGCGGTGTAAGAGGAATAAACACACTCGAACAGTTACAGGAGCACGGTACCGCATCACACCACCCTGTCGCGTTTTATTTCTTACTTCTCGAACACAAATCTTTTATTAATCTCCACGAAGGACAAGTTGGGTTTAGAGAGAAGTGAAGACGTTTGCACCTGCATGGTTTCTGGGGGAAATGAAAGGAAGGGGAACGCATCGATTTCGCAATTCCTCTACAAAATCAAAGGGAAAGGGTTAAGAAAGGCGAAGAGTCAAGACGCAGGAAATGAAGATACCGGATGAGCGATCTGACCATATAATATCGATATTGAGAGAAATGACGTCGCCGTATACTCAGCTCTTGTTTGTATTGTAATGGTCCTAACATTTTTCTGGGGTTTTTGTGTTTTTAAAATAACAGGCAGCTGATTTCATCATTTGTTTCAGTGTTCATTTAATTTTGTGTAAATAATCCCCTTCAGGACTTTCCACCACTTATACCTGTAAGTTAAAGTAAGAATTAGAGACTTGGCCCCTTTGTCTGTTTACCTCTGATGTGTGTGTGTGTGTGTGTGTGTGATGTTGTTGTTCAGACAGACCCAAGCTGACGGAAACCTACACCGAGGACACGTGGCTGAAGTTGCGCGATGCTGTCGGTGCGATCCAGAACAGCACGTCAATCAAATACAACTTGGAGGAGCTTTATCAGGTAACGTAGTCGTGTCTCAGAGGAAACACGAGCACAAGTGTTGGAGCGAGATGCAGATTTGGGAGGAACGACTCCAGCCACTGTGTGTGCCATATTGGCCTGTTTTAAACCGTAGATGTGTCGTAGCAGCGCTCTACTCCCTGCCAGATTAGTCCTGTCTCGGTGTTGTTTAAAATGTTTATAAATGAGAAGCAGTGGCTCTCGGAGTGTGTTCAGCGATCTGTGAAGCATAACCGGGGGTCTGTGTGTTTCTTTTGTGTTACATTAATGGACACCTTTATCAAAGTGGCTTATGTTTATTACTGAGGTGTCATTATTAGCTGATGGAGTGTGTTTAATCCAGGGAGCTCGGTGGTTTAGTGGTGAACACGATTGCGTCACACCTCCAGGGTGGGTGGGTTTGATTCCCGTCTCCGCCCTGTGCGTACAGAGTTTGCACGTTCTCCCGGTGCTTTGGGGGTTTCCTCTGGGTGAAGACTTGTGTTGTACTGTAGACTGGTTGGGATCTCTAAATTGTCCGTAGTGTGCCCCTGTCCAGGGTGTCTCCCAGCGATGGACGGGTTTAATCCAAACCTCACTATGTACCCTTTAAACCATGTTAATCATTCATTCACCTTTTAGTAAGTGATTTTTCCCTGGTCTGTCACGGAACACAGGATATAAGGGTGGAATGCAGCCTGGATGGGAGGCTAGGCTATCGGAGGGCACTACACACACACACACACACTCATTCACACCTGGAGCAAAGACCATCCGCATGCTTTCCAGCTAAAATACTATATGAATGCACATGTTTAAATGATCGCACATACATTACAGCACAGTGAAATTCTTTTCTTCGCATATCCAGCATGTCAGGAAGTTGGGGTCAGAGCGCAGGGTCAGCCATGATACAGCGCCCCCTGGAGCAGAGGGGGTTAAGGGACTTGCTCAAGGGCTCCCCAGTGGCAGCTTGGCAGTGCTGGGGCTTGAACCCTGGATCAGTAACCCAGAGCCTTAGCCACGGAGTTAATTTGATAGTTAAAGTAGTCCCTGGCCGCTAATAGTTAATAGTCATTTCGTGTGTTAAAGTAATTCTGAGAGTGCAGTGTGACTGGATTCATGTTTAAAGTTGCTCCGCGTTGTTTAGCGGAATATGTTTAGAAAAGCGTTTGCATCAGAGCTGCAGCACCGTGTGTCGGAAATAAACTCTAGTCTGGTTTTCAGTAATGATTTCTGAATATCTAGTGTGTGGTGTTGATGTGAACCTAATTCGATTCCCCATCTTCTGCTTCCTCTGCTGGAAGGAATCACACCAGTACATACTGAGTTAGGTTCGTGTGGCTGGTCTGGATGTCGTGTCCTTTCTAATTTAGTAAACATTCTGCTCTAGCACACTGTCGTGTAACGGTCAGCAATTCCTGGCACCGAAATCAGAACACATTCAAGGTCGAATTGAATGCCTATGTATGATATTTGTGAACTGTATGTACTGTAATGATCTTTCTTTCTCTCTCTTTTATATTTTCTTCAGGCAGTGGAAAATCTTTGCTCTTACAAGGTCTCGCCCATGTTATACAAACAACTCCGGCAAGTGTGTGAGGATCACGTGCGAGCACAGATCCTCCAGTTTAGAGAATATCCTTTCGGGCGTACCGATGTAGAAAACATGTTTATTCTGATAGCACTTTTGTCTTTCCAAACCAAAGCCCCTGTGCGTGTGTTCTCTCTTCCACTAGGGGGCATCATACCACTACTTTCACCCCATGGCCCACAGCTACTGCGTGCTCAGTACGGAGTCCCGCGTTCACAGCTCTTCCTTTTTACTAGTTGAACCAGTAATTCAGAAGGACAAGTCTTTTCCAGAGTTAAAGCAAGAACTGATTCAGCGCATTGGTGTTTTATTTTATTAATGCAGTTAAATTCTGATAAACGGCAGCAGTCTCTTCAGTTACCATGCATACACGGGCTACGAAAGACATTTCCATTTCGTGCTTTTTAACCTGCACTGTCAACGACAAATATAAACAAATCCAATGCAATAAATGTGGGAAACTGTTAAATATATCACCAGAGTATCAAATTACACTAATTAAAATGCAGTCCTGATGACTGGGGTGAAATCATCAGCTCTTACTAGGCTCGACAGTGAGCCAGATGTTTTGATGACGGTTGTGGATTTATAAAGTTGAAGACCTTAACCCACTCTTACAGACTCTCTGGACAGTCTGTCTTTTCTGAAGAGGATGAACAGATGCTGGCAAGACCATTGCAGACAAACAGTAAGAAAGAAATAACACGCGTTAGACTTGTTAGCTGATCGTTTGAAGAAGGTCGGCCAATTCGAGGACATGAATATGAATCAAATGAAGCCATGATCTAATCTGTAAGAGTCATAATACGTTTGGGAATACCGTAGCTGAAGGTCACTGCACTGCAGCTCCCTGTATTTCTATGGGTTTGGGCCAGTGATTAAAAACGCATGACTCTGTCTTCACTTTCAGATCAAACTGCTAATCCTAGAGGTTCATATACTTTTGCCACTCTCAGATATGTCACATCGGGTCATTTTCCTCAACAAATAAACGACCAAGTATAAGATTTTTGTCTTATTTGTTTAATGAGTTCTCTTTGTCTACTTTTAGGACTTTTAGTATTTTGTTTTCTGGGAGACATGTAACTATCTTATTTAACATCTGAAGGGCAGTACTACATGGAAGAAGAAAAAAAGATCTTTAAGCAAAACAATTTACACCGATCATCCTGTTCAAAAGTTTACACCCCCTGACTCTTAATGTATCGCGTTGCCTTCTGGAGCATCAGTGAGCGTTTGCACCTTTTGTAATAGTCGTGTACGAGTCCCTCAGTCGTCCTCAGTGTGAAAAGATGGATCCGAACATCATATAGCCGCTGTTGGAAAGGGGTTAAATATGCCAAATATGCTAGAAAAGTAAAAAGTGCAGAACTTGGAGGGTTTTTCTGAAGAACAGTGTGTAGTTTAACTGCTCAGGACAAAACAAGGGACTCATGAACAACTCTCACAAAACATTAAAACGGTCTCTGACCATCCAGGTAACGACACACAGTATAAATAATCGAGGGTGTGTAAACTTTTGAACTGGGTAATTTTTATAAATTTAGTTATTGTGTCTTGTCTTGTGGACTAAATGTAAACATCTGTTATGTGAAATAGTTTATTCAGGACAGGACTAAATAACATGGCATTTTTTTATCATCCCTCGTATTTTGTTAACAGTAAGAGCAGATTCTACAAGGGGTGTACAAACTTTTGGGCACAATTGTGTGTGTGTGTGTGTGAGAGAGAGAAATTTTTTAAATCATTATGAAGTAATCTACAGCATTAAAGTTTTGTCTTGAATGTTATTCTTTTAAAAGTACCCTGAAAACGGAGGTCTAGAGTTCCTTTGGGACTTCCTCTGTCCTTGCAGTGTGGCAGATGGTCGGGCCTGTGTGTATATTCAAATTTGTATGCCATTCTTTTCTCTAGATCATGATCCGTAGTATTTTCCTCTTTCTCGATCGCACGTACGTCCTCCAGAACTCCCTTCTTCCGTCCATATGGTGAGTTAACCAAACCGAAACCCTCCTTGCAGCCTTTTAAGCCAGTCTGAAGTCTGTCCTTACGGCTGTTGTGTCTCGTTCTGTAACGCCTGCTCGCAGGGACACAGGGCTGGAGCTGTTTCGCACACACATAGTGGGTGACGGTGCAGTCCAGAGTCGTACAGTAGAGGGAATTTTGGAGCAAATTGAACGAGAGAGGAACGGCGAGACTGTGGATCGGAGTCTCCTGCGTAGCTTACTAGGCATGCTCTCAGATCTGCAGGTGATTTTTATTTATTTCTTTGTTTATTTTGTAATATATCGCATAATAACAGGGAGAACAGTTTCGTAACATCAGACTGATGATTCGATCCTGTCAGTCATTACTGTGAATTCTCTGGTATTTACTTACTTGACTTTATATCTTACGGAGATATATTGTTGCATGTTCTTGTTTGTTTTGTAGGTGTATAAGGAGTCTTTCGAAAACCGGTTTCTGGTTGAGACGGATCGCTTATACGCAGCTGAAGGCCAGAGACTGATGTTAGACAGAGATGTAAGCATAAACAGATTGACAAATGGTTCATGTTGTGTGTGTGTGTGTGTGTGTGTGTGTGTGTGTGTGTACTCTTAATTTTCCATTTTAGGTGTTCACCCAAACACAGTATGAAAGCTCTCTCTGTACCATATGCATTTAAACGAAGTGCTTTTGTGTGTTTGGGTTTCGTTCAGGTACCTGAATACCTGCACCATGTAGCACAGCGCCTAGACGAGGAGAACGATCGTGTCATCAGTTACCTCGATCAAAGCACTCAGTAAGTTCTGTCCCTGCAGGTCCAGGTAGTAGTTCAGGATAATTTGTATTCAACGCATGACTGTGTGTGTGTGTGTGTGTGTGTGTGCGTGCGCAGGAGCAGTAGCAATGCAAGCTCAGTTCACACACTCGCCTGCATGTATGTCTGGAGCACTGAACGTAACCTGTACTAGATGGCACATCCGAGCCAAAATGTCCCTGAGACTGATGTTAAACAGACCCACGAGCTCTGTTCAAATTTCCCGCGATCGTCGTCATGCTCTGCGTCTCGGGCCGAAAAAAACTCACTTTACATACATTTGCCAAGCTAGGAAGGACCAGTAGACCAAGTTTGACCATGTGAAAGGTTTTCTCAGGCCACCACACGTACGAGTTATATCACAGTTCCCAAACCATCACAAAGACCTCATGATGGTTAGAGCTGAGACATCACAAAACAGAGACTATGTTTTCATGCACAGATTTTCCACTGTACAAACTCCTAAAACGCTGTGTTAACAGCACAGGTAGGATATGATTCTTACACAGGTCTGAATGTCTCGGGGAAAGTATTTGAACAATTCTGAACAACGTTAAATGGTAACTACATAAGAAAATAATGTAAAGCCAAAACCCTTATTTTCTGTACAGCCTTTGTAATATATTTTTCATATTTCATGTGATACAGTTAAGGGTTAAAAAAAAAACTACGCTGTACGAGCTTATTCAATAGCTTATAGAAGATGCAAGAACCAATATTTAAAAAGCTCCTTATTTTCTCCCTCACAGGAAGCCCCTGATCTCTGCAGTAGAGAAGCAGCTTCTGGGTGAACACATGACTGCCATTTTACAGAAGGGTATGTTGACAGTATTGTACACTTATGCACTGTCGTGACTAGGGCTGGAGGCGATACGACAAAACTCATCATATCACCATATGTGAAGATGTTTCTATCATACACGATGCGTATCACGATATATAATTTAGCTAACGGACTGTCTGCAAAACAGCATTAAAATAAACAAACCAAACGTTAAACTGAGTTTGACTATTCTTTTTTCTTTAACGCCCACAAAGGCAAATAAGTCCTTTTTAAAACATTTTGAAATCAGTGACATCCAGTCAGTACCATTTCATTTGTAATTAGTAAAAAATATATCACCATACCAACGATATCTCAGAAAAGTGTATCGCGTAATCCTTTATCACGATATCGATGTTGTGTCAATATATCGCCCAGCCCTGTTTGTGACAATGTCTCTTAGTAAACAGTCTATGCACTCAATAAAGTGCCGCTCTCATCATCTCCAACCACTAATAATGTTTACTGTGCTTTAGTTACTGCTTACTTAGCTAGTTTTTCTACAGATACCAAAACCGATGACGACCAACAAAAAACACAACAGCAAATAATTAAATATATAATAAT
The DNA here is from genome assembly GCA_012411365.1 of Ameiurus melas. Lineage (NCBI taxonomy): Eukaryota > Metazoa > Chordata > Actinopteri > Siluriformes > Ictaluridae > Ameiurus > Ameiurus melas. The sequence continues at coordinate 8,626,313 of CM022772.1, read as the reverse complement.
TGTTTTAAAGTCGGACTCCCTGTATATACACATGTAAAATTATTTTCTCTCTCTCTCTCACTCTTGTTCAGGTCTCAGCACACTATTGGATGAGAACCGTGTGACTGAGCTGACTCTGTTGTACCAGCTCTTCAATAAAGTGAAGGGAGGCCTGCCTGTATTACTGCAGTTCTGGAGAGAGTACATCAAGGTACACACACACACACACACACACACAAAAGTCCCATTTCATACATTCTCGTTCGTTTGTGGGGGGATCTAAATCTAATTGGGCCTAATTATCATCCAATTATCATTTACTAGCGCTCCCACTGGCTCTCGCCACATTTTATCCCTTGTCCAAGCAGTTTGGTCTTTGTCCTGCAGAGCTTTGGTTGTGAGATTGCTGGCTCTCCTGAGAAAGATAAGGACATGGTGCAGGAGCTGCTGGATTTTAAGGATAAAATGGACAACGTAGCACACACCTGCTTCCAGAGGAACGAGGGCTTCATCAATGCCATGAAGGAGGCCTTCGAGAGCTTCATTAACAAGAGACCCAACAAACCAGCGGAGCTTATTGGTAAGAGTGGCAGTGAGCATGTGGCATGTAATAACACTCAGTTCTCTATTTATTTGAATCATGTCCATCGTTTGCTTTATAGCCGTTTGAGTAATTTCCCATTTTTTTATATAGTGTATGAGCTGTTTTTATTTAGTACATGTTGTTAAAGGACATTGTCATGAATTTGAATTATTCCAGTCTCTTAAATTACCCATGAATACAATCCATCAAAAAAAAAACCTAGATAACTTCATTATTATACATGCCACGAATACAGACTCCACCCCCTGTACTTTTGGGTAGACTCCACCCCCAGTAGAAAGTGCTGAATCAAGTCTGTGTCCGCCCCCTGGACTTTTGGTTAGACTCCACCCCTAGTAGAAGGTGCTGCATCAAGTCTGACTCCACCCCCCTGTACTTTTAGTTCAGCAACAGATACTTACCCAACTACATATGTTAATATAAATGAAAGCACCTAAAGTGTGAGAATGAGAAATGGTTTTGGCACCCCACAGTACTGTGTGCAACAGAAAAAGATCTTCTGTATTTGGGGGAGATTACTACTAAAACTACATTAATCAGTATAATAACCTTCACCGCCTAATAGTGCATTAAGCGGAATAGTCTGTTAACCATCATTATCCTTTCTTGTTCTATTTTCTAATTTAAGAACTAGTGTCATTAATGTCTTCAGTCTGTAGACTGTCCCAGCTTCTGACCACGTTAAACAAGTCGATAAGGTCAAAATCGACTTTATGTGAAAAATATAATGAATTTCCTGGTTACACAATTGTACGTTTTGACCATCTACTATTCAGTTAGAGAAGGGAATGATGTATAATCGCACTATTCATTGTAACCCAGATGAGGAAGGGTTTCCTTTTGAGTCTGGTTCCTCTCAAGGTTTCTTCCTCATAGCGTCTCAGGGAGTTTCTCCCTCACCACCATTGCTTCTGGCTCGCTCATTTTGAATTTAGATCCTGAAAATAAATAAATGTGTGTGTGTGTGTATATCTATATCTATCTATATATATATATATATATGTATATATGCATGCTGTCACAAAGCAGCTTTACAGATTTATATAATAATTTTTTTCTGTAAAGCTGCTTTGTGACAGTGTGCATTATTAAAAGCGCTATACAAATAAAAATGTAATCGAATTAAACGAGTGACCCAGCTTTACAGGTTATGGCCCATTTGAGATCGCTCAAAAATCCCAGTGTAGCTCCTGCATACCTCGTGATTATAAAGAAAACCACTGTTGTGCGTGACAAAAGTCCTTTATACTGTATGTGTGACTGTCAGGAAAAACCCATCAAATGTTTCTATCACACTTCCCAAAAAAAAACATGAAAAATCTACGTCTTTTCTTCTTATAGCATATTCATACACTTTAAACAAACTGTTTAAGTGCAGTTCCTTTTTTTTTTTTCTTCACTTTTTCCCAGACGTAACCAGAACTTTGTTCGACGCATCCGAGTATAGAAAAGAATCCATTCGGTGTCCTTGTCAATAGCTGCTCTAAATAGTTTTTCTTCATTTTCAATGTTTCGAGATCTCATCTCGATCGTGTGCGAGTGGTTTCGTTGTCACACTTTTTTGCAAGAGCTGTTACTGTGAAACATCACACTTACTTTTATCGAGAAGTCTCTGCTGCACTCATTGAAATGCACGTTGTTGTTTAGTCACACGCAGTTTTGCCGAGTAACGTTTGTATCTATGGAATGCTCGGACATTTGATAACCCGGTCCAATGGTTGCAACAATGTAAAACGGGTAGAACCGCACCTGCTATAAATAAATATACAGGACAGTACAATACACTCTGACTAAACAAGGCAACGTCAAGTCGACTCAAGTGGGTTTTTATCATCATTCCTCTATATAGCTTGTATACATTGGAACGAAATCTTCATGACCGTGGTGCAACACGGAACAGTACGCAGGACGACATAAAGGGCAAATACATAACAGTGTGAGATGAGCGCAAGATAATAGTTCAATAATACACAGAACAGGACGATAAATATACCGAAACATGGGCGGTAGACATGAGTATCATGAGGTTGATGTATGCATGCTGAGGATAATTGTGCAGGATAAATACACATCACGTCTGTGTGATCTTCTTCATTTTGTGCAGCCAAATATGTAGACTCCAAACTACGCGCCGGTAACAAAGAGGCCACAGAAGAGGAGCTGGAGAGAATCCTCGACAAGATCATGATTATCTTCCGCTTTATCCACGGTAATAGTGGAAACATTTATTTAGAAAAGAAACCGCTTGGCTCGATCTCTTGATGTGTTGTCTACATGTTTATCTGTCGCTTAGCGTATATTGACGTTTCCAGAATCGCTTCCAAAAGTGCACCGTTTATCTTTTCTCTACAGGTAAAGACGTGTTTGAAGCGTTCTACAAAAAAGACCTAGCGAAGCGCTTGCTGGTGGGCAAAAGTGCCTCTGTGGATGCCGAGAAATCCATGCTGTCCAAACTCAAGCATGGTGAGATCCCTCTGTATCTGCTTTTTGCGTAATCAGCTCGGTGAAACCCGTTCATTTAGACAGGAACTGAGAAGGAAATGTCCCTGACCCGAGCTGTAGTCAAGAACGGAAAGTCCACCGGGCGATTTCTCAACACCGAGCACACGCAAAAAGCACAGTATCACATGAGTATGTGAACAGGAAGTCCCTCAGCAGCTGTGGTTTAACACCAGGGCTGACGGTGTTTGCGCTGCATGCTCGCTCTGTGCAACATTAGGTGATGCTTTCAAGATGTTGCATGATTAGTAAGCGCATATTTATGCCCAAATGTGTGCTCCAGGATTAACGTTAATTAAAACACGGGGGAATTCCAGGCATCGGGAGATTTTCATCACTAAAAGATTGAATTCTACCAAGATTGGGTTTAGTAATATATACACACTTTTAATGAAACTTCAGGGAAAGCCGGGCTTGCCATGTAAGCCTTCGACCAATCGCCTGTGATGAGTTCCAGTAACCTGCCGTAAATCTGTTATCACGTCTCCGAGATATAAACGATGAGAGAATGACGTGGAAGTCTGTTATCTGGGATGGCGGAATGACGTCGGGACTTTCACATGCTGTAGTTTACGTGTATATTTACGACTCTTGGAATTTTTTTTTGGTGTAAACGTTTGCAACCCATTTTTGTGCTTTTTTTTATTTTGTAATCTTTGTAGAAATCGTGTATTTAAAAAAGAACAGCCAAGCTTATAGAGTCACATGTTGAAATGGAGATTTGACACACTAACATTTGGCAGAGTAACGGGCCTGTAACTGAGTTCATGGTTGTGGTCTCTTGCAGAGTGTGGTGCGGCGTTCACCAGCAAGCTCGAGGGCATGTTCAAAGATATGGAACTCTCCAAAGACATTATGATCCAGTTCAAACAGGTACGCACTTACCTTAATCCTCATCTTGACCATCATCTCGTTCCTGTCATTTGTGGAACGTCGTGATCGGAGTTCGGGACAGTTTTGCAGCATCGTTTGTGAGCTTAGATAAATAGAAACTCACAGGGGTCATGAGAGCGTTTGAGTTCCCCAAACACGCTTCTGTTTTCTCTGATTTCCAGCACCTTTATGAATGCATAAATACAGTATACAATATAATTTAACAAAAACCTGCCATTTTAAGAGGGGTGTGTAGACTTTTTTTTATATCCACTGTAAAATAGGTCTTCTGCTCCATCTAGTGCTATTATCTGAGTCAGGACCTGATAAGTCACATGTGGTCACATCTGTTGCATTATCAAGCGTTTAATCTCACTCTTCTTTTTTCATTTTTTTTTTTTTTTGGGGGGGAGTGGTTGGGGGGTCGTTGAGATGAACACTTAGCATGTGGTTGTGGTAACTGAGCTCATAGTTTCCATGTCTTGCCATTTCAGTACATGCAGAATCAAAGTGAACCCAGCAACATCGATCTGACTGTTAACATCCTCACCATGGGCTACTGGCCAACCTACACCCCCATGGATGTCCATCTGCCCTCTGAGGTTCATATAGTTCAAGTCATGTGCACCAAAAAAAAATCTATGTTGACCATCCTCTACCACACAACTGGCTTTTGTGCTCACAGTAGAAATGTGTTAAAGATTTGTATATTGTTCTGAGGAAATGATGGATGGTAGAGGACTTTGTGTGTGTGTGTGTGTCTGTTTAGATGGTAAAACTTCAGGAGGTGTTCAAAACGTTCTATCTCGGGAAGCACAGTGGGCGAAAGCTTCAGTGGCAGCCCACGCTGGGCCATGCGGTGCTTAAATCTGAGTTTAAAGAGGTCAGTCTCTAACTTACTTAACCATGGTCCACTTAACATCATCGCGATGTGGGTTTGTGTACAACGTTGATCTTGCTGTCTTTCTCTCCAGGGTAAAAAGGAGCTGCAGGTGTCTTTATTCCAGACACTTGTTCTGCTCATGTTTAATGAAGGGGAGGAGTTTGCGCTAGAAGAGATCCAAACCGCTACAGGAATAGGTAAAGAAAAGTCTTTGATTGATTGATTGATTGATTGATTATTGGGTTGTGCTTTGTTTTATACACCCCCACCCCCCCCCATGGTAAATTATCAGACATGTATACTGTGCCCTCCAGTAATATTGGCACCCTTGGTAAATATGAGCAAAGAATGAAATTACCAAAAAAAAAACATTAGTAAACACTGCTACGAGGAGGTTTGTGATACAGCCGCTGAGGGTGTGATGGTACATTTTGACATCATTTTTCTCTATATTTTTCTTTTCCTCTCTTGGACAGTCATGGAAAGGAAATACTGTTGTTGATGTTGTTGTTTTTTTATTATTATTATTTTGTTTGCATCTACAAATGGATATATGCATAACCACAGTCCATTATAGCTGCTGTATCGTGTAGCATTATTGACGTGACACGCAGGTCTTTTTCTTTTGGAAATGTCTTGAATATTGTGTTAAAAGTATTACATATGAAGTGCCGATACCTGCAGATACTCGGACATCCAAACAAGCCGCTCCTGAAGCTTACTAAAAATGAATGCGTTTTTTGTACCGAGGAGGACGTATATAGCTATGAAACTTGCAGGACGTTTTAATGCTACAGTGACATCTTATGTGGCAAAAGATTAAGGAAAATGTGAGTTTTTTTCCCCATTTCATGACCCTTTTAAAGTGCCTTGCGAAAGTATTCGGCCCCCTTGAACTTTTCAACCTTTTGCCACATTTCAGGCTTCAGACATACAGATATAAAATTTAAATTTTTTGTGAAGAATCACCAACAAGTGGGACAATTGTGAAGTGGAACGAAATCTATTGGATATTTTAAACTTTTTTAGCAAATAAAAAACTGAAATGTGGTGCGTGCAAAATTATTCGGCTCCTTTACTTTCAGTGCAGCAAACTCACTCCAGAAGTTCAGCGAGCATCTCTGAATGATCCAATGTTGTCCTAAATGACTGATGGTGATAAATAGAATCCACCTGTGGGTAATCAAGTCTCTGTATAAATGCACCTGCTCTGTGATAGTCTCAGGGTTCTGTTGAAAGCGCAGAGAGCATCATGAAGACCAAGGAACACACCAGGCAGGTCCGTAATACTGTTGTGGAGAAGGTCAAAGCCAGATTTGGATACAAAAAGATTTCCCAAGCTTTAAACATCCCAAGGAGCACTGTGCAAGCGATCATTTTGAAATGGAAGGAGTATCAGACCACTGCAAATCTACCAAGACCTGGCCGTCCCTCTAAACTTTCAGCTCAAACAAGGAGAAGACTGATCAGAGATGCAGCCAAGAGGCCCATGATCACTCTGGATGAACTGCAGAGAACTACAGCTGAGGTGGGAGAGTCTGTCCATAGGACAACAATCAGTCGTACACTGCACAAATCTGGCCTTTATGGAAGAGTGGCAAGAAGAAAGACATTTCTCAAAGATATCCATAAAAAGTCTCGTCTAAAGTTTGCCACAAGCCACCTGGGAGACACACCAAACATATGGAAGAAGGTGCTCTGGTCAGATGAAACCAAAATCGAACTTTTTGCCCACAATGCAAAACGATATGTTTGGCGTAAAAGCAACACAGCTGATCACCCTCAACACACCATCCCCACTGTCAAACATGGTGGTGGCAGCATCATGGTTTGGGCCTGCCTTTTCTTCAGCCGGACAGGGAAGATGGTTAAAATTGAGGGGAAGATGGATGCAGCCAAATACAGGACCATTCTGGATGAAAACCTGTTGGAGTCTGCAAAAGACCTGAAACTGGGACGGAGATTTATCTTCCAACAAGACAATGATCCCAAACATACAGCAAAATCTACAACGGAATGGTTCACAATTAACGTATCCAGGTGTTAGAATGGCCAAGTCAAAGTCCAGACCTGAATCCAATCGAGAATCTGTGGAAAGAGCTGAAAACTGCTGTTCACAAACGCTCTCCATCCAACCTCACTGAGCTCGAGCTGTTTTGCAAGGAAGAATGGGCAAGAATTTCAGTCTCTTGATGTGCAAAACTGATAGAGACATACCCCAAGCGACTTGCAGCTGTAATCGCAGCAAAAGGTGGCTCTACAAAGTATTAACGCAAGGGGGCCGAATAATTTTGCATGCCCCACTTTTCATTTTTTTATTAGTTAAAAAAGTTTCAAAAATCCAATAGATTTTGTTCCACTTCACAATTGTGTCCCACTTGTTGGTGATTCTTCACAAAAAATAAAAATTTAATATCTTTATGTTTGAAGCCTGAAATGTGGCAAAAAGTTGATAAGTTCAAGGGGGCCGAATACTTTTGCAAGGCACTGTAAATAAAGATTAAAACGTGGTGGTGACGTTTGTTTATAGCCTTACCTTCAGTGTTTTACTTCTGATGATTTTGTATTCAGGCTTCAAAATTCATAGAAGTTGTGGTCATTTGTGACTATTATCTTGATGAAGAGAGCATGTAAGAATCATGAACTTTTGTTGGTCACAGAGCATATTTTCTGCAGTAATCTAAAAGCCAATGGAATAATCCTGTTGGATTTTTGTCGAGGGAAATGGGCGATGCAGCACCGTATAGGGCGATGCAGCACTCTAGTTTGGATGGCAGACGCATAGAGAAGAACATATTTCTTATTCTACAGAGATTCATTTTTTATGATTTACAATAACATATTCAGATGGGTTTAAGATATTTTCTCCCTCTCTTATAGACGCTTCCCATTTTGTGAAGCTCAACAACCTTTTGCTGCACATCACAGCTATATTCCTTGGTCTTACCCATTGTTATGAATGACTAAGGGAATTTGGCCTATGTGTTACCTCATATTTATACCCCTGTTGTGGTTGAACAATTTCCTGTTTCTAGTCACCCAGGTGCACTAAAAAATGTGAAATATCAATGGGAATATACTTCAAATATATTTTTCTCAAATGAATTCATTAGGTGCCAATAATTGTTGCACACCTCTATAAATAAATAAATATATATACATACACACACGCACACACACACATATATATATATATATATATATATATATATATATATGTATATATAAATAAACCTGTTTGCAATTGTTTGATATCCATGAGAGCAGAGTATTTTTGTGAATTCTTTGAACAAAAGATCAAAAGGTTAAACAATAACGACAATTCTTCACAGCCTTCTTTGCTCATATTTACCAAGGGTGCCAATATTAGTGGAGGGCACTGTACATAGCCGTAGTAATTGAACAACAACAAGCGTTTACGTGTACATTAATAATCAAACTACCGACATAAAACTCTGCAAGTCCTTTGGCTTTGCGTTCCTCGTCACGTGTCACTTATTAAAGGGCTTGAATTTAAACTGTATTGTTTCTGGGGACAGTCTTGTGCACGTGTCCTAATCTACTGTCGTTAGACTATCAAACTGCAATTACAGGTCCACTGGAGATTTGCTGCTGTCAGTGTGATCTAACATGAGCCAGGGCGATCGGGCGTGTCCTGTAATTCAGTATGATAAAGGAACAATCTTTGAGTAATGTTTTTAGCGAAATGGGGCTTTCTCCTCTTCTGCCATCTTAACATTCTGCTTTAAAAATCTTTGATTGTGCTACAAGTTCAATTCTCTACGTTTCATATTTCATTTATTTATTTTTACGCTTGCACTTCCAGAGTGAAATGATTTGTTTGCTAATGAAAGGAATACTCATCCCAGACATACTGATAAGGCTAACTATGAACAGAACAACCATATTTTGAGAATGTTTGTTTTTTATTTTTTGTTCAGGATTTCAGTAATAATAATATGTAACGTTCTACATGTATATAGAGCAGAATTGGCGACATTTTACTTCATAACTAGATACCAAATACCCAAATACCCCGTTCTCCAAAGAGAACGTCATCCCAGCAGTAAAAGCTTCTCCGACTTGTGGTTTGCAGCATCAGGAACCGAGTGACGTGACATTATTGTAGAATGACGTAAGGCTTGTGATTCCATCGTGTATTACAGCTGCGTTATTCAGCAGGAAAACGACCTCAAACATGAGCACGTCCACATGCGATGAACTGGTTGCGGTTAACGACAGAATCTGAGCGGGAAAGGGAACGAGGAGTTACTTTGCATGTAGACATATGGAAATGAATATTCAATTGATTCAATTAGAGTTCCATCATTACACGAGTCCCTGTATAAGTATATATTATACTTTCCCTGTATGCTGTGTGTGAATTTCTGTGTAAGAGCTCAGTGACGTGTTTAATTGTCCCCTCAGAGGAGAGTGAGCTGAGACGCACGCTGCAGTCGCTGGCATGCGGGAAAGCTCGCGTACTTAATAAAAATCCCAGAGGGAAAGACGTGGAGGACGGAGACCGCTTCAACTTCAACAACGACTTCAAACATAAACTGTTCCGCATTAAGATCAACCAAATTCAGATGAAGGAGACGGTAGGTCTTTCCTGTACTTGTCCACCATCAGTCCGAAATGTTGTATGGTTTTATTTTCCCCTCACTCCTCCAGCTACGTTGTCTTGCTCGTTCCATAACCCAATATTTTTCCTATCCTTGTAAAGTCCATATTAATCTTCAGAATAATGTATCATGAGTAGGCATGGGTGGTGTGTTTACTGCTGTTTTTAGCAACCTTTGTTTGTTGCTTATCAGTTTGGAATGTTATTGGCACGATTACTGATTAGCTAGATGTTAAATAAGTTGGACCATTTTATAATATTCCCAGCCTCACAACCTTTGATTCTGTTATCACATACACGGCTGATTAGACGAGATTGAAACAAGTAGGGTTGTGAGCCTAGCATTCGGCGCTTGCATTTCTGGAGATTTTTCTTGTTCTTGGTCAACGGGTGTTTTGCTAAATTGCTTATATTCCCTCACCTGGCTGGATGATGAGCTCGTTATTCTTGTTATTCATTTGACTAAACTGCAGCCACACTTATATTCTCTGTTTTTCTTGTTTAGGCAAAAAGACTGCTGTTTATGTCAGCATGTGCAACATTAGCCTCTAAACCTCTTGCAGTTAAATATGCGTTTCTGATTGGTCAGGTGTGGATTCATTTTCTACAACAGCAGCTCTGTTATCATTTCTATAGTAACAGCTTACACTGGGACTCGAACGGTGGACACGCCACATAAACAGAGTCATAATGTATGTAATTGTTCATATAGTGCGGTTTTCTGTGGGAAGACTTTGTTTAGCGTTTTTTAGAAGGCGTCTCCAGTGTCAGAACTTTAAAGAGCACCTATTATAGTTTTTCAGATATGACCTTTTATGTAGTGTCATAGAGCTGATTGTGAATGTAAAAAGTCTGCAACGTTTCAAAAATCAAAGCGCACGACAGAGTTATTGACTCCCTAAAGAATGAACCGATTCTGAACAGCTGAAACAGGTCGCTAGTAATTCCAGACTTACCTCCTGCGCTAACCTACATAATTCCAGACTTGCCTCCTGCGCTAACCTACATAATTCCAGACTTACCTCCTGCGCTAACCTACATAATTCCAGACTTACCTCCTGCGCTAACCTACATAATTCCAGACTTGCCTCCTGCGCTAACCTACATAATTCCTGACTTACCTCCTGCGCTAACCTACATAATTCCTGACTTACCTCCTGCGCTAACCCACATAGTTCCAGACGTTCTTCTTGTACTAACCTACGTAATTCCACACTTACTGCTTGTAACAAAAAAAACCCGCCTCTGGTCTTCATTGGCTGCTCGCTTACAGCAGTAGACCAATCACAACAGACTAGGATGTCTGATCAATCAGAGCGGAGTATGCTCTCTGAAAGGAGGAGTTTAGAACGAATCATCTAGAATGGATCATTGAACGAGTCGTTTGTGACACTGGGGGGGAAAAAGGTAACGCTGCAGTTTAAATTATGAGCACATTAAAATGTTTTTGACCGCGGATGCATGTAAACGTATTGTATGAGACCTTTAAAACAAAATTAGGCACGTTTCAGAACCATAATAGGTGCGCTTTAAGATTCCCTAGAGAGGCTGGTGAAGGAATAATAGTTTACATCTACTATAATATAAGCGTTAAAAGTAACTAACTTGTCTCAGGGACCCGAAATACATGGTACAATCCCGTCTGAATCTATTGGAACGGCAAGGCCACTTCATTTGTTTGTGCTCTACACCAATGACATTTGGGTTTCCTGGCTTTTACCACAGCCTCTTGCACTACTTGTTTCAGGGGGTTTCTCAGTTGGGTTAAGGTTTGGTTATTGACTTGGCCAGTCTAAAACTTTCCATTTAAGGATCTCGTTAGGTAAAAAAAAAAAAAAAAGTTGGTTTCATTATTAGTAGATGGTTCGGATTTAAAAGATCAGATGAGCAGCAAAGCAGTGTCCTCTGTGGAGAATGCCATAAACAGGTTGCATCCAAAAGTGGAAGCACTTCTCTCAAATCTCATCCACCGTTTACAGCAGCACCATAAACTGCAGTACGAAGACTGTTTAGCATCGTGCTGCTGCTGCACCCCAAGCCTTCGCAGCCTGAAAGGTCTCCTGCACGAAACAAACTACATTGCAAGCTTCGTTTACCCGTGCTGTACCTTATGAAACGAAAAGTGCCAAGTGGTGCGATATACAGTGAGGGGGAAAAAGTATTTGATCCCCTGCTGATTTTGTACGTTTGCCCACTGACAAAAAAATGATCAGTCTATAATTTGTTGCCTTGCAAATCAATTTATAACATTTTTGACACGCGTTTTTCTGGATTTTTTTGTTATGTCTTTCACTGTTCAAATAAACCTACCATTAAAATTATAGACTGGTCATTTCTTTGTCAGTGGGCAAACGTACAAAATCAGCAGGGGATCAAATACTTCTTTCCCTCACTGTAACTAAGGCGGTGGTCTACTACATCACTAAAGATATAGTCCCTGTTGCAACAGTTGTTTAAAACGCTGCTATTTGAATAGGTGTGTATTTTGTTAAGCAGGAGAGGAAAACCTGGACTCTCCTCTAATTAGGTCAGTTATTGTTGTTGAAAACAACTGAAGGAGCACTCTTATATCTTGTGGTATGGCCGCTATATTTCTACTCTTGAAGTCTTCTTCGAACGGTGGATTGTGAGACCTTCACCCCTGCCCCATGAACGTCGTTGGTGAGGTCACAGACTGTTCTTTTTGGGTTTTTCTTCACAGCTCTCACACTGTTTGTATCATCAGTTGTTGTTGTTGTTTTCCTTGGCCTACCCATTGCTCGGTTGCCCAGTACACCAGTGGTTTCTTTCTTTTCAGGACATTCCAAATTGTATGGACAATCCCCAATGTTTGTGCAATGGCTCTGATTGATTTCTCAGCTTCAAAACGACTTGCTTTTCTCCCATACACAGCTCTCTGATCTTCATGTTGGTTTATCGCTTTTAACAACAAACACAGTCTTCACAGGTGAAACTGAAGGCTAAAACCCAGAGTAGACGTTCAGAGCTATTTATTGTTTAGTCAATCTAACAGGACACACCTGGGTAACAAGAAACGCCCGTCAGTCACGTGTTCCGATATTTTTTGCTCACCTACAAATTGGGTGGTCTGATACCAAACATGCTGTGTTCTATGTTGTTACATATAAATACCAGGAAATAAAAGACAAAATTCTAAACTCTTCACATATTCATCTTTTGATCACAAACCCAAATGTCTTCAGTCTACAGCAAAAAAACATTTGAATTGGACTTGCCAAAATTTCTGTGGTGTGCAGTTATAGGAAAAGACTCAACAGTGTGGTGGTAATATTATAACTCCACTTCGCATCAGGCTGATTATTTTACTAGAACATTTGGAATGTCCCACTTGCTTTGATGCCTAGTGTTTTTTACCCCGTATTTTCCTCTCAGGTAGAGGAGCAGGTGAGCACCACAGAGCGGGTCTTCCAGGACAGGCAGTACCAGATAGATGCCGCAGTGGTGAGGATCATGAAGATGAGGAAGACTCTCAGCCACAACCTTCTGGTGTCAGAACTCTACAACCAGCTCAAGTTTCCTGTGAAGGTGCAGTTCTTGCCACACATTTACTTGTAGGACACTTGATAGTATTCTAGATTTTTTTGGCCATTAATCTACACACAATGACAAAGGGGATAAAAATATTTTAGCATATTGATAAAAAGTAGTAGCTAGATATTCAGACCCAAATTGAGCTCGGGTACACCCTGTCTGCTTTGATTATCTTGACATGTCTCTAGAACTTGATTGAAATCCGCCTGTGGTTGATTGGACATGACTTTGAAAGTTACCCACACAATTCAGAGTGCAATGTCAGACCAAAGACCAAGCCTTGATGTCCAAGTCGAGACCTGAATCTGGGTATAAATTCACTTCTGAAGTTTTCGAATGTTCCCAGGGGCACAGTGGCCTCCGTTGTGAAATGGAAGGACTCTTCCTAGAGCTCAGGGAGGTGAGCATGAATCCAATGTCCACTCGATCAGCGCTTTAGTGGTCCTCCTCAGGGATGCGAGAACCTGATTGAAGGACAACCATCTCAGAAATGCTCCATCAGTCAGGTCCTTATGGAAGTGTAGCTAGACGGAATCCTCTCCTGAGTAAAAGGCATAAATCGAGCACTTAAAGGACTCTGATCAGAGAATCTGAAAAAGATTCCCTAGTCTGGTGAAAACAGAATGGTGCTCATCACCTGATATTTCCTTCCCTGTGATGAAGCTTGATGGTGGCAGCATCTTGTTATGGTAGGGGTACAGATGAGTATTGAGAGAAGGGTCATTCCATCCCAAGGGATCCAATAAAGGTTGATTGATAATTTTTTATTTTCCAAAAAAAAAAAATATATATATATATTTGCAGTGATTTACCTCTGTATTGGCATTGCAAAACCACAATTTTTTTTAATTTGCTTGAACAACCACAGCCATCTTTGTGTCATGACACGTATCAAATTTTGGTTATACAGCATTTTACGGAAACCTCAATATCTTCTTGGAACAAAAACTGATCTCTAGAACAAATAAAGTTATTAGGTAAGAATGTGTACATAGTTACAAATTCTTGGTCCATGTTACAGTGTCAGTTGGGTGTTTTACAAATGAACAGTGTCAAACAGCTGTGGTGGTGTTTTTCCTGTGATAAAAGCCGTGACTTCTGAGCTGTAGCCACTTACTGCTTTTATCACAGGAGAAACACCACCACAGCACTGTTTATGACACTTCATTTGTAATTCCAGATTTGGATCAAATTTATTCACACATACCAACACCTGTACCAACATGATAGATCAGGGTTCTTCAGATCTGAACCCTCGAGGTCCACTGTCCTGCAGAGTTTACCTCCATCCTAATCAAACACACTTGAACAGGCTAATCAAGGTCTTCAGGATTACTAGAAAGCTACAAGCAGGTGAGTTTGGAGGATGGAGCTAAACTCTGGAGAGTTGAAGAACCCTGTGATTGATCATGCTTCACTGTTGCTAATATCAAATGTAGTAATATTTTAGACCTCATTGACCAGGATAAGCTATTATATCATAAACACTCATAAATATAATTACTGTAGAATACTGATCATTTTAATGATTTGTTATTCTTATATTACTGTTCATTTCTCAAAATGCATGAATAAAGTCGACTTTTCTCCAGATTTCTACTAGCCCTAGCTCTAACCAGTGGAATCTCAAGCTAAAACTTTTACAGCAGAATGCTACTATAGAGGACTTATTTCTGTGAAAATTTCAGGTTCGCATCTGGTCCCTCACCTGAGATATTCAACCAGGGTTTTTTTTTATTATTTTTTTTTAATGGCACTTTCTTGTCCCTATAAAAAAAGAGAGAGAGAGCGACGGAGAGAAGTCTCAAACCTGAAATGTTCTGCATAAACACTATACTTACCTAGGTACAATTAAGATTGAGACTCGAAGCCTTCCCATTATAAATTGACCCTAAACGTGGAACTGTGAGCAATCCTGAGCATTACTTAAGTTCCATATATATATATATATATATATATATATATATATATATATATATATATATATATATATATATATATATATATATAATTTTTTTTTAATTGTAAAGTGGTCAAGTAACCCTACCTTACAATTATTGGACCACTTGTGATGGACAGGCCCAGAAGGATGAATGCAGCTAAATTAAATTTAAATTAAATTTTCTCCTTGTTCCAACAGTTCATTTGCCAGACTCAACATGCATGACTTTACATATCCTCCATCAGTAAAAGGTTTTCCTTATCTTGCCTTCTCCAATGAGCAGCAAAGCTGGCAGCATTCATGCTTCCAGTCGCCCCTGTCCACGCTTGCTGCTGCTGTCCGGCTTGCCGTTTACGTCGGCGCTCCGCGCACGTTTTTCTTTTGGCCTTTTTTTTTTTTAAACGAGGCAACACGTTCTCTGCGAATCAGACACAGCAGAGCACCAGCGCGTTCAATAACAGCGAATTAAATTTTTGATTCTCCTCTGAATTCTGATCTTTAGCGATGTGTTTAAGTCTTTAACGATCACATGCTGGTAAAGGGTTAGACACGTGGTGAGCCACATGATTTTTTTGTCAAAGAGCCATGTGTGGCTAACGAGTCCTCATGTTTCCCAACCACTGCTCTAGAGTTTATACACAATATGGTACGAAAAACAATGAGTGAGCGACAGTTCTGTTGGTAGGAAAAACTTTTTGATGAGAGGTCGTACCAAAATGACCCGATTGATTCGAGCTGCCAGGAAGGATATAGTAACTCAAATAATCACTCGTTATAACCACGGTGTGCAGAAAAGCATCTCGGAATGCACAACACGTCAGACCTTGAGGTGGATGAGCTACAACAGCAGAAGACCACATCAGGCTCCACTCCTGTCAGCCATCATGGGCACAGACCAACTGAAACTGGTTTAAACTCTGTGTATCTGCTCTGTTCTGGCAAGACTCTATGCTAGCATGCAGTTATCTGAAACTGCTCAATCCAGCTATATTAATCAGGCTCTCAATAAATTAGCTTGTGAGGAATTATAACGTTGATTAAATCTGGATTTGTCATGTGATCTTGAAATCGTTAGGCAACGTATAAAGGACAGGTTTGTGCTCGAAGCGCATCAATTCATCACTGCAACACTTACATGAACTCCCTTTTTGTGTCACTCATACCCCTTGCACTTCCTCCCACAGCCAGGCGACCTGAAGAAGCGCATCGAGTCCCTCATCGATCGAGACTACATGGAGAGAGACAAGGAGAGCCCCAACCAGTATCATTACGTTGCCTGAGATCCAGTCCGGAGGCGGAGGCACAGCCACTGATCCGAGATCTGCGCTTTACCCGGGCTGCGCGCCCTAGGACAACCTGTAACCCACCCTATTGAGGACCCTGATTATGCCCACCAGTAGAGTGACCAAAGTTGGCATGGGGCCTTGCTGTACTTTAAAGTGGTGGTGTTAAAGTGTGACGTTAAGAGGATCGCACGGGGAGAATGATCAGCTAATGATTTCCACAAACAAGCACTTTGTCTTCTCTCTTTTTTTTTTTTTTTTTTTTTGCTTTTTGTGGTCAGTCTTCTCTGTTGATGTCTCCCATATGCACTCATACTTTAGTTAACTTTTTTTTAGCTGTTCTGACTGCTGACTTTGCTAGAGAATGGGGAGTGTGTCCAGTTATGAATGGCAGCAGGTTGTGTTAGCATCAGGGTTTCTGACAGTTTTCACTCAGGCAATGGAAATGTTGATTAAACCGAGAATTTTACCTGCAAAAGCTTCACTAACATACAGATACAAACCGCAAGATTGTTTTCTATGACATGTTCTATAGGTTTCATGCACTGAAAAAGGCTAAAATGAGTGACAAAATATATGAAGACTCAACAAAGCACATTTGTGTGTGTGTGTGTGTGTTGCGTGTGGATATCTGTGTGCTAGATTTTTTTTTTCCCCTTCTAATTCACCACTAAAGATATTCTGACCAACATCTCTGGCTCCTCCCGTTTTGTAGATTACGAGGCTGTATTCTTTGTAAATACAAATAGACAATGATTAAACCATGTTTAATTAGAATGTGACTCCAGATGTGGCATCAAACACCACCATCTGCTTAGGAAGTGTCTCTTTTTTTGTGTTTTGTTACTCGTTCGTTCCATTTAATTCATGTTACTTGCATAATGCTAAGAATGTGTGAAACCAGGACACACCATCCCTGATGACCAGGAAGCCCCGTACTTTTATCGCCTAGTCGCCGTGATGCACAAGATACTTAATAGGAGAATGTTAATAATAGTTAAAGCATGCTGTATTCCCTCTGCCCCGGTTCAAAACGTGGCCGACTGTGTCCTTCAGGTTTCCTGGATCTAGATGGCACATACCACAGCTGGGGCTGGAATCTGGATCCTGACTGTTGTGTCCTGATGTGTTTCAGCAGTGCTTTAATTGTCTGAGAGTGTGTGTGTGTGTGTGTGTGTGTGTGTGTGTGTGTGTGTGTGTGTGTGTTTCAGAATCAGAAATCTGTATATCCAGATGCACTCGTGCGCTTCTCTCTCAAACCAGACTGAATCCCCCATCCCCAAACTGAACTACACAATCAATTGTTGAAGAAACGGACTGTCCCTGGCCAGAAGGAGAAGTGGTTGAGGGTGAAACAAAACAAAAAACAAAGTGTTAAACATCTCAAGCAGCTGTGAAATGGTCGCCTTGAGCAGTTCTGGGTTAACGCTTACACGCCAGTTGCGCTCATGTAAATACAATTTCTGACTTTTAACAGATCCGTGCCGTATTAAAGTGTTTGTTTAGAATGGCAGGAAAACCAAGGTCTAACCAGATTGCTACTCAGCAAGTGGTTTAGTCAAAACCAAGTGATAACATCACATTGCTTTTAAAGCATGTGACGCTGTCGGTCATGTGTGTGACCTTAGGGAATTCGACATAACCAAAACGCCACGCTACTATGCTAGACAAGATGTTTAAATCATACACCTTTAGTTGCTGTACTAGTTAGTTTATTAGGTGCAGGGGTTGGAGGTCCGCTGCCTACTACCTGACCTCCTGAGTATCCCGAATGAGATTTTGGATACCAAATGGGTTTTGCTTAGTATGAATTTGTAGTTTCTTGAAAAGAAAATGCCAAGATCTTGAAAGAGCTCATCAAATGTGGAATCTGTCGGAACGTCATTCAGTTCAGGACTGCTCGAGTCGAGAAAAGAATCGAGGTCGAGCGTTTGAATCGACAGGAAGTGACCGCTTCTTACAGAAATCTGCATTTCTCTAGTGTTCGATTGATCAGTGAAGATATCTGATCTACAAGAGCCATTTAAAACTACATTCCAGAGTTGCAATCAAAAGTATTCAACCCCCAGTGCAAATCAGGTTCATTGTGAAAATGTACAGACTCTCAGCTGTTTGCGATAAACAAACCAAACAAAAGCAATTGAAATG
The DNA here is from genome assembly GCA_012411365.1 of Ameiurus melas. NCBI lineage: Eukaryota > Metazoa > Chordata > Actinopteri > Siluriformes > Ictaluridae > Ameiurus > Ameiurus melas. The sequence continues at coordinate 8,607,926 of CM022772.1, read as the reverse complement.
GTTCAACACGACGAATGCTTCCAGCGGTTTCCCCAAATTCTACTCAAAATGCAACTTATAATGACTTCTCCAGTCTCAAAATTATTCACCCCCTTCATGGCAAGCATCTTCAGTACTTAGTAGATCATCGTTTTGCAGTTATGACCTGCTGCAAACGAGATGCGTAACCAGACACCAGCGTTCTTGAGGAATCTTCTCCCACTCCTCATGAGCAACGGCCTCCAGTTCAGTAATATTCTTGGGTTTGTCTGCCTTCTTCCAATCCCACCAGAGAATTTCTACGGGGTTCAAGTCAGCCTTCGTTTATTGTAATATCAGTGTCCGACATCTAAAATATATATTTGCGATATATTTAATCATGAGTTGAAGATATTTTGACTTACATGAACCCACTTCTTATTTCCTTTATGATTATAAACATAATTGTTAAAGGCCAAAAGTTTGTGGACACACCACCAACCACAAAGGAAAAGGAGCTTCTCAATAATGCATTCTGGGTTGTTGTTGTTGTTGTTGTTTTTAAGAATGGAGGCATCCACTACATCATTCTGTGACTCATCATACATGTTTTTTACCCCGATGGGTGGAAGAAGGAATGAAGAAAATGACACAGCGTGGTGTTTATCTCCACGACCTGTCATTACAATAGGACCAGTTTAGGGACTGGTCCTGTGCTCGACTAACCTCTGAACTGTGCAGGTAGTGTTATACACTATATTCTACAGCAGTGGTCACCAACCCTGTTCCTGGTGATCTACCATCTTGAAGACTTCACCTCCATCCATAATCCTTGTTGTAAAAAGTTCTTGATCAACTAAAACAAGTGTGATAGATTTTGATTGGAGATGAAACCTTAAGGAAAGTAGATCCCAAGGAAGAAAGTGAGTGACCACTGGTCTACATTTCAACCTCCACTCATCTGTAAAGGCTTTCCACTAGATTGTGGAGCAAGACTGTAGGGATCTCAGTCCATTCAGCCGCCTCATGTTAAGTGAGGAGGGCTGGAGGTTCTAAACAACTCCGTTGGAAACCACTGGTAATTACAGAGATCCTAAATTAGCCTTTGCATCATACAGATCAACTTTCCCCTCTTTCCCCACACGTTACCCAGCATGCCAGTTCACGGTCTCGGACCAAACCCTTCTGTGAACAGCTCTTGAACTTGTGCATGTAGAAGTAGATTCAGGATCGTACGGAGCTGCGCGTGAGGAGCGCATCAGAGGCGCGTTTGTGGCCTTCAGGGTTACGCAGGGTTTGCGCAGAATGACGTGTGCGCCGAAAACGTTTCCTGGAAATCATTTGGAGTTGTCGAGCACAACAATTGAAAAAGCGTCGACTGGACCGCTCTGCGTGTAACATAAAAATAAATAATAATAATAATAAAAGTATGCGTGCGTTTTAATTGTGCTTTGTAACGAGTTAAAAAGTGAAAAGTTGGTCGTGGCATTGTAACCACGTGACCGTGCTGCTGGGCGACTCACATGACTGGAACATTCCCGGTGTTGATATTCAGGCGCGTGAACGAGCAGATCTGCTGTGTGGGGAGAGCGCGTGCGTTCTTACCTTCCCAAATAAACAAACAAAAACGCTCGAGACGGAAGGAATTTAACCCGAGACGACGAAGAAGAAGGATCTGACGGAATTAAATGCAATTAAATTAAAGACTGCACATTTGTGTGTGTTGCCGGTCCGGGTGCAGCGCGTGACTCCGGGAGGTGTTTACTGCTGTCACTGCTGGGAACAGTCTTCCTCTTGATCTGTGCGCGTGCATTACTAACAGTGCGACATCATGACCCCCAGACTACCGCCAGTCACCGCCATCAGCTGCTTCATTGTCCTCGGTGAGTGTGTTATTCCTCTTTAATAACCACAACGTTAAGTCGTAGGCTGAAAGTATCTTTATCGTATTGGAAAGTTGGGTGTTATTTTAAACTGTCCAAAAAAATATAATATCGTCTCTTGGCTCGACAGTTCCTTCCCTGTAAAAGCCCGTGTTGTTTATTATGCACGCGTTCATCTGTCTGCAGGTTTACGTTTAAAAAAACTACGCCATAAATGCGTGTAACCTTGCCCGAGTGTTCTCGACAGGCCTTGTGTGCGTGTGCGCGCGCGCGCGCGTGTGTGTGTGTGTGGGGGGGGTTGTTTTTGTTTTGGGTATTTGTGCCGTAATTCGAGGCTTCACTACGCTTTTGAATACACCGTAATGCGGCGTGTAAACACAATTACTCCCGTGCACACAGCCCGTAATCGAATAAAGCGGTTGGGGTTGTGCAGGCGTAGCAGCGCGAGCGTTGTCCGGCCTCGGATCACGTGACCGCTCGAGCGCTTTTGTGCACTAACAGTAGCGTCTCTGTGCCTGGGTCTGTCTCAAAATGGCTCGGTACACCGTGCATAAGAGCAGTGTATCACTCACATCATGTGTCCTGCACACCCACGAGTCCACTGTATGGCCACTATCACGCCATTTCACATTCTGTGTGTGTGCGCGCGCGTGTGTGTGTGTGAGAGAGAGAGAGAGATTGAGGAGCTCAATAAACTGCACACTATATAATAAGGGCCTTTCCTTTTAGACTGAGTCCAGTTTATTTCTATTAGTTATACTTGTTGGAGTCATTAAAGCCCTATTCGAGCTGGATTAGTTTTCTGTAAGTAATGTAATGTGTTAGTCGTTTTCTTATGAACTGCTCGCTCCTGCGTCTGGGACGAGAACTACACCATCTTGTATCTAGCAGGGCCGGGCGATATGGACTTCAAACTATATCATGATATTATCTGGTGTTTATTGCGATACCGATATCGGCGATGATATAACTGTAGAGCTGTTTCACCGCCGTTTTTATCTACAAGTGATGGCTGTGATCTTGAGAGCCTCGGAAACACAAACACTGATCTAAAAGTGATTTTCCGAAAGCGAACCAGATCCAGATTGTAGAAGTAGCGATATTCGTCTAGCGACGAACTCCTCCTCAGCTCGACGGCCGCCTTCCGCCGTAGTTGTTTTCTCTCTGGACGTGAGCTGGACATCATCGACTTGGCTGGTGTAAAACTAGTATAGAAGGACGTGTAAAAACCTCGGTGAGCATCCTGTAGTGTGTGTGTTGTGTGTGTGTGTGTGTGTGTGTGTGTGTGTGTGTGTGTGTGTGTATATATATATATAATCTCTATCTCCTGTTTGAAGGAACGTGTTGGAGGTGTTATTTCCTGTGAGGAAAAAGAGGTTTTGCACATTTTCTTCAGAATGGAAATACGATAAGGAAGTGCCATTGTCTGTGGTCCGCCTGCCCAAACCAAACGCCGAGCGTCGTCCATCCAGATTTAAAACTGAGGACAAAAAAGAAGGACTTCTCAAGGAATGGCACTTCTGTTGTTTTTTACGTCGGTTATCGAGTTCCGAACAAAGGTTAGGAAAGAGTATAAACCGGTTATACGTGTAACCTCCACACAGAGTCACAAGACCTACAGGAAGTGCTTACGATGATGTATACGATCAGTACGATTAGTATGAGGTGCATGTAGTACTTTGGTGTGATGATTATGCATATAGGCTACATCAAGAATTATGTATTTACGTTCACGGTATTTGGCGGACACTCTTATCCAGAGCGACTTCGAGAAGTCCTTTAAGGACTATCGATAAATACATCCTGATACTGGCTCACTAGGTCACGGGCGCAGAATACACACGGGGAGGTGATGTGGTAAAAAAAAAACACACCCATTTGAATTTAATGTCTGAGATTTATACGGGGATTATTTATCGATCATAACTCCTACATGTCTCAAGAAATCAAGTCCCTTCTGAATAGTGCTTCGGTTTAATACACTAACACGAGTCAGATCTTTCACACACTGGTTCCTTCAAATTCAGTGTAGAGTCCGATGCGACAAATAAGCGTGATTGGATGAATTTTAGCAGTTTTTTTTTTTATTTTATTAGACAATACGACTGCCTATGAATGATCTAAAATAGGAATAATCTGAATGTTTTATATTTATTTAGACTTTAGAGTTACTTCACTGATCTGTAATTACTGTCTGTGTAAATCAGGTCATGTGTGTGTGCGGATGAGTCAGGCCTGTTTCCCCATTTAAAAACAGATTATAATTTATTTATTTTTTGCTGACTATCATTTTACACACAATAGTGAAAGCTTGTGTCTGGAATTTTTGTGCTTGCACAGTCAGGGCTTTGACACAGCTTCTTCTTTTCTTTTCATTTCATTTCATCCCTTTTTTTTTTTTTTTCCTGAAGACCGTATTCAAACGGCAGTGCTCCGTCCACACATGCAGGGTCATATAAAGGGAAACGCCACTGTCGGATTCTTTTACTCTGCTTTGTTTTGATTCATTTTTAACGAGTTTATATAATATATATTGAAACCTGCACTAGGTCGGACACGCCACATGCATCCGTGTATAAAAAAAAAAAAAAGCTATTAAAATACGGACAGCTGGATTCCTGTGAACGACTCTTAATTGAGCAAATCCTCGAGGACGTCATCCTAAGCGTTTTAAAGATTATTAAAAAAAGAATATATATACAGTGGTGTGAAAAAGTGTTTGCCCCCTTCCTCATTTCCTGTTCCTTTGCATGTTTGTCACACTTAAGTGTTTCGGAACATCAAACCAATTTAAACAATAGTCAAGGACAACACAAGTAAACACAAAATGCAATTTGTAAATGAAGGTGTTTATTATTAAAGGTGAAAAAAAATCCAAACCATCATGGCCCTTTGTGAAAAAGTGATTGCCCCCCTTGTTAAAACATACTATAACTGTGGTTGTCCACACCTGAGTTCAATTTCTCTAGCCACATCCAGGCCTGATTATTGCCACACCTGTTCACAATCAAGGCATCACTTAAATAGGAGCTGCTTGACACAGTAAGGTCCACCAGAAGATCCTTAAAAGCTACACATCATGCCGAGACCCAAAGAAATTCAGGAACAATTGAGAAAGAAAGTAATTGAGATCTATCAGTCTGGAAAGGGTTATAAAGCCATTTCCAAAGCTTTGGGAATCCAGCGAACCACAGTGAGAGCCATTATCCACAAATGGCGAAGACATGGAACAGTGGTGAACCTTCCCAGGAGTGGCCGGCCGCCCAAAATTACCCCAAGAGCGCAGCGACGACTCATCCAAGAGGTCACAAAGACCCCACAACAACGTCAAAGAACTGCAGGCCTCACTTGCCTCAGTTAAGGTCAGCGTTCATGCCTCCACCATCAGGAAAAGACTGGGCAAAAATGGCCTGCATGGCAGAGTTCCAAGGAGAAAACCACTGCTGAGCAAAAAGAACATCAAAGTTCGTCTCAATTTCTCCACAACACATCTTGATGATCCCCAAACACTTTTGAGACAACATTCTGTGGACCGATGAGACAAAAGTGGAACTCTTTGGAAGGTGTGTGTCCAAGTATATCTGGCGTGAAGGAACACTGCATTTCATAAAAAGAACATTATACCAACAGTAAAATATGGTGGTGGTAGTGTGATGGTCTGGGGCTGTTTGCTGCTTCAGGACCTGGAAGACTTGCCGAGATAAAGGGAACTATGAATTCTGCTGTCTACCAAGAGATCCTGAAGGAATGTCAATCCGACCATCTGTTCGTGTACTCAAGCTGAAACGAACTTGGGTTCTGCAGCAGGACAATGATCCTAAACACACCAGCAAGTCCACCACCGAATGGCTGAAGAAAAACAAAATGAAGACTTTGGAGTGGCCTAGCCAAAGTCCTGACCTGAATCCTATTGAGATGTTGTGGTATGACCTTAAAAAGGCCGTTCATGCTCGAAAACCCTCTAATGTAACTGAATTAGGACAATTCTGCAAAGATGAGTGGGCCAAAATTCGTCCAGGACGCTGTAAAGCCTCATTGCACGTTATCGCAACGCTTGGTTGCAGTTGTTGCTGCTAAGGGTGGCCCAACCAGTTATTAGGTTTAGGGGGCAATCACTTTTTTCACACAGGGCCATGATGGTTTGGATTTTTTTCACCTTTAATAATAAACACCTTCATTTACAAATTGCATTTTGTGTTTACTTGTGTTGTCCTTGACTATTGTTTAAATTGGTTTGATGTTCCGAAACACTTAAGTGTGACAAACATGCAAAGGAACAGGAAATGAGGAAGGGGGCAAACACTTTTTCACACCACTGTATATATATATATATATATATATAAATAACTTTGCACAATGCACGTTACTGTCTAAACGAGCAGGGTAGTGTTTAACACTCGTAACCAACCAAGCTGGTGTGAGCTGGGAGGGTTTAGTTTATTGCTTAGTAACTTGTGTGAGTCACACAGACCCATGGCAGCATGTGGGTTTTATTTATTTATTTATTTATTTATTTTGTAATTACTTTTTGTAATGTTACTACCAAAACTAGAAGCTCGCTTTTAGCTTCATGCTTAATGCTAACACATTGTGTATTTTGAATGTTTTTTGCAATCAGAGCTGACGTGCAGTATCGCAAGTGTTCGAGCAGAATGCTGTCGTGTGTGTGTGTGTGTGCGCGCGCGCGCATATGTGTGACTGACTGTAAGCATTACTCCAAATTCTTAGTAACTGGCATGATGGGATTGCACAACAGTGGTATTGTCAACCCCTACGGCTTCTTCATCTCTTTTCAATGTTTTTAATAAACCTCCGTCTAGAATCGACTCGGGAGTTGAATGGTTCTAATATAATGCATGAATGTACCCAAAGTTTCGTTAATATAATGAATCAGTTGTATTATATATTTCATTCAAGTGTGTGTGTGTGTGTGTGTGTGTGTGTTCTGACAATGGAAGTGGAAAGGGGAAACGCACATTCTATCCCTCCACAATGTCAAAAAAAGTAAAAAACCAGCCCAGAGGGTTCAGTAATGTTACAATTTACTTTAAAATGATTAATGTATCAGTGCATGATGATGTCCCTCGGCACTATTTTAATTAATACACAAGGTGTCCCAAAAGTCTCCGTATATAGTGGACTATGTTTTGCAGCACCACGTCGGTTGTGCCTGCGTAGACGTCCACTTCTCTGTCGGTACGCGAAACTTCCAGTCTTTGTGAATTTGTTAATACGTTGTGTCAGGTGTAATGTGCTCACCATGTTTCCTGTTAAAGTCCATCACAACACTGCGGCAGCTTCCCGATCCAGCCGTGAGAATGATCTCGATACGTTCGTCTTTTGTCAGAGGTGTTCTTAAAGTCTATCTGGTCAAAATACGCAGCGGGGGATATAAGTATTTTACACGTCAACATTTTTTCAGTAAATATATTTTCAATGATGTTCTTCACATGAAATTTTCACCAGGCATCAGTATTAACTCAAGAAATCCACAAATACAAAGTATTCACAACATTAACGTCCCTAAAGAATGTTATGTGTAATAAAGTGGAATGACGGGGGGGGTATTGAACACGACAAGACAAAGCAGTTCTCCAAGGCAAGTTAAGGCAAGAAACCAGCTGAAATCCGTAAGTAATTATACCCCTATCTGTGGAAAATATCAGCTGAGTTAGTAAACTGATGGTCTATATAAAGGCTTTTCCTTACCAAGGTGTCACACAAGAAACATCTCATGATGGGTAAAAGCAAAGAGCTCTCCCAAGACCTTAACAACCTTATTGTTTCAAAACATATGGATGGAATCGGATACAGACGTATTTCCAAACTTCTGAATCCTCCAGTAAGCACCACTGAGGCCATTAAGCACAAGTGGAAGCAACATCACTCCGTCATCAACCGGCCACGCACTTGAGCTCCTCACAAGATTTCTGACCAGGGAGTCAGAAGAACAGCCCAAGAGCCAAGGACCACTCGGAAAGAGCTCCAGAAACACTTGGAAGCAGCAGTTTCATCATCACAAAGAAAACAAAAGCCAATGCACTCCACTGCTCACGCTCACACCGCAAGACTCCATTACTAAAGAAAAGGCATGTCGAAGCTTCTTTAAAGTTTGCTGCAACTCATTTGGACAAGCCTATGAGATACTGGGAGAATGTAGTCTGATCAGACGAGAGCAAAATTGAACTTTTTGTCTGTCATACTACACACCATGTCCAAACATGCAGTGCCATTTCTTCTCCAAAGAAGAAATGGCACTGCACATCACCCTAAAAACACTATACCAACAGTGAAGTGTGGAGGTGGAAGCATCATGGTGTGGGGCTGTTTTTCATCACATGGTACTGACAGACTTCATATAATATACCTGAATACTGCAGACGATTCATTTCTTCATAGAGGAAACGTCTTGAAGCTGTTTATTACAAATAAAGGCTTCTCCACTAAGTATTAAATAAATTTCAGTTAATGTGTTCAATACTTTTTCCCCCCGTGTCATTCCGCTTTATTACACATAACTTTATTGATGGACTTTAATGTTGTGAGTTCTTTATATTTCCGGATTTCTTGAGTTAATACCAAAGTCTGGTGAAAATTTCCTGTGAATAACTTCATTGGAAATATATTTAATGAAAAAAATGTTGACTCGTCTAATACTTCTTTCCCTCACTGTGTATAATATAAATTAAGTATGAAAGATTTTGGAGGACATTTTGCTTAAAAAAAATAAGTGTTAATTCCCCCTATGTATGGAGACTTTTAGGACACCCTTGTACAATAATAATATCTTGCGTCTTGTATGTAACATGTACATACGTTTTAATTTGTGCTTTGTGCTACGCTGCTGTAGGAAGCATTAAATGGTATTTAAACGATTGTGTGTGCTGCCACCGCTGTTAAGGCTGGCAGTGAATTATTTTGATGTAACTCTTTTTAATATGTGTGATTTCATGTTTTATTTATTTTTTTTGTTTTGTTTCGTTTTCGATAGCGAAAACATGACACGGCGCAATACAGAGTCCATCATTCCCTCACTAACACTGGTTTAGTGTTTGAAGAGGCAGTTCGAGTTAAGTCGAGGCCTGTATCGCCCCCCTGTGGTCGTTAAGCTCCGTTGCATTTTCTTTGCTGGTGTGCGAGTCTGCGTACTTGGTTAACGAAGGAAGAGGAAACCTTACTTGCGATACTCTTTGTTACAGGCTGGCTGACTGCAGCGCACGCCGTGATATTTGAAGTAAAAGATGGAAATTCTACTTGTATCAAAGCGGACATCTCGGTCAACTTCACCATCACGTACAACACCACCACCAATGTGACGGTATGCACACACACACACACACACACACACACACTAATTTTAACAGCAAATATATACATTCTGTTAGGAGATTTCTGTAGTGATACCACTTTATTAATCACTGGGAAGGATGACCAACACGAATCTGCACTGCTTTTCTATACAATACTGTTTTGGTCCTATTTATTTAAGTGACTATACTTTCAGGCTTTATCAAACGTTCATCACGTGCATATCACTGATCTATCCCTCGGGATCCCATACAGATCAGCATTATATTGCTTATGTCAGCAACTGAAGGCTTAAAACCCGAGTTATGCACGTGTTCTGAAGGCTTCATGAAGCCTCTAAGAAAGGACTTTAAAGTTTTCATACACGGATCCAGTTTATGTCTCGGTCTAACAGTATGTTGACCACATGACCGTTAGCTGCTTCAACGGGACGCGGTTGTAATGAAGTGTCTTTTTCGTGTTTGTCAAGTGCTTTTTCTCGTTTCCTGTAAACAAAGCTCTGTTCATATACATGTCTGTGTTACCGTGAGCAGAAAACGGTGGTCGTGCCGCTCCCGGAATCGGCACGAGTGGGAAATGGCAGTTCCTGTGGAAACTCTCCGGCCCTGCAGGCCTCCTTCGGTGATGGTCACTCTCTGGACTTGGTGTTCTCCAGCGATGGCCGTATATATCGTGTGGCCAATCTTAATCTGACCTACAACCTGAATGACAGCGCCACCTTCCCTGGGTCCTCCAGCAAGGGTACGAAACACCAAACACTCCCTTCTGTAAGGCAAGATCACTGCACTGCATTCTGTGCAATAATTGTCTCAAATAAAGTCCGTTTTCTTTCAGGGAGCGAGTTCAGAGAATTCATGATCCTAAGTGAGAATGTCCAAATTGGGCCCAAAGTGTCAGTATTTTGTGTGGCCACCTTTATTTTCCAGCACTGCCTTAACCCTCTTGGGCATGGAGTTCAGCAGAGCTTCACAGGTTACCACTGGAGTCCTCTTCAGTGCTGCTCTGTTTGATCTAAAATGCTCCCCCTGCCATAGAGGAATTTCTTCCTCAGTCACGTGAGGTTTTTGCCTCTGTCTGATGGAGACAGAGGTCACGTTGGGAATAAAAGGTAAACTGAAGAAAGTCATTGTCCGTGAATCTGGGTCTCTGCTAATAACGTCACGCGCCGTCACCTAGAAGCGGCTTATACTTCCGGTTAGTAAACAAAACCCTAGTCTTCTATTTGAGACGATATTACCTTTCTACACTAGACGGTAGAGTACATAGTGTATAGTGTAAGTGTACAGTACTTCATTTGGGACACGACTCTAGTATTTACTCTCCGAAGCGTGTTTTCAGAACAGAAGTAACGTAATGAGTAAATCTCCCCCGTGCCGCGCAGACCAACTAATCCATCATGAGATTAGTTGACGGCGATTTTCATAATCGATAATTATCAATTTTATCGATTAGTTGTTGCAGCTGTAATCCACTTTATTAGGTATACCTGTACATTCATGCAGTTATCCAATCAGAAAAGAGTCCTGCAGGTACAGTTCAAGAGCTTCAGTTACTGTTAACATCAGAATTTGAATAAATCAATAATAAGTGGTTTTGACCATGGTAGGGTGGTTGGTACCTGATGGACTGGTTTAAAAAAAAAAAAGGGTGTCTAATCTTATCCAGAAAGGGCCGGTGTGTAGGTAAATGTAAAATGGTAAATGGTAAATGTGCACTTATAGCACTTTTATCCAAAGCGCTTTAGACTGTCTCTCATTCACCCATTCACACACACACTCACACACCAATGGTAGCAGAGCTGCCATGCAAGGCGCTAACTTGCCATCAGGAGCAACTTGGGGTTCAGTGTCTTGCCCAAAGACACTTCGGCATGTGCAGTTCGATTCCAGGCCCGGAATCGAACCGCCAACCCTATGATTAGTGGACAACCCGCTCTACCAACTGCGCCACAACCGCCCACTACATGAAATGTAGGTTTTCATTCCAAACGTGCAGGAGCCACACCTGATTCCACCTAATTATTCTTTCAGTAGACTTTCAATAGACTTGGGTGTGGTTTCTGTTTGGTTGGAATGAAAACCTGCACCCGCACAACGGTGAGGTTGGACAACCCTGCTTTAGTTCATACAGAATAATGCATTTAAAACCACCACCATTGAGCAGCAGTTCTGCATGTGGAAATGCCTTGTTGACTGGCTCAAGTAGACAGGAAGGCTATCGCAAATTTAAATATCAGTCTTTACGACTGTGGTGAGTAGAAAAGCATCTCCGAACGCCTAGCGTTTTAAGCCCCGAGGCAGACGGGTACAGCCGCCGAACTTCAGCCAAGATCAGGAATCCGAGGCTACAGTGGGCTCGCTGAAACTGAAAGGGGGGGGGGGGGTGTCAAGTAACTATTGGATGAAAATAACATGAGCGCCTCTTATCTGTGCAGAGATCATGGTGTTGACTACAAACACGTCTGGGATCGCAGCACAGCTCAACACCACCTACAGGTGTCTAAGCTCCAGCTCAGTCAGTCTTGGAGGCCCTGGAGTGACGGTCACGTTCTTCAACATCCACCTGCAGGCCTACATGCCCAGCGCCAACATGAGTACTAACGGTACCGTAGTGCTGTTAATCACTATAGTGTTCATAGTGATGGTGTTTTCTTAATGCTGTTACCTCGACCTTGCGATCTTGTGCATACGACGTGTACGGTATCGCTCAAGCACGAATGATGACGTTACTGCACATCGTGTTTTAGGTTTATATAAACTCTTTGTGTATTGGCACAATGTAAATTGTGTAATGCACTAAATAATGCGTGTTTGTTTGGGGTTTTTTTTTTTTGCATACTTCAGAGACCATTTGTTCAGCTGATATTCCTTCCACCACTACTGCACCCACTACCACTCCTATCACCTCGACCACCCCTGTCACCCCAACCAACCCTGAGCACGGCAACTACAGCGTCGAAAACGCCAACAGAACGTCTGCCTGTCTTCTGGCTAGAATGGGGCTGCAGCTGAATCTAACATATTTCTCCAGGAATCAGAATAAAGTAAGGACACGTGCACAGTTTGAAAAAAGTCATATTGGCCTTGTGCAATGCAACCTCGGATATTAGCAACATAAACCTAATATATATATATCACACACACACACAGTGAGGGACAAAAGTATTTGATCCCCTGCTGATTTTGTACATTTGCCCACTAACAAAGAAATGATCAGTCTATAATTTTAATGGTAAATTTATTTGAACAGCGAGAGACAGAATAACAACAAAAAAATCCAGAAAAACTCATGTCAGAAATGTTATAAATTGATTTGCATTTTAATGAGGGAAATAAGTATTTGACCCCTCTGCAAAACATGACTTAGTACTTGGTGGTAAAACCCTTGTTGGCGATCACAGAGGTCAGACGTTTCTTGTAGTTGGCCACCAGGGTTGCACACATCTCAGGAGGGATTTTGTCCCACTCCTCTTTGCAGATCTTCTCCAAATCATTAAGGTTTCGAGGCTGACGTTTGGCAACTCGAACCTTCAGCTCCCTCCACAGATTTTCTATGGGATTAAGGTCTGGAGACTGGCTAGGCCACTCCAGGACCTTAATGTGCTTCTTCTTGAGCCACTCCTTTGTTGCCTTGGCCGTGTGTTTTGGGTCATTGTCATACTGGAATACCCATCCACGACCCATTTTCAATGCCCTGACTGAAGGAAGGAGGTTCTCACCCAAGATTTGACGGTACATGGGCCCGTCCATCGTCCCTTTGATGCGGTGAAGTTGTCCTGTCCCCTTAGCAGAAAAACACCCCCAAAGCATAATGTTTCCACCTCCATGTTTGACGGTGGGGATGGTGTTCTTGGGGTCATAGGCAGCATTCCTCCTCCTCCAAACACGGCGAGTTGAGTTGATGCCAAAGAGCTCCATTTTGGTCTCATCTGACCACAACACTTTCACCCAGTTGTCCTCTGAATCATTCAGATGTTCATTGGCAGACTTCAGACGGGCATGTATATGTGCTTTCTTGAGCAGGGGGACCTTGGGGGCGCTGCAGGATTTCAGTCCTTCACGGCGTAGTGTGTTACCAATTGTCTTCTTGGTGACTATGGTCCCAGCTGCCTTGAGATCATTGACAAGATCCTCCCGTGTAGTTCTGGGCTGATTCCTCACTGTTCTCGTGATCATTGCAACTCCACTCGGTGAGATTTTGCATGGAGACCCAGGCCGAGGGAGATTGACAGTTCTTTTGTGTCTCTTCCATTTGCGAATAATCGGACCAACTGTTATCACCTTCTCACCAAGCTGCTTGGCAATGGTCTTGTAGCCCATTCCAGACTTGTGTAGGTCTACAGTCTTGTCCCTGACATCCTTGGAGAGCTCTTTGGTCTTGGCCATGGTGGAGATTTTGGAATCTGATTGATTGATTGCTTCTGTGGACAGGTGTCTTTTATACAGGTAACAAACTGATATTAGGAGCACTCCCTTTAAGAGTGTGTCCCTAATCTCAGCTCGTTACCTGTATAAAAGACACCTGGGAGCCAGAAATCTTTCTGATTGAGAGGGGGTCAAATACTTATTTCCCTCATTAAAATGCAAATCAATTTATAAAATTTCTGACCTGCGTTTTTCTGGATTTTCTTGTTGTTATTTTGTCTCTCACTGTTCAAATACACCTTACATTAAAATTATAGACTGATCATTTATTTGTCCGTGGGCAAACGTACAAAATCAGCAAGGGATCAAATACTTATTTCCCTCACTGTGTATGTGTGTGTGTGTGTGTGTGTGTGTGTGTGTATATATATATATATATATACACACACACACACACAGTGCCTTGCGAAAGTATTCGGCCCCCTTGAACTTTTGCCACATTTCAGGCTTCCAACATAAAGGTATAAAATTTTATTTTTTGTCACCAACAAGTGGGACACAATTGTGAAGTGGAACGAAATCTATTGGATTTTTGAAAGTTTTTTAACTAATAAAAAAATGAAAAGTGGGGCGTGCAAAATTATTCGCCCCTTTGCGTTAATACTTTGTAGAGCCACCTTTTGCTGCGATTATAGCTGCAAGTCGCTTGGGGGGTATGTCTCTATCAGTTTTGCACATCGAGAGACTGAAATTCTTGCCCATTCTTCCTTGCAAAACAGCTCGAGCTCAGTGAGGTTGGATGGAGAGCGTTTGTGAACAGCAGTTTTCAGCTCTTTCCACAGATTCTCAAATTGGATTCAGGTCCGGACTTTGACTTGGCCATTCTAACACCTGGATGCGTTTATTTGTGAACCATTCCTTTGTAGATTTTGCTGTATGTTTGGGATCATTGTCTTGTTGGAAGATAAATCTCCTCCCAGTTTCAGGTCTTTTGCAGACTCCAACAGGTTTTCATCCAGAATGGTCCTGTATTTGGCTGCATCCATCTTCCCCTCAATTTTAACCATCTTCCCTGTCCCGGCTGAAGAAAAGCAGGCCCAGACCATGATGCTGCCACCACCATGTTTGACAGTGGGGATGGTGTGTTGAGGGTGATGAGCTGTGTTGCTTTTACGCCAAACATATCGTTTTGCATTGTGGGCAAAAAGTTCGATTTCGGTTTCATCTGACCAGAGCACCTTCTTCCACATGTTTGGTGTGTCTCCCAGGTGGCTTGTGGCAAACTTTAGACGAGACTTTTTATGAAAAATTTGAGAAATGGCTTTCTTCTTGCCACTCTTCCATAAAGGGCAGATTTGTGCAGTGTACGACTGATTGTTGTCCTATGGACAGACTCTCCCACCTCAGCTGTAGTTCTCTGCAGTTCATCCAGAGTGATCATGGGCCTCTTGGCTGCATCTCTGATCAGTCTTCTCCTTGTTTGAGCTAAAAGTTTAGAGGGACGGCCAGGTCTTGGTAGATTTGCAGTGGTCTGATACTCCTTCCATTTCAAAATGATCGCTTGCACAGTGCTCCTTGGGATGTTTAAAGCTTGGGAAATCTTTTTGTATCCAAATCCGGCTTTAAACTTCTCCACAACAGTATTACGGACCTGCCTGGTGTGTTCCTTGGTCTTCATGATGCTCTCTGCGCTTTCAACAGAACCCTGAGACTATCACAGAGCAGGTGCATTTATACAGAGACTTGATTACACACAGGTGGATTCTATTTATCACCATCAGTCATTTAGGACAACATTGGATCATTCAGAGATGCTCGCTGAACTTCTGGAGTGAGTTTGCTGCACTGAAAGTAAAGGGGCCGAATAATTTTGCACGCACCACTTGTCAGTTTTTTATTTGCTAAAAAAGTTTAAAAAATCCAATAGATTTCGTTCCACTTCACAATTGTGTCCCACTTGTTGGTGATTCTTCACAAAAAATTTAAATTTTATATCTTTATGTCTGAAGCCTGAAATGTGGCAAAAGGTTGAGAAGTTCAAGGGGGCCGAATACTTTCGCAAGGCACTGTAAATATAAAATATGTATATGTGTGTACGTATAAATTAGTGAATGTTTGTATTTTTTGACCACGAGTGATTTTTAAGGGCTGAATTTGACTCTCATAATAATTCCAGACTGTTGTGGCGATAAGGAACGTGGTGCCCAGTCGTACGTTTGCCAGCGGGTCATGTGAATCCACGACTGCTACTCTGCAGCTGACTGGAGATCTCGCCAACCTCACTTTGATGTTCACGCTAGTAAGGGTCTTAAACACACTCGCACAAACCCGTCCTCTCTCTTCTACAATAACGTGTTCTAACACATGTCTTCATATCCACAGAACTCCACCACCAAAAAATACCAGCTCAGTGCTTTGAATATGTCTGCCAGTTGGGAAGATATGACAGGTAAGGAAGAGGGTACCATAGTGGCCCATGTAATAGTTAATACCGTCCGCTTGTACTGACGTGACGAGGATCTTCCGCTTCCTTTACAATATGTTCTCTTGCGTTTGGATGCACGCCGCTGACTGACGTCACGCATTTTCGCACCAGATGGCGAGAAAAGATACAGTTCAGTGCTCAAGGGTCGCCTTCATCATAACATCGTTTTCCATGACCGATACTCGAAAATGGCACACTGTGGTTCCAAGGAAGAGTTGGTCATTGTGTTCGAGTAAAAAAAGAACTTAAAGTACATTATAACACAGAAGATACTAGCAGCCATAGTCTACAGAAAGGGACCCATTGTCTTCATAAAATGTATTTTTTTGTTATATACAGTGTATTCTAAAGCGCCTGTGTTTTACTAAACATACAGTTCAGTCCATAATTGTAAAATATTTGGGCACAGTATTTGTAGTTTTGCCTTTGTACACCACCGCGATG
Source organism: Ameiurus melas (assembly GCA_012411365.1). NCBI lineage: Eukaryota > Metazoa > Chordata > Actinopteri > Siluriformes > Ictaluridae > Ameiurus > Ameiurus melas. The sequence goes on along the minus strand of CM022772.1, from coordinate 8,591,484 downwards.
GATTTGAAATGAAGCGATCAAGACGTGATTGAAGTGTAGACCTTCAGCTTTAATCCAAGGGGTTTAACAAAAATATTGCCTCAACCGTTTAGGAATGACGCGCAATTATTTTTATTACTGAAAATCATGTGATTTATGACCTGCTCGGTCAGTTTAGAGATAAAACACCGGAATCTAATTTGGTTCAGTCGTCTAATCGACGCACAGTCACAGAGCAAGTACACACGCTTTATTCATCATCATGATGTGTCCATATGAATGCTTAATCCGTGCAGTAACATGTAATGTCGTTTGGAATTTATCTCCAACAGTTAGCTCGTGGTTGTAGTTTGATTTTGTGTTTGTGTTTGTGTGTGTGTGTGTGTGTGTGTGTGTGTGTGTGTGCTTAAGATCCATTCAAAGTGAGCAACAGCAGTCTACAGTACATGCAGGGAACCCTGGGCCGCTCTTACATGTGCAGTGTTGAGGAGGTTCTTCCTGTGGTCAGCACTTTCTCCCTCAACACCTTCGACCTGCAGGTGCAGCCTTTCGGCGTCCACGACAATCAGTTTGGACCAGGTACCGTGGAGCTCATAACACCCCTTTAACCCGAGCTATGTTCAGTCACTCGTCACTAGCAGTTTAGGTGCTGAAGGGGGTGCTTTCGATTTGATTCCCCAAACTGCTTCATTCCTCTTATGTCATAGCAGTCTTGCCCCACAAGCCCAAAATTCATTAATGATCACACCTCACACTGTTTATACGTGTTTTTTTTTGTTTTGTAACATTTAATGATGTTGAACATCTGCGTACAGTTGTAGCAGCTGTATATACAGTCCTAACCTCACCAGCAAGTTCGCCATGTTACTGAGAAACCAGAAAGCACAAGGAAAGTCCTGTCCTCACAACTCTCTCCTTACACGAAGCGTCACACTAACTACAATTAGAAGTGTTTTTTATTATTATTATTATTATTATTATTATTATTATTATTAGTCCTATGTGGAGCATCCACTTTACAAGTGTCTGTGTAATTTTGTGCAGAAACTTGGAACGATTGTATTAATATAAACCTGCGAGATCATCGCAGCCATCACTATTCGTAGAAAATGAATCAAGGTCACCTTCTGACCAATCAGATTCAAGAATAGCCAAAACGTTCTAGTCCACAAGCTGAACTCTGTAACACAGATCATTATTCGCCTCATTCTCTTGTGATTTCATTTTTAATTTTTTTTTTTTGCTTCTTTTGATCTGTTTAGCCGACGTGTGTCCAATGCAGAAGGACAACATGCTGGTGCCCATTATTGTCGGTGCCTGCCTGGCTGGCCTCGTCCTCATAGTCCTCATCGCCTACCTGATCGGCAGGAAGAGGAGTCACGCAGGCTACCAGACCATCTAAACCACTATTGTCTTTCCAGGACTGTACTTTGTGTGTGTGTGTGAGAGAGAGAGTTTAAGTACTTCATCGTCGTCTTCTTCTTCTTCTTCTTCTCGTTTCCAGGTTGTTAAACCTTTATCTTCATTCACTCCCCTACTCTTAGAGTACATAAGAAAAAGAAAAAAAAAGCCACTTAAATATTACTACCGGCCCTGTTTCACTGATTGACTTGTTGAAATGTAATTTGCAGGACTCACTTATGACTCCTGTACAGTAGGTGGCAGTCTAAACCTAAAATATGGACCAGTAACGCCTCATTAAATACAAGTGTTGCCACTCTGGTACCCCCACAAAAAAAAAAAAAACACTTGTAATCCAATAAACCCTGACTACTCCCCTCAGGATTAGCTAATGCTCATACTGAAGCGTTGTAACTCTGATGTTCCCTCCTTTGACTAGGAAAAAACCAAAGAACCCCCCCCCCCCTTGGAATTCCTAGTCAGAAAGTGTGGAAAAGTCTGCACAACCTCGAGTTCAGCATATAACGTCGTGTTAACACGGTCGCTCGAACAAACACGGACGCGTTAGCTGGTTCAGTCTCACACACTGACCATACAGTTTGTTCTTTTGAGACAGTAAAAACATGATAAACGCATGAGCATGTTAGCTGGCTAGCTTGTTGCTATAACAAAAAGAATGCCGTTTCCTCAAATTCAAAGTCAAATTCAGCACAGCGTTTCGTCATTCAGAAGCAGGCCACTGCTCGGACATTTGAGAAACCTGATCATGGAACGTGGCTTTGAATTTCCAGCAAGAGAGTGTTTATCCTAATGTTTTGCTCTGGTTGCCATGGTGAAGCGAAAGCATTCTCGAATATCGAATACAAAAGTTCGGATGGTGCTGAGGAAACACACTTTTACGGGGATATTGGGGGGGGGGGGATAAGGTTTCATCACAACTAGCTACATCCAAGTGGAAAGCTAATGGTTGCAAATAACTAGGAGGAAATTACTGCCAGTGATGTATTGAGGTTCCACACTGGCAGTATATTGTAAGCATTATGCTATTAATTTAACAGTAACGGCCACCTGTGCATTTAGCTAGCTAGCTCGCATGTTCTCAACAGCGATACTGCGTTCGAATAGAATAGAATAGATTAGAATAGAATGGAATGGAATGGAATAGAGCGTGAATGTGGGAATGCAAACAGAAGACACATGGAGTCAAAGGTGAAAGAATAGGCATGCTAGGCAACTGGGAAATATGGAGGCCAAGCATGGAAGCTAGTTAATGACTTAACAGCACATAGCCGTTCAGGCTTTTATACAGACGATGTAAAGGCATTAGAAACTAGACGAAACTGTTGGGAATAGCAACGTTTTCCTCAGTCAGAAAAGATTCAAGCTACATACAGTTAAACAGCTTCAACCAATAGCGAATAACAGAAGGTCGGTACGTCAGTCCAGTGAATACGACCCCATTTGAACGTGACCTATGATGCGAAAGCAAGTCAATTTCTCGCCTCCTGTCAATGATTTTCCCAATGTTCAGGAACAGCTCGGATTCTGTGTCCGTGGTGTTTTGAAAAATGCCTTTATCGATCGTGGCTGAAATGTTTGTACCAACATCTGCTCACTTTTAAGAGGTCGTTTAAAAACAACAAAAACAACAAAACAAAAAAAAAACAACATTTAAATGTTTGTGTAATAATTACTCGCATGGAACTTCGTAGGTTTGTGCGTGAGCATGTAAGTTATAAAATGGCGAAGTTGTTCCAAACATCGCTCCTCTGGAATTATCCAGCCTTTGATTTCATGACGATTCAAGAGTCGCGGGTGGGGATGTGGACTGACCCGAGCTCTGACCCTCCACGATAAAGTGTACGACCGAGAGAACAGAAGCGTTCCACACCCAGACACACTCTTGTGCTATCATTAAGAGCGAGAGCGAGCAGGCTTGTGGGAGAACCGCATCGAATGACAAAAGCCGTACAAGCTCAGGTTCAATAATTGATGCACTCGTCTCGTATTTTCTCCCAGTTAGGCAGCTCGAATTAGGGCTCGGGTCTCGTTTCATGCCGTCTTTCTGTCGCTCTCTCGCCGAGAGATTTAGCACGTAAGCATTCTCAGGTTGGCGTGCGAGCTTTACGCTGAAGTTAACGTGAAAGCTCTCATGTTTAGCAAAGTGTCGTTTAAAGCGAAGACAGCAATTTGACGCATTGAGTCGTTGATCTGTTTTGGTAAATATTAAAGCAAACCTCTTCTGACTCAGCATCCGGAACCCGTTTCACATTTTTCGGTAAGACAAAGACCAAAGAACAAAGACATCTTGTTCAGTATCGATGTGTATTTAGGCCTTCATTGGATCGGGTTAGTGTGAACTAACTACTTAGTGTTAGGTTGGGGATTAATTTTTTTTTGTTTGTTTGGGTTTTTTTTTTCTTTTTCTATCTAGATATTCTCTCCACTTGCTTTCTTTTTTTCTTTTCTTTTTTTGTAACAGTGGCCATTTTGACCTTTCTGGAGATTCCAGTGGGGGGAGGAAAAAAAAGGGAAAACCATGATCGTCTGTACACACTTCATCATTTAATTTCTCACCCACTGATACTAATTCACGTCGTGACCTTCCTTTGACTCCACACGCTACAGTTACTTTGTATAAAGGCGTACAATTTAGGTTTCCTCGAAACAAACGAAACGACTAAACCCGAGATCCAGTTTCATTAGTTTTCATGTGACGATCTGTGACGATCGGTTAGCATGAGCTAACTGGAGATGCTTTTAACGGGGAGAAGTTACGTAATGTGTGGTGTAGCAGCAGAACATTGAGTCTGAAAATGATCTTCAGGGATATAATCATTCTCAAGCACATAATGAAACCTTGGATCAGGACAAAAAGTCAAAGAAAGTACCTAATTTCAGTGCATGTGTGTTTTGCTTTGCAGCTCAGATTTTTTTTTTCTTCTTCTTCGTTTTTCCTGCGTTGTATACTGTACAGCAGACTTGACGCTTTTCCAAACCTGTCGCTTTGTCTAATCTCTTTTGGTTGAAGGTTTGATCATTATATAATTGCAGTGATCTGATCTTTTATTTTTGTAGAGAACATTTTTAATGCGTGGTGAGGTCAATAAATGAAGTGAACAGTTTATTCGTCTCGCTGTTGTATAATTACACAAACGGAAACGTTATTTTGCATGGATAATGTTGGAGTAAATCTTCCACTGGGCCGCCGTCGCATTATACCAGCTCACCTGTAGAGGTGATGATCTCTGCACTACGCTGCAGAAATGAGTGAATCTCTAGTCAACTATATGGAGTATTTCCTATTACAACATCACTAAAGCTCATTTCTAGACACTGTTTCTCATTCTATTGGCAGATCGTTTTGCTTCTTTCTAGAAATAAAACCTTAGTAAAATAAATGAGTAAAATTATCTGCCAATAGAATAAGAAAGTGTAGTAGAAAGTGTCTAGTTTTGCTAATCTTATAGTTGGTGGTTCGTAATATTATGGTAAATGGACCTGTATGCAGTTATATAGCGCTTTTTTCCAAAGCGCTTTACACCGTGTCTCATTCACCCATTCACACACACTCTCACACACCAGCCGTTCAAGGCACTAACTTGCCAGCGGGAGCAACTCAGGGTTCAGTGTCTTGACCAAGGACACCTCAGTATGTGGAGTCACGTGGGCCGGGAATCGAACCACCAACCCTACGATTAGTGGACAACTCGCTCTACCAACTGAGACACAGCCACCCATGTGTAGGAAATAGGCCAGTGGTAGGTCAGTGACCCTGTCCAGGGTGTACCCCGCCTTGTGCCCGATGCTTCCTGGGATAGGCTCCAGGTTCCCCACGACCCTGAAGCAGGAATAAGCGGTTGGAGATGGATGGTAGCTCAGTGGGTAAGATGTTGACTACTGCTCAGGTCATAAGTTCAAATCCCAGCACCACCAAGCTGCCACTGCTGGGTCCTTGAGCAAGGAAGCAACAACTGTTCAGTTGTGTAAATGAATAAAATCTAAGTCGCTCTGGAGAAGAGCGTCTGCCATAATCCTGTAAATGTAAGATATATTTGACTAGATTCTTGATAACTTCATGTGAAAAGATGTCTTTTTGTGTGTAAGTGTATAAGTTGACCGTCACAAATTCTTCCCCAAACTGTTGCCATAAGATTGGGCACACGCAATTTTCAACAAAATTTCACTTCAGTGGAACTACACGGTCCGAACCCATTCCAGTGTGACGATACCTGAGCACCATGAGGACATGGTTTGTCAAGACTGGAGTGGAAGAACTCGAGTGTCCTGCACACAGCCCTGCCCTCAACCCCTTTGAACACCTTTGGGATGAACTGCTTCCCAGACCTCGTCGTCCAACATCAGTCCCTGACCTCACCAACGCTCTTGTAGCTGAATGAACGCACATCCCCACAGCCACGCTCCAACATCTAGTGGAAAACCTTCCCAGAAGACTGGAGGTTATTATAACCACTTACAGTAGGAGGACTAAATCTAGAACGAGATGTTCGACAAGCACTTATGGGTGTGATCGTCGGGTGTCCACAAACACTTGGTTAGTGTATGTAATTATGTCTTGTAATCTGTTACTGCCCCAAGGTTAATTATTTTCCCATAACAGCATAACACCGAAATGTTTTATTCTTTTTATACAACAATTAGTTTATCTTTCAATGAAAGACATCATATGTAACTCTTTATAGCTACATTTACTAGTCTGGAACATCCGTGTGACAAGTTACTTCCTGTCAGAGCAGCCATAAAGGTCCTGACACTGGGGACTCCTTCCATAAAATGTTAAACTTCTCACAGAAAGTTTCACTTTATATCAATCATTGCACATTTTTCTTTATCAAGCAAAATGTTTTTTTATTATCAGCCTTCATGACATTCTGTATAACAGTTATATAAAGTAAGTGTAGACACTCAGCTGGTTGCTTATAAACATTTCTGCAGATTGCAGTTAAACATGTTAAATTAAACGTTTCATCATTCCAGCGGTTCGCCTTGGATCGGGTTTTTTCTGCCTGCTAGGATTTACCTTTTATGAATGTTGGCACCTCTAACCTCAAAAAATATGATACTATCATCTCAGGTTGCCTTAGGTACATCATAAATAACACACCCACGTGCAGGTTTTATTTGTAATCCAGATACTTTAATATTAACCCCATTAGAAAATAAGACTCCACAATCAGAGTTCATTAGAAACTGCAGCGCTGTATCGCAAGAAAAGATTTGTTCCGTTGTCTGTAAAGTGATCGCTGAATTTCCTGTACCGACAACTTCGGAAACGTATTTTATGATCTTCAGTAAACTTAAACATGATCTCAGACAAAAAATAATAATAATAATAATAATAATAATAATAATAATGCAACAGTACCAAGCTCTTCACATCAAAATCTGATAGATCCCAAAATGGTCCTATCTGGAGAAATGTACGAGGTAACCAAAATAGAACTGTACAAGCTTCTGGAGGAAACGCTACATCATGAGGATACGTTTAAAGACTTGTGCCATCACCAATCCTGACCCCCCAAAAAAAAAAATAATAGTAATAATAAAGTCACTCGGTTCATTGGCCGCAAGTCCGTATGATTAAATGTGACATGTACTGGATGGAATACTGAAGCATATGACCCTGGTTTCTTACTGTAGTGTAGCTTACTGTTGAGGTTCTGTACAGAATTTAGTTCCCTGTACCGCCATCACTTCATATTTAATCATTATCATCAAGTTGGGAACAGTTTCAGCCATAAGATTTAAAATAGAATAAGAATAACAAACGGACAGTGCAAATACAAGTCTGGAATGTTTGAAGAATTAGGGGGTGAGTCGGGATTACTCGGCCATAATCCGTGCTCGGCACACCGCCCGCAGCTTGGTGATGGTCGCCATGGAGAGGCTTCCTGGTTCTTTAAAAATGTTCTGTAGGAAAGACAGTGAAAGAGCTGGATCAGGAAATTAGGAAGCTTGTCACACAGGAGGAATTCAAGCATGAGGTGAAGAGTTATTGTGACTAAAGCCTGTTTGAAAAAAAAAAAAAAAAGTGTGTAGTCTCTGCAGCTGAACCATTTTCCACATTCGAAACCTTTCCAGGAAGGTTGTGCGCTCGCAGGGATGAAAGGGATCACAACGTGTAAAGAAAGATTCGACATATTTGAAGATTAACTTTGAAATGTTTACCTTATGTATACTAGTTATGGTCCATATACACACACTGACAGGGAAAGTAGCTGGTAAAGTGTTTGAAAATCCCCGGGAAGCTAGTCCGCCCGATTCCCTCCAGGATTTCGTAATCTCAGAAATGAACGCAAACATTTCTAATTTAAAAAACCGCAGCAACGTCCAGCATTTTTCTTCGCAGGAAATCACAAAATAAAAATCCTGTACGGACTAAATAATATTTGCTCTGTCCCTTTACACCAGTGGTTCCGAGCACAGGGGCGGAGAGACCGAAGGAGGGGGTGCAAAAAAATTAAAAATTTTTATTATATATATATATATATATATATATATATATATAAAAACACACAGAGAAGGCATCATTTGGGTACTTGGTGTATTTTATTCCTTTTCAAATAAAATGTGCATAAAATGAAAAACCCCACGTCCCCTCTCCCTCTGTATTTTTGTTTTTGCTGGGGAGGGGCGGAGCTTAGCCTGCCTTTTATCTAGCTGTCAGTGCAGAACTGTGTTGCCAACTTAGCCACTTTTCAGACCCCTTTAGCAACTTTTTTTTGCAAGGTCGAGGTCTTGCTTTCCCGCCGCACTCTCACCTCTCTCTGCGTCTGCTCTGTTCAGTGAGTGGCTGAGAGCCGGTGATTTACCAATGTCATGGATGACAAGTCAACGTGCCACATGATAGGCAGGCTTGGGTGGGCTTTTAGTTATAAAAGATTGAGAATCTCTGATCTCCACTGATGGACAGGGGTAGAGCGGGGCTGACAAGTTGCTTATACAGATGATAAGCTATAAAGTGAACTGAAGTCGCTGAGTGACATTTGAACATGTATATCAAAACATCACTCAATTAATTTGACCAAAATCATATTTTAGATCCCACCAATGCCGCATCACTGTTCAGCTGATAACGAACAAACGATATATTGTTAAGCCATATCTGATAGCTGAAACCGACCTGCATGAACGGGTGGCAGTCCTCCACAAAAACTCCTCTGGTGGTCTGTTTGAAGCGGTCGCAGATGTCCGGGAGGTTGCGAGCCTGTGAGATCAGGGCCTGGTTGTGACGGATCAGCGTAAGAGCCACACGGAATAGGATCTTGGAACCCTCGTAGAAAAGGCAGTCCCAGATGCGTAGAACAGTCTTAAAAAAAAAACACAAAGTCACCTTTTACAATAAAGCTCCTTGGCTCCTTGACCTGCCTTACTTCACGCTGGTTTTTTATGTAATGTTCTGATGCGATGTTGGGAGAACGTCATCAAATCTTACAACAGGGGAAAAAAAGGGTCACCCTACCAATCACCATACCTTCAACAAATCTGTCCTGATTATAACATTTGTTTCAGAGCAGAGCAGAGTGTTAAATATGTGGATGTAGAAAGACTCCAAGTTCAGGATTTTAACCCTGTTGTATTCCTTCCGGCGGAAGCAGTAGCGCAACATTCGTCATGATTTATGCGTGTTAAAAACGAATACGTTTTGTTGCTTCAGGTGGGAATATCATTACGGATTGCCATAACGAAGCTCAGGAACGACGTGTGCTGGTCGTGGCTGCACTTACAACCAGACCAAACTTCATTTGTGGTTTAAAGAAAAGTGCTACGTACACAGACCTCAAGTTAAGACGGACTGTTCCTCAGAGAGATCGTACAGTCAGGCCTGTCTAGCTTTGCCTGCATTCCCTACCTTTATAGTAGAAACAACAGTCTTTCTTACTCTTTATTAACTTACCTCCCTGGGGCTGTAGCTGTAAAAGACTAGTAGAGCTCAGATAATGCTACTACTACGAGCCTAATATTACTACTACTACTACTACTACTACTACTATTAGTAACTAAATCAACAAAATAGTTAAACACGCTAATGTAAATTATCCAAGGCCACTTATCCCGTCCTCACATTCCTCTACTAAGGAAGGGACGGGTATGCGGAGGTCCTTTATAAGCTCGGTCAGCGTGCGATTCCACACCACAGCGAAAGGACGGTTTACACCTTAACGGAAGTTACTTGCGTAATTCGTTACTCGCATAAAGCGTCACTGTTACTTTCAAGCAGGAAGTGTTCATTGTTCTCATAGACAGGATTCAAATATTGATTGCTCCTCTTCTTCCTCACATCACCTCGACATCCTGATCCCATCTCGTGTTGTACTCACTTTGGACGTGATCTCTGTACTCTTACCTCTACAGGGAGGACGTCAATAAAGAGGCAGATGAACCAGCGCGACACCACCAGTGTCCACATGACGTTGTGTTCCACCATGACCTGCCAAACGGCTGGCACTTTCACCTTCACCAGCTCTCCCAGCACCTCCTGGTCTGTCTTCAGGCCCAACATGGCTGGCGTGTAGTAATCTGGAAGGTGGAGAGTTAGCGGAGGTCAGCCATGAGATTGCTCATTCAGGCGATGTATGGGTGTTAAGAGCAGTGGAAAGAAAGGTCAAGAGAGAGCTCATAAAAGAGCAAACAGAATTCAAGTTTTAATAACAAACAGGTTCGTTGGGTCTTAACACCAGTCTAACAAGTCGATGTACAGTATGAGGGTTTGGGAACTTCCGGGAATCAGATTTAATCTAATCTTATTAACCAGACTTCTAACATTTACTACAGTCCTCAATAAACCTGGCTCCCAATTGGTGCAACGGAAAGAGAAAAAAAAAGAAGAAAAAAAAAAAGATGTCAGGAGTCCAAATCCATTGTCCTGCTTTACACTCAGTGCACTACTGGCCAATCATGGACATCTGGGAGCTCATACATTTAAGAGGACCATTAGTATGCATCTGCCATATCATTGGAAGATTGCGAGTGTGACTGAGTGTGACAAGGGAGCAAAAACTGGGTGAGTCTGTCTCTCTGTCTCTCGCTCTTTCGCCATTGACAAGCATCTGTGAGCACGTATGTATGAGGGTGTGGATAGCACTTCACTCTATGTGTTATGCTGCCCTGTGAAGTAGCTTGAGTAGCAGTTGCAAAGATTGGCTTCATTCATGTCACAGGAAGCACACGTTAGCCTTCACCCTCCCCGGTTGTTAACTAGTGGGTGGGAACTGTTAAGATCAAACCGAGGAGAAAATTTGTAGAAGAAAAAAATCTTGAATCATGTTTATAGACAAAATTGTGTCTAAAGCTTGCAGTGTACAAAAGGTATCAGACAGAGCTGGACTACATTGCACCAAACTGCAGTCATATCACATCAGTCTCGCAATCCTGTTGAATGGTGTCAAGTCGACTGGCCAGGTCCAAACCTCAGGACCCTGGGCGTGTAGTGTAATGAGTTTCTAATAGTCTGTTCATTTTGCTCTGGTGAAATGTCTCGATTGAGTTCTGTCAGTTGATATAGTCGTGGTGTTGTCTGCTTGTGTATCCTCCTAAAGCCACGAAGCAAACAGCAATGCCACATGGATATTAGTGACGAAAGAAAAGCCGATTGCCCGTTCACCCCCCCCACCCCCCATCCTCATGTGCACCCCAACAGTGGTTGCATGATCGATATGCGATTTCGACTATACTCTCACATTCAGTACTGATGTTAATAAAATCCTTAGAGGATTTTAGGGGTTATGACAGGGCGTTATTCTAGATGAGAGTGCAGGCATGTACAGTGTCAGACATGCCTCTCTCCCAGGGTGTGACTGGTGTCTAACAGGATTTGAACAGATCAGAATCATGTGACCTGACACTAGACTTATTAATAGCTCAGGAAATGAGATGAGGTGCTGAGAATAGTTATGGACAGGCCACCTAAACATACACTATACCACACAAACACATTTATAGCTGCAGTCAAAGATACAATGATTGTACAGTAACCGGAATATACAGAAGAACAACTTGAGAACTGAAGTAATGGTGCTACAATGGACATTCGCATGTGCTGAGCGAATGGTGTGCTACTCCCCAGTGCCTTGTAGGCTTCCTACACTGCAAATTGATTTCATCTGTTCTTTCCATGCACAGTGCTATTTACTGTGTGCAACTGTACCATGTTCTAACTGGCCTCTGTGCAGACTGAGCCTTACAGGGGTATTCACACCCCTTGAACTTTTCCACATTGTATAGTGTGGCAACGTGGAATTGAAACAGATCCCATTGGAATTAAAGCTGCAAGAAGCATTCGACTCAGTAAGCCGCATGGTCACCTTCGGTGCTTGGCCTCCTAATTATGTAGCATCAATATAGATAAACTAGCCCAAAATATTAACACGGGTAGAAAATCAAAAGCACAAAATGTTTTACACATAAAAAAAAAAGTTGTAATTGCATAAATATCTACCCCATGGAACCCCTCAACCTGGCTGCAGCCAGTTGCCATCAGAAGTCAGATTAATTAATTGAATGTGCAAATAGGGTCCTTATATTATTAATACACCTGTTCCTGCAAGGCCTCAGAGTTCTCTGAGAGAACATGTTAGAGAACATATCTAACAAACACCATTTAGGATAGCCCAAACGTACAGAAAGAACATGGCACAACCATGACGCTACCTAGAGAAGGCCGTCCACCAAAAGTCAGTGACAGGGTTAAGACCTGGTTATTATTCAGAGAAGCAGACAAGAGGCCAAGGGAAACTCTGAAGGACCTGGCGAGATCCATTGCTCAGAAGGGAGAAGCTGTTCTCAGGATAAACTGGACACTCCACAAAGTTGGGCTCTGTGACAAGCATGCTAAAGACTTGTTCTCTGGTCTAATGAGGCAAAAACGGAATGTTCTGGCTTTGGCACAAAGCACAATATTTGGCATAAAACCAACACTGCTTTTCACCCAAGGAACATCATCCTCAGAATGAAACATGTTGGTGGTAGCATCATTCTGTGGGAATGCTTGACTTCAGTTGGGACTAGAAAACTTGCTGTAACAAAAACAAGCATGGAGGAGCGTGACACAGAGCAAAAACGAAGCACAACACTCTGACACAAAACAGGCATCAGCCCAAATAAAAGATGAGGAACTTGCACCGAAAACGGGAGGTACTTCTGACGTTTTGACCTGGTTTGGGTAGAACAAATCAGACACTGACCAGACAACGGTCATTTCTAAAGTATGCCGCAGACCACCCATGTATGTGTGCGGTTAAATTGTATAGATAATGTTTTCATGAATTTTACAGAAAACATAATATATTGTGACGTACCGTTTCAAGATATGAAATTATCCATGTCGTGATACAAGATTTTGTACCTATCACCCAGCCCTACTGCCAAAGCTGCACTGAACTGGTTCAAAACTATGAAGTCGAATGTATTAGAATGACCCAGTCAAAGGCCAGACCCGAATCCGTGGCAAGACTTGAACTCTCTATCCAGTATTTAAAAATAAATAAATGACTAAATAAAAAACAGTCTGTACTTATATGGCGCTTTTTTAACCTGAGCAGGTCCAAAGTGCTTTACACGGTGTCTCATTCACTCATTCACACTTACAAACCAATGGTAGAAGAGCTGCCTCGCAAGGCACTAACTTGCCAACGGGACCAACTTGGGGTTCAGCGTCTTGCCCATGGACACTTCCGTATGTGGAGTCACGTGGACCGGGAATCAAACCCCAACTGTACGATTAGTGGACAACCCAATCTACCACCTGAGCCACAGCCGCCCACACAGCAATTTCGCTCCTGATGTGTAAAGCTAATAGAGACATATCACAAGCGACATGTAGTTGGAATTATAGCCAGATATGTTATTAGGGGTGAATAGCTATGCGATCAACAAATGTCTGTTTGATTGTGAGTGAAACAGTTGGGTTTTGATAGAGGATGTGAGGCGGTCCAGTCGTGGCCTAGTATTGCGGAGGAAAAGACGCAAACTATCTTCGACTACGAGTCTGGCCCTATACCTGGAAGTGACCACAATCCCATCAACCCCACATCTCTTCCCGTTCAAGGGTGTTGTAAGTCGCAGCCCTTGTTTTATTAGATCAATCACCTAACATACATTCAAATCAACTAAATGATTTGCAATAAATGCAAATTGCACGAACCTGGTAGTATCCTGCCTAGCAGAGCCTCCATCAGCCAGAAGGACTTCTCTTCATCTTTGGTGATGAGGAGGAGGTACCCAGCGATAAAGTTCATCCCCTGAAAAAGCGGGAATTAGGAAGGACTGAGAATCAGGAAGACGACAGGACACATCATTCATCAACAGTGATCACAGGATACCGCAGAACCAGATAGAAGGTTTCATGCTAAAATAAATAAAGAAATAAATGAAATGTTTCATGGAGAATTTTGTGGAAAATTGTTGTCACGTGAAACAGGAACACGCCACACGGCAGGCAGCAAATTTACAAATTACTTTGCATTGCAAATCTGATGTCAGATGCTACAGAAATGTTGACTGTCAAGCAGCCTTTCTGTGCGTCAGGATGTTGACACACCCAGAAACCAAATGAGTACGTTCCAGTACAAGCACCACACATTGACTAAATGGCATCATCATTTTGCCATGTCTTCACAAATACCAGAGCTTGGAATTAAAACGTCTTTGGTTACTCCCATGAACAAGAGCAGGTCATGTGCCCATCATACAACTTGAAAACAGGAGATTTTACCCTTAAGTCAGCTAAATAAGGAGATCAAAGTTTATAGTGAAGAATCTTTTACCTGGCAATATCCCACCGCCTGGTTGTGGTGTCCGTACGCCAGCAGGACGTTATACAAGGGCTTCTGCAGGCAGGGCTCAGCTGTCTTCCTGAACTGCACGTTGTCTGGGAATGTCCTGTGCAAATCTGTGGACAAAGTGCTGGTCTAGGCATGGGCTCAATGTCAAATGCATAGAAATACTAAGCTTTGGTGAAAACTGCTGATGGAGGACAACCAACAGGATCAGTTAGCATCATCCAAATCCCATCGCATGCTGTTTAGTGGCCATCAGCTGCCATTTAAAGACATACAGACATACCATGATGAGGAAATCCCTGTTAACATGATGTTATACAAGTATAGAATAAGAAGAAACAGTTCTTCCATCATAATAATGGAATATTTTACAAACTTGCCTAAACAGATTCATTCGAGATCATCGACTTGTGAGCAGATTCACAAGATCTTAGACTCCTTAGTTGTCTCCTGATCATGAAGGGAAGGTCATACCAACCTGTGCGGATGGTCTCCACGAGTTTAGGGTCGTGTTGCGCATGGAGGAGTGAATGGTAATAGCCTGGATTCTTCTCCATCTGCTCCTGGGAGCCGCTTGCTGCCATCCAGATGAAAGCTCGGTACTCGTTTGGGATCCCTTTCCGTACATAGCGCTTTACTGTGGGTGGGGGGGTTTAAAAACATACGAGGGTGGGGGGTTTTAAAAACATACAATAAAACAGACAATAGAACCGAAAAGGTCACATTCAGATGTGTTCCAACTGCACCAAAAGCTGGTCATGCCGGTGAGCATGACGCACTATAAACACTGCTTCGTGTAAAAACCCGTAAACAGTGGCGGTTGAGCGGAACTGTTGTGGCTTGATCTCATTTGTTCAGAAGAAGAAATTCTGCAATATCCCAGGAACCAGGAGTCGAGACCAGACAGTGTGTAGTGTTCCATTTTAGGCATCTAGTGTAATTTGTGGGGGTGGGGGTGGGGTAGGTCAGTGGTTTTCAAAGTGGGGGCCTCAACAATTTGGTGTGAAAAAATAAATAAATACATGATTTTCTCTTTCTCACTCTCAGACAACCACACACACACACACACACACACACACACACACAATCAATTCCTAATGTAAGGTGATGTAAGATGTAATTATTAATTAAAAGGGGGATATATTCAGAAGTCTATTTTTAATGTGTTTTAAAGACATCTTGCAAAAGGAGGGCCTTAGACAAATGTTAATGCCATTTGGGGGGCCTTGCCCTGGAAAAGTTTTGGAACCCCCGGTGTAGGTTAACACGTCTTATTAAGATAATCCAGGACAAAGAACATTGGGGAAATCCATCATTCCTTCTGGGGTCATACATTTTCAATATCGGTTAGGATTGTATAATGTTGTAGGCTTTCGAGTCAAGCCATGGCCCTCTCCCAAAAGTTTTCATAGAGATGTGTGAATGTAGCACTTTAATAATTAATCAACTACATCAATAATTAACCTTTCACTTCACCGGAAAACAACACCATGATAATCATATGTACATCATACGTGGCCTTGCTTTAAAAAAAAAAAACCCCAGCTGTCAATAGAGTATAATAGTGGCTTAGTAACCAAAGATTGGTCTGTAGTTTGGGAAAATGTGAACAAACAAATACATAATTCGAGGCAAAATGCTTATCAGTTTCCTCTGAAAGCAACCAGTGTACGTTACATGCTTTTTTTTTATTCACCGTACTCTCTTGACTAGATCAGGGTCTGTAGTCGATTGTTGAAAGTGATGGATGCTTTCTGTTATGGGTCAATATCTGAACTCCAGTAACTGAGTAGTTGAGTGTTGATGGGGTTTTTAACCCATCGCTACTCAAAATAAGCGGGAAAACGTGAACCTACACCAACAGACTTATCAGGCAATTACCAAGTCCTTCATCAATGCAATTAACACATATATTCACATCACTGTAAACCACTGCTCCACCTTTAAAAAAAAACAACACACACACACAGTTTCAAATGGGGCTAACAGACCAAATACATGAAGCTGTGCATAGTGACGGTGTATTAAACGAGTAGGTCGGTCTGTAGGTACGTGGCGTTATTGAGCTGGAAATAAGTTACGCTCCCACACTCACATTTAAGGGTCTTCTCGATGCGGCTCTTCCCCTGCAGCAGTTTTGACCACTTGATCGACCTTTTGGTGAGAACAGCCAAATACTCAGACATGAGCTCTTCATAGGACTCGTAATCAAAGTCGTTAGACCTCTCGAAGCCGTACGGATCCACGCTGTGGAGACACACACGTCAGTAAGAGAGAGTACAGAGAAGAGTGGAGACAAATACATGAACTTAAGTTACTTATTCAACTTTGGACAAACACACACACAAAAAAAAAAACGTGCTGTGACAAGGCCACCGAGAAACCGGCTAAAAGCAGCAGACAACAATGAGCAGACCATCTTAGAGAAACCTTAACAAAAGAATTGTAAAGTAGTACACGTTTTCCCCTCTGAACCCAATGTTCTTTTAATATTTAATAATGTTCTTTTGAGTCAGTACAGTTAAAAAATAAATAAAGTCAGATGTCTGATATACAATCTAATGTTTGTTTCAGTCATTAAAAACTTATAGAAATTCCAGAGCCTCTTCCTTGATTCCTGATGGCTGGACGCAGGTTAGAAGTGTGTAAACAGTGGGAAAAGGTCATTTAAACATGTTTATTTCATTGATTTAAGTCTTGAACTTAATCGGTGTAATACGTACATTACAAATGAAACGTTGTCATTTCTTTTTCATTTTAAAATGCTACGCTAATGAAGCTTTATGTCTCAGCTGATACTACATGTGGATACTGAGAACAC
This sequence comes from Ameiurus melas, assembly GCA_012411365.1. Taxonomy (NCBI): domain Eukaryota; kingdom Metazoa; phylum Chordata; class Actinopteri; order Siluriformes; family Ictaluridae; genus Ameiurus; species Ameiurus melas. Next base: position 8,574,483 of record CM022772.1, on the reverse strand, counting down.
AGCTGCTATGCCATGGTCACATGCATCACCTGGGTTTTGTCAGGCAAACCATCTTTTTATTCACAGACGAGTCAGACACAATGCTAAGGATTTGCAAATGGGCGATCACATTGTACTGGCACTCTGTCCAGGGTGTACCCTAACTTGTGCCCGATATTCCCTGGGATAGGCTCCAGGTTCCCCATGACCCTGAAAAGGAGTAAGCGGTATAGAAGATGGATGGAGATCACATTGTACTCAATCTGATACTGATCCAGTATTCCAGGCCAGTATGAACTCAATACTAATATTCAGGATGAGATCAGTGCCTCCCTAATAAATATAAAGGCAGCTTGAGACTGTACGATAAGGTTTATTACCCGTCACACTGTACGACATAAAGGCAGTAAACTCTTGGTGAAACTCTGCGGCAAACTCTGCAATATCTTTTATGTTTCCAGTTAAAACACAGTGAAGCTTCTCTCACGAGAAGCCTATAATGCAACACACGCTGTATTAAGTAATCCAACACAAGCGAGCAAGGTTTGGAAATCTGTGAGGGTTTTCTGCAACAGCATTCTCGAGAAAAAATTCGCACGAAGTAAAGCAGCCTTAACTTTTACACTTGATGTATACCAATGTTAGTAAGCATGTAAAAGCAGCTCGAACGTAAGGGTTGGTGGCGATAAATGAATATGAAATCGCTAATATTTATTTATTGTAACATATCAAGACTATAAAGGGCGTGCATCGGTCTTGGTTTGTTTATAAAAGCAAGAAGCCGAGCAAACAGAATTTATTATACAGTTAAATAATAAACACTGGCTGAATCCCAAACCATAAGTACGACACTATTTTGGCATACTACTAACATGTAGTTAGTGTGGTAGTATGCTACTAGAACAGAACCACATTGTCTCTAGGTATACACCACATCCTTTAGATGAATACGACTGTAATTTGAACTTTTAGTACATCTGAATACAACCGCTACTAGAAGATAATATCAGGAGGAACATAGGTTTCTGAAGGACAAGTTAAAAAGCCGAGCTTTTTTTAAGAAAAATACTTCAATTTGGTGAAGTTTCAATTGCGTGAAATTGTTCTACACGCTCTTTCGCAGTGATGTTTGTTGGTAAACGAGAGCTTTCAGCTGTACTCGTGTTCCACGTACGCGAATCGAAAAGGGCTTTAGCCGGATGCCCGTTGTGACGACGCTTCTCGGCCCAAATCTGCGGAAAATCTGAGGTGTTTCGAAATCTCGCAAGATCCTCCGAATATTATGGCGTTTGCATTAGTTTCCGTGATCACGAAATCCTGGAGGGACCGATCGTTTCTCAAAGGTTTGCTTAAACTACATCTAGAACATGTCTTCTCTTATAAACAGTACTAACTAGAGTGGAAACCATGTTAAAAGTACACTATATTTTTTACAATGTACAAGGATTTCTTGAAAATATATTCAAAACCATACGTTTTTTTGCAAATGACCAACATGAAAGAAATCCGATGTTCAGGCCTAGTTAAAAGGATATTACAGAGGAATTTTACAAGATATTCATTAGTGTTGAATTTATAATAGGGTTTCATACTAAAAATGGCATAATTGTTTATTTCTTGATTATACAATAAATAAATGACATTCCAACAAACGGTCTTTACATTGAGACGGCAAAATAAATATTTCAATCCGAACAGCAGAAGACTAGATTTGTGATTTTATTAAGCCCACGAACTTCTTTAATTAGATGAAGCTTCGTTGGCATAGGGATAAATTCACACACTTAAAACCTGTATCCTGTGTTTATGTATTTCTGTAAAGCTGCTTTGAGACAATGTCCACTGTTAATACAGCGCTATACAAATAAAATTGAATTGAATATTTTTAAAAAATGACTTTTGAAAAAAGATCCAATAAAAAACAAGTGATCAGTAATAAACTGTGGAAGATATTTATTGAGTATTCTATTATTAATCTATTCCCCTGTAGTGTCTCTCCTTAGCTAGGCTTTAAAAGGGTGACCTGGGAAAACCGATGCAACACTATAGCTGAGACAAACTCAGATAATTCAAAAATATACAATTAAGAACATGTGTTTTTAGTCTCATTGAGTAAACACTGACATTTTGGATACCCTGTATTTTTAAGGTGTTAAAAAGAAAACACTTTACAGTGGATAGTTTTAATCTTGAAGTGTTAGTCGGGACTAGTGTTGGACAGTTTGTTTCGGACGTGACCTAAATCTTAAATCTCGTTATGAAAAAGTGCTTTTTAAGACATTTTTATGGTTTACTAATTGGTAAAAGTCCAAATCAATTCAGGAGTTAAAAATAAACACAATGAATTTCATGGAATGTGACAAGCATGCCAAACGTCTATTGTAGAGATATAAAAGAGATACAAGCGAGATATAAAAGAGATACAGGCGAGATAAAAGATACAGGAGAGATATAACAGAGATACAGGTGAGATAAAAGATACAGGAGAGATATAACAGAGATACAGGCGAGATATAAAAGATACAGGAGAGATATAAAAGAGACACAGGAGAGATATAAAAGAGACACAGGAGAGATATAAAAGAGATACAGGCGAGATAAAAGATACAGGAGAGATATAACAGAGATACAGGTGAGATAAAAGATACAGGAGAGATATAACAGAGATACAGGCGAGATATAAAAGATACAGGAGAGATATAAAAGAGACACAGGAGAGATATAAAAGAGACACAGGAGAGATATAAAAGAGACACAGGAGAGATATAAAGGAGATACAGGAGAGATATAACAGAGATACAGGAGAGATATAAAAGAGATACAGGAGAGATATAAAAGAGACATGAGAGATATAAAAGATATAAAACAGATATAAAAGAGATACAGGAGAGATAAAATAGATACAGGAGAGATAAAAGATACAGGAGAGATAAAAGATACAGGAGAGATATAAAAGAGATACAGGAGAGATATAAAGGAGATACAGGAGAGATATAAAAGAGATACAGGAGAGATAAAAAGGAGATATAAAAGAGATACAGGAGAGTTATAAAAGAGACACAGGAGAGATATAAAAGAGATACAGGAGAGATAAAAGATACAGGAGAGATAAAAAGGAGATAGAAAAGAGACACAGGAGAGATATAAAAGAGACACAGGAGAGATATAAAAGAGATACAGGAGAGATAAAAGATACAGGAGAGATAAGGAGATATAAAAGAGACACAGGAGAGATATAAAAGAGATACAGGAGAGATAAAAGATACAGGAGAGATAAAAAGGAGATATAAAAGAGACACAGGAGAGATATAAAAGAGACACAGGAGAGATATAAAAGAGATACAGGAGAGATATAAAGGAGATACAAGAGAGATATAAAGGAGATACAGGAGAGATATAAAGGAGATACAGGAGAGATATAAAAGAGATACAGGAGAAATAAAAAGGAGATATAAAAGAGACACAGGAGAGATATAAAAGAGACACAGGAGAGATATAAAAGAGATACAGGAGAGATATAAAAGAGATACAGGAGAGATAAAAGATACAGGAGAGATAAAAAGGAGATATAAAAGAGACATAAAAGAGATACAGGAGAGATATAAAGGAGATACAGGAGAGATATAACCGAGATACAGGAGAGATATAATAGATACAGGAGAGATATAAAAGATACAGGAGAGATATAAAAGAGATACAGAAGAGATATAAAAGATACAGGAGAGATATAAAAGAGATACAGAAGAGATATAAAAGATACAGGAGAGATATAAAAGAGATAAAGGAGAGATATAAAAGATACAGGAGAGATATAAAAGAGATACAGAAGAGATATAAAATATACAGGAGAAATATAAAAGAGATACAGGAGAGATATACAAGATACAGGAGAGATATAAAAGGAGATAGAAAAGAGACACAGGAGAGATATAAAAGAGATACAGGAGAGATAAAAGATACAGGAGAGATAAAAAAGACACAGGAGAGATATAAAAGAGATACAGGAGAGATATAAAAGAGATACAGGAGAGATAAAAGATACAGGAGAGATAAAAAGGAGATATAAAAGAGACACAGGAGAGATATAAAAGAGACACAGGAGAGATATAAAAGAGACACAGGAGAGATATAAAAGAGATACAGGAGAGATATAAAAGAGATACAGGAGAGATAAAAGATACAGGAGAGATAAAAAGGAGATATAAAAGAGACACAGGAGAGATATAAAAGAGACACAGGAGAGATATAAAGGAGATACAGGAGAGATATAACCGAGATACAGGAGAGATATAACCGAGATACAGGAGAGATATAACAGAGATACAGGAGAGATATAAAAGAGATACAGGAGAGATATAAAAGATACATGAGCAATATAAAAGATATAAAACAGATATAAAAGAGATACAGGAGAGATATAAAACATACAGGAGAGATATAATAGATACAGGAGAGATATAAAAGAGATACAGAAGAGATATAAAAGATACAGGAGAGATATAAAAGAGATAAAGGAGAGATATAAAAGATACAGGAGAGATATAAAAAGATACAGAAGAGATATAAAATATACAGGAGAAATATAAAAGAGATACAGGAGAGATAGAAAAGAGATACCGGAGAGATAGAAAAGAGATACCGGAGAGATAGAAAAGAGATACAGGAGAGATAGAAAAGAGATACAGGAGAGATATAAAAGATACAAGAGAGATATAAAAGAGATACAGGAGAGATATAAAAGATACAGGAGAGATATAAAAGAGATACAGAAGAGATATAAAATATACAGGAGAGATATAAAAGAGATACAGGAGAGATATAAAAGATACAGGAGAGATAAAAGATACAGGAGAGATATAAAAGAGATACAGAAGAGATATAAAATATACAGGAGATATATAAAAGAGATACAGAAGAGATATAAAAGATACAGGAGAGATATAAAAGAGATACAGGAGAGATATAAAAGATACAGGAGAAATATAAAAGATACAGGAGAGATATAAAAGAGATACAGAAGAGATATAAAATATACAGGAGAGATATAAAAGAGATACAGAAGAGATATAAAATATACAGGAGAGATATAAAAGAGATACAGGAGAGATATAAAAGATACAGGAGAGATATAAAAGATACAGGAGAGATATAAAAGAGATACAGAAGAGATATAAAAGATACAGGAGAGATATAAAAGAGATACAGGAGAGATATAAAAGATACAGGAGAGATATAAAAGATACAGGAGAGATATAAAAGAGATACAGAAGAGATATAAAATATACAGGAGAGATATAAAAGAGATACAGAAGAGATATAAAATATACAGGAGAGATATAAAAGAGATACAGGAGAGATATAAAAGATACAGGAGAGATATAAAAGATACAGGAGAGATATAAAAGAGATACAGAAGAGATATAAAATATACAGGAGAGATATAAAAGAGATACAGAAGAGATATAAAAGATACAGGAGAGATATAAAAGAGATACAGGAGAGATATAAAAGAGATACAGGAGAGATATAAAAAGATACAGGAGAGATATAAAAGATACAGGAGAGATATAAAAGAGATACAGAAGAGATATAAAATATACAGGAGAGATATAAAAGAGATACAGGAGAGATATAAAAGATACAGGAGAGATATAAAAGATACAGGAGAGATATAAAAGAGATACAGAAGAGATATAAAATATACAGGAGAGATATAAAAGAGATACAGAAGAGATATAAAAGATACAGGAGAGATATAAAAGAGATACAGGAGAGATATAAAAGATACAGGAGAGATATAAAAGAGATACAGGAGAGATATAAAAGATACAGGAGAGATATAAAAGATACAGGAGAGATATAAAAGAGATACAGAAGAGATATAAAAGATACAGGAGAGATATAAAAGAGATACAGGAGAGATATAAAAGAGATACAGGAGAGATATAAAAGATACAGGAGAGATATAAAAGAGATACAGAAGAGATATAAAATATACAGGAGAGATATAAAAGAGATACAGAAGAGATATAAAAGATACAGGAGAGATATAAAAGAGATACAGGAGAGATAGAAAAGAGATACAGGAGAGATATAAAAGAGATACAGGAGAGATAGAAAAGAGATACAGGAGAGATAGAAAAGAGATACAGGAGAGATAGAAAAGAGATACAGGAGAGATAGAAAAGAGATACAGGAGATATAGAAAAGATATAAAACAGATATAAAAGAGATACAGGAGAGATATAAAAGAGATACAGGAGAGATGGGAAGAGAGATACAGAAGACATACGGAAGAGAGGTATATCATGAAGGTGTGAACTACCTGGAGATTCTTTCCCTGGCTGTGCTCGAGACGTTGATGTGAAACTGAGGCTGCCGAGGTGCGCGCGTGCCGTTTGCCTTCTCCATGGCGCGTGTTTCACCCGCAGCTTTTCACGGACAACTCTCCCGACTTCATATTAAAGCCATGTCGCTTCTCAGCACGCACCCAACAGTGAAGTTTTACTGGGTTCACTCGTCGCAGCAGAAGCTGATCTTTCTTCTCACGTCCATGTCACGAAGCAGTCCGAATAAAGTCCAGAGCTCAGGGAGAAGTTTATTAATGTCTCAGAAAACGCCTTAACACCCGCAAGAAATACCGTGTTTACCTCACATCATCTATCAAACGCTTACCAGGCGCTTACTTTATCAGTCCCACTGCACACACACTTAGACACACACACACACACACACACACACACACACTTATACGCACGCACGCACTATCCGGCGTCCATGAACCGGTCCTGTACTGAAATATAGAGATAAGCTCCCACTCCTCGCGCTCAACACCAACCCGCACGCGCGCACACCGAGCTCGCGCTCTGATTGTGATCTTTCTCTCCCAGCGCCACGCTTGATCAGTTTGTTTCGCGAGCTCAAGGGCAGACGTCAATCAAACCGCGGAGGCGGAGCTCTCGATCAGTCCTAGGCCACGCCCCTCCCGGAAGACGTTCTCCGCACACACAGCGCCCTCAATGGGTTCTGTGTATACGAGTGCACTATGGTCTCACGCAACCAGGAAATAAAACATCCAGGAATTCCACAGATATCACGGGAGTATGATCCAGATATGTACATATTAAACACTTAACCCTGCAAAATAAAGATCGTTTCCACTACAAATGCCATTGCAAACCATTAGCGAACCATTAAAACCATCACCATTATTGGTCCTTAATGGTCTCCACTAGACATAGCATGCCGCCAACAGACCACAGGGACCATTACAGTTTCCATTAAAACCATTCCAATTATAACTATTAAAACCATTACCATTATTGGTCCTTAATGGTATCCAATAAATATAACAAGACAACAATAGAAGGCAACAAATTAACAGTAGATACCCAGGGGGACCATTAGAGTTTCCATTAAAAACCATTACAATTCCTATTATAACCATTAATACCATTTGAAATTTCACGGACAACTCTCCCGACTTCATATTAAAGCCATGTCTTCTATTGATTTTCTCAGCAGGAAACATGTATTTAATGACTAGAACTGTTGCCTGTCTATAATAAAGCTCACAATAACAATTCAATTTCATATTTAAGTCTTATGTGGGGCGGCTGTGTCTCAGGTGGTAGAGCGTGACGGCCACTTATCGTAGGGTTGGCGATTCGATTCCCAGCCCACGTGACTCCACATGCCGAAGTGTCCTTGGGCAAGACACTGAACCCCAACTTGCTCCCGATGACACGTTATGTGTGTGAATGAGACACACTGTAAAGTGCTTTTGATAAAAGCGCGATGGATTCTCTTTTGAGTATGGTTCCTCTCAAACGTTCTTCCTCATGATGTCTCAGGGAGTTTTTCCTTGCCACTGTCCACTCTGCCTCACTCGTGTAAATCCACTGTGTTAAGGGACACTGTTTCAGCACACTTTTTCTAGTTGAATTCAAATAACAGTTAGATTCAAGACATTATTGAAGCTTATTTTGAAGGTATTCGGCTTTTTAAATAAGAAATTAGACAACGTATGAGAAACTATAAACAACCATTACATTCAAGAAATTATTTCATTATACTTAAAACTAGACACATCACAGACCCTTGTGAGATTCTGAACCTCACTTTAGGAACCATGGTTCTCACCGCACTAACATAAAGTCCCCGTGATGCGCCTTGAAACACGTAGCATTATTCCACTGAACCATGAAGTCGAGAATAAAGCGGGGCATATCAAATGGTTCCAACCCCTTTTTAAATCACCAATAGCATGTCGCATACCTCAAAGCCAGGAAACCATTGACTCTTTGGGGCGGGACACTTCAGATTCTAGAGAGCATTTGATTGGACAGAAAATCTGATGAGAAGGTGAAGTACAGAATGATGTCATTATAATTGTTGATCCGTATCGGTGGTAGAGAGAGACTGTACATTTTGAATGCATATATCTTCTAAATGTGAATTTTGTGGTTGTTTTGGTGCACACTAGCTTATAGATAAACTTAAGGCACGACGTGTTCATACTAAAAGCTACAAAACGTCTGTTTTGACTTCATGGGGTTTTTAAATACATGTTTTAGTGATGGATGGGACCAAGTAGCCAAAGCCCACAGCCTGGCATGACACGAAACTTTACCTCTGAGAATTTATAAAGTCTATAAATTATTTTCATTAGCTACATGATCTTATCTTTGAATTCATACCATTGTGGATTTGTAGGTTAAATAATTACATCTTTTCACTAACATTTGTATTTCTACTCCATTTCCACATGTATGATGAGCCTGGTGTATGCACCCTGCTGTTCTAATCATGCTCTGTCCTCGTCCTCTTCTCTCTCCTCCCTCTGCTGTTGCGGAAACAGGCTGAAAGTAGATTAGTGTCATATCCATTAGTCCAGACGACTGAGTATTCTTCAGCACGATCATTTCACATCCAACATAAAGAAGAAAAGTGTATTTTTAGGGCTTTAGGAAGTGCTGAAGGATTTGAGGAAGTGCAGAGTTTTCTCTAATTATTACATCTGAGGTGGTCTAGTGATCATAATGGAAACATCCAGCCACGTGCTGGACTCTGGTAATCTGACAAGACTTTCTCTACAATACTTAAGATCTTAGGTCACGCTTAACAATTGACTGTTAGGTGTAAATTCTTCATGGTCTTTTGGAATTTAACACTTTAGTGGAAAAAAACAACCCATTTCTAATATTTCATGGTACACACAAGTCTGACAAAATGTGTTCCTGGAGATAAGCCTTATCAGATTATCTGGGATCCGGGTCAGTTTCCAGGAAACAGATTAAGCCTATTCCTAAACTAAAAAAGCAATCATCTGTGACAAAACACCAAACCGTTGTTTGTTTTTGTCAATCATTTTATTTTGAAAATCAATAAGTTCATATTTAAATATAACGTAAATAATATAACGAACATAAATAAGCCATAATATGATCATAAATAAACAATAATATACTGAATAACAAACTATTTAAGAAGTAATATAGTGTACAAATTCCACCGAGTTCTGCAGTAGACACACCTTTGTTTATTGTGTGTGCGTGTGTGTGTGTGTGTGTGTTCAGCTCGTAACTGAGGTATTTTAACATGTTTTTATAGAGTTTGTTACCAGTTATTCAGTAATAACGAATGCTAATGAACTACATGTAGGTCAATTTTAGTCTAAATTAATTCTAAAATATATTTTTTCTAGTTTTAATACTGCTCTGTATTCGGATGTTTTTTTACTGAGTAAACCTGGAAGATCAAATCCAAACTTTTTTTTTAAACAAACTAAATTACACAGTCAGTTTCACTGGTGAGCAAAGTGCTTGATATTTATTCTGCTCACTGTGATATACCTACGTATATCCACCACTGACACACCCTCTTCATTGCACATGATGTTTTCTACACCATTCTTCCAGTAACTAGGATAAGTAAGATTAGCCAATACAACTACTAGATATACATGTAGGCCTGTGTGTAGAGCTTTGGACAGAAAGGTGGTACATTAATTTGACAAGGATTGTAGAGTTAGTATTTAATAAACAGCTTAGTATAGGACATGTTCTGTCCACCAACTCCTACAAACCTTGACTGGAAGCAAATGAATTGATGTTAAAAGTTTGTACCAAATCTCGCATTCGTTTTCAGTAAGCACTTTATTCTGATCAGGATCTCGGTGAATCCGCGCACACACATTCAAATGTTCACACACACGTATTCACACCTAGGTGCAATTAATCTTAGCCACTCCACATACTGGCATGTTTTTGAGAGGTAGGTGGAAACCCTCCAGGGAGACACAGGGAGAACATACACAGCAACTCCACACAGACCAGCACATGAGCTCAGGATCACACTCAGGACCCTGGAACTATAAGGCAATTTTAAATCTCCTTTTTTGTTGTTAAATAATTGAAATATATATATATATATATATATATATATATATATATATATATATATATATATATATATATATATATATATATATATATATATATATATATATATATATACTGATATATATATATATATATATATATATATATATATATATATATATATATATATATATATATATATATAAAATTATTTAATACAACACATATTTTTCCCAGTGCTTTGCTAATAAACCTATATACTGTAATTGACATAGTGTATTATAGAAATATAATATTGAAGTACTGTGACGTGATATTTTAGTCATACCTGTATATACCCCTCCCTTAGTCATTCTGTTACCTACAATCTGTATTCATTAATAATAAACTGATGCAAAGTGGGGTATTGTGAGGATTATTTCAGCATGCATTTAACACACATATAGGACTGTCATTCAAGCGTTTACAGCGTAGCCCCTTTTTAGCTTTCCTCATGTGGTTACACCTTCTCCTAGCACAGAGTGTTGTAGAGAATAATCCATGGTTAAAACTCACATGGGTAAATCAGTTTCTCTGATCTGAAATATCAGCAGAATTTGAGCTCAATGACATCATGATATTTCCAATTCACTGTTACTGACATGCTGTTGAAAATGACAGGGTTAGGATTTATTATCTTGCTGTGGGAGAACTGGGCCAGGTGCGTTTCAACAAACAGTTCTCTCGTTAATCGCATAAAGAACAAACAGACTGAGGTGTAGAGGTTTAACCTTGAGAATAAAAAAAAAAAAAAAAAATATATATATATATATATATATATATATATATATATATATATATATATATATATAGATATATATATATATGGACTGATGGACTTATATCTGCTACAGACAATGATGTACGTAAACAATAGCTTCTTTTTTCTTCTTTTTCCTTTGAAGAGCTATACCACTCCCTTGTGAACCGGGTGTGTTGCTCATGATACAGAACCTCCCACTGGAATTTCCATTACCTCACTTTATTTACTGTGCATAATTAAATACAATAGCTGGGGTCAAAGCTCCAAAGTGCGTTTCATTGTTAAGTATTTCTGTTAGAAGCACATGGGCAGGTGGAGCTGGGTGCTTACGGTGCCCTCCACAAATATTAGAACAGTGACGTTTAATGTTTAACGTTTTGCAGGAGTATACATGGTCACCATGTGAAAAGCTCTGCTTCCCCAGTATATCTTTAACTGTATTCATTCATATCCAGTATATATGTATAATATGTATATACAGTATGTATATATACTCAGCAAAAAAAAGAAACATCCCCTTTTTAGGAGACTATCATTTAAAGATCATTTGGTAAAACCCAAATAAGCTTTACAAATCTTTATTGGAAAGGGTTTAAACAATGTTTTTCATGCTTGTTCAGTGAAGCATAAACAATTATTGCACATGCATCTGTGGAACAGTCCTTAAGACACAAACAATTACGATAACTTAGGACACTAAATTAGCTACATCACTCTCCTGTCCTCTCCACTAATAGCTGGTGTGTGGTGGGTGTTCTGGTGCACTATGGTCGCTGTCTCATAATCCAGGTGGATGCTACACACTGGTGGTGATTGAGATTTCCGCCATACCCAGACTTTGATTGTCTAGAAAAGCGTTTCATAAATGTAACTGTAACTAACTAACTAACTAAATAGACCTTTCTACTGACTACTGAAGATGCCTAGGGTTCCTGCTCACCTAGGTGAAGATGCCATAGGCCTGCTCAGGGAGGTATGAGGCACGTGTGTCCCCTCCAGACGTGATGGAGAACTTGCAAATGCCTTGGCGGAAGAGTGGAGTAACATCTCACAGCAAGAACTGACCAATCTGGTGCAGTCCATGAGGATGAGATGCACTGTAGTACTTAAAGCAGCTGGAGGCTGCCAGATACTGATTGTTACTTTTAATATTGACCCCCCCTTTGTTCAGGGACTCGTTATTCCATTTCTGTTCGTCAAATGTTCATCAAATGTCAGTTTATGTCTCAGTTGTTGAATCTTTTTATGTTAATGCAAATATTTACACGTTAAGAATTTCACTGAATATGTATATATATATATATATGTATATATATATATATATATATACACACATATACACACACATATATATAATTCCGTATAATGTATTTGATCATCAAACCAAATATTATTGCTCCAATTTAAATAACATAAGTTAAATGTGAAATTCAATTTGTTTTGCTCTACACTATAACTTGCCTCAGTACTTCTACATGCACAGTAGAATTACATCTACGAAATAGAACCTATCCAATATATACAGAACAAATAAACAAAAATAAACAAAAATACAAAACAGTCATCCTCTTATTTTCTGTTGGTTCACAGGAACAAGGTTTATGACAGACATTCACAGACAACATTCACAGACAACGTCCTTTTCCCTTCGGTGAATCGAATTCATGTTTGACTGCTGTTTAGCTGACAAAGCAGAAATTTGTATTTTTCTTAAGTGTCTCCCATAGCAAGGGCTGATACAGATAAACTATACACATCTGATTTTGTACACTATACGGCCAAAAGTTTGTAGACACCATGCCTGTCAGGTGAAAAGCCTTGGGGTGCAGTTGGTGTTCCAGTTCAGTTTCAGTTCAAAGGTGTTCAGAGGGGTTGAGGTCAGGGCTCTGTGCTGGACACTTGAGTTCTTCCACTCCGATCTTGGCAAACCATGTCTTCATGTAACTCGCTTTGTGCACAGGGGCATTATCACGCTAGAACAGGTTTGGATCTTAGTTCCAGTTAAGTGAAATTATAAATCTACAGCATACGAAGATATTCTTCGCAATTGTGTGCTTCCAATGTTGTGGCAACAGTTTGAAGAACCAGATATACTGTAGATGTGATGGGTAGGTGTCCACATACAGTACTTTTGGCCATATAGGGTATATCTTGCTTGTTGACTCTTTGCTGGCTTACATATAGAATAACTTTGTCACTCTTTACTGATGCTGACTAATAAATGAGCAGTTCAGAAGTGCTGAATGCATGTTGAGGGATCAGAAGTTGAAAGTATAGTGAACCTAACAGTCTTGAGTGTATAAGTTCTCATCAGTGACGGATCGCTATAATTAAATGTTGTGTATTGGTGATGGTAAATTTGGTGATGGTAAATTTGATGGCAAACTCATCCTTGTGTGTTATGACATATGGTTGTCACAGAACTCAAGTGTTGTGCTGTTTATTGATTTTATTAGAGTGAATAATGATGTAGAAGAGGTCATGGGCTCCAGGGTCTCACTGTCAGTTCTCATGGGTTTACCTACCAGTACTTCTGATAAAAGACAGTCCTTGGAAGTCATGCTCTGCTCTAGTGAATATAATCCTAGGTTCTGAAGTATAGGACTTTTGAGACACATCATAAGGGCATCTTTTTCACAATCACAGATGAATCTCCATCATTATATGTAAGAACAGGTCTTTTGTGACAATCATCTGGAGGCCCAACTGGTGAATGCTGATATTTATATCGAACGAACTTCGCTATATCATTCTGAAATATCTCCTGGTGCATTTTATGCATCAATCTCAGAAACAAGTGGCTTCATAGTTTGTAAACCTGCCTGGTCAGAGCATGGCACCTCTGTACCCTTCTTATGAGGATGTAGCTCCAGTGAATCTTCCAAAATCACTCTAGTTGAATAGGCCCATTCCCAAATATCAGGGTGAGGTAAGACTATAACTAGATTCCACTTTTGTTGGTTCTTCATCACTCGAAGTACAGGCTCAGATTGGGAGTCCACCAACAAATCAAGGAAGGGAATCATCTCGACTCTTCTATATCTCACTGTCTGCTCAGTCAGAGGTAAACAGAGACTGCTTGCTAGTTTTGTTCAGCTTTGAGTAAGCCACACAATTAACCTCTTTCTATTGCCAAAGGACTTTGCAGTTCCTCAGGACTACTGCTGTGTCTCTTCGAGCTGGTATATTTAACCATCGCCGGCATCTCTTGCTTGTGAAAAATCAATAAATCTTGAGCTTTCTTTGGTTTAGTCACTTTCTTCATCCCCATTGGGTTAGACTCATCTGCACAGCCTTGCTATTTATAATCAATTAAATCGCTTTTTTTTTTTTTTTTTTTTTTTTTTAACAGGTTTGACAGATCCTCAAGCCTCTTCATCATATCAGACAAAATAGGACCCGTGTTAATCTGTCTGAACAAGTCTCTAGTCTCAGACTCCTTATTCTGCTCATCAGCTGCAAATTTGGCAATCATGTCTCGCGCCCTGAACCTCCCTCACTCAAATTCTTGCCCTGTATCACTAATGGGTTTGTCCACTTCCTTGATTCTGTGGACCGTTTTTAAATTCAAGTGCCAACTTCCCTTCTATAAGTTAAGGCTGACTGGGGGTTGGCTAACAGATACTTGGTTTGAAGAAGCTGGGAAGTGGTAGGTTGATGAACTGCTTCTTTCTTGGTATTCCTAATCATGGCATTATTTTTATTGGCCTCTTCTGGGTATCTGGACCCTACCTTGGCATCTCCTGGGTTATATATTGCAGTAAAGTGTCCAGAATCTCCAAGACCACTGGATTGGTTGAGCATTCCAAGACTAGCTGTTTAAGTGTCCTGACATGTATTGCTATGTTGGTCTTTGGTACAGTGACTCTTTGAGGCATTTCCTGTTCTGCTCTGCATGAAATAAAGAGTCCTTCTTTATACTCCGAGATCCTCAATAAAGAATCTGTAATAGTCTTCTTTGTACAGAGGCCTCCACATAGCAAAAGCAAGGCAGGAATGGGGATTTGGTTATTCTCTAAGAATGAAAGCCTCTGTTTTGAACTGTTTGTGCATTTGAAATAAATAAGAGATAGGTTTATAGCAGGGACATAATAGGGCGAGAGGAGATTTAGATGATTTTTAGGGAATTTTTAGGTTTCTCACCATCGTTTTTGATGTTCAATTATTGCCCATAAGGACCTTAGTGTTCTTTGGGAAATCTTCAGAGATTGGTGGAATACAAATGATTTAAAAGCATTACAGTGCCTTGCGAAAGTATTCGGTCCCCTTTTCAACCTTTTGCCACATTTCAGGCTTCAAACATAAAGATATAAAATTTAAATTTTTTGTGAAGAAACACCAACAAGTGGGACACAATTGTGAAGTGGAACGAAATCTATTGGATATTTTAAACTTTTTTAGCAAATAATTTTTAAACAATTTAGCAAATTGGCAAGAAGAAAGCCATTTCTCAACATTTGGTGTGACGTTTGGTGTGTCTCCCAGGTGGCTTGTGGCAAACTTTAGACGAGACTTTTTATGGATATCTTTGAGAAATGTCTTTCTTCTTGCCACTCTTCCATAAAGGCCAGATTTGTGCAGTGTACGACTGATTGTTGTCCTATGGACAGACTCTCCCACCTCAGCTGTAGTTCTCTGCAGTTCATCCAGAGTGATCATGGGCCTCTTGGCTGCATCTCTGATCAGTCTTCTCCTTCTCTGAGCTGAAAGTTT
This sequence comes from Ameiurus melas, assembly GCA_012411365.1. Lineage (NCBI taxonomy): Eukaryota > Metazoa > Chordata > Actinopteri > Siluriformes > Ictaluridae > Ameiurus > Ameiurus melas. The sequence goes on along the minus strand of CM022772.1, from coordinate 8,558,607 downwards.
AGAGGGACGGCCAGGTCTTGGTAGATTTGCAGTGGTCTGATACTCCTTCCATTTCAAAATGATCGCTTGCACAGTGCTCCTTGGGATGTTTAAAGTTTGGGAAATCTTTTTGTATCCAAATCCGGCTTTAAACTTCTCCACAACAGTATTACGGAACTACCTGGTGTGTTCCTTGGTCTTCATGATGCTCTCTGCGCTTTCAACAGAACCCTGAGACTATCACAGAGCAGGTGCATTTATACAGAGACTTGATTACACACAGGTGGATTCTATTTATCACCATCAGTCATTTAGGACAACATTGGATCATTCAGAGATCCTCGCTGAACTTCTGGAGTGAGTTTGCTGCACTGAAAGTAAAGAGGCCGAATAATTTTGCACACACCACTTTTCAGTTTTTTATTTGCTAAAAAAGTTTAAAATATCCAATAGATTTCGTTCCACTTCACAATTGTGTCCCACTTGTTGGTGATTCTTCACAAAAAATTAAAATTTTATATCTTTATGTTTGAAGCCTGAAATGTGGCAAAAGGTTGAAAAGTTCAAGGGGGCCGAATACTTTCGCAAGGCACTGTACATTGCACAAATGCCTAAGAACATTACATCATATCATGTAGTGTAAAAGGTCAGAAGTTTAAACAAGTACTAGAATACTATTTGCTTAGTTTTATGATATTGCAATTAGGAATAGTATAGGAATCTGTTTAAGGTCTTTTAATTTACATATATATACACACACACACACACACCAGAACAAGCACACATGCAGTACTTTTTACTATAATTTGATCAGAGGTCATGAATTGGCAAAGCCCCTGGCCAAACTACATAAAAGTCGCTTGGGGCAAACAATCATAAGGGTTTTCTTTTGTGAGTTACACATAATTTGTCATTAAAACTGCAATAATTTAGATCAATTAATTTGCATATATGCTTAGTAGAAATGAGCAATCCTTCTGGTGTGGTGTCAGAGAGAAGAAACTGCTGAGAACAGGTACAGGAGGGGAGTGGAGCTGTGCTGCTTAGGAACCGTGTGAACTCCCTGCGTGAACAAGGAGGTGAGGACCAGAGTGTTTCTTCTCTGTAGCTGCCATTTGGTACAGTTTGGCTCCAAGCTCTTCTAGTTTCTCCCTCTTGTCCAGGTCTTGGTAGAGTCCTGAAGGCACTTGGTTCAGTCCATAAAGCAGCCCATAGAGACAGCCAGCAATCAGACCTGTAGCACTGCTCTCTCCTAGAACAGTGCAATCATTAATGCTAGTGTTAAGATATCTATACTTCAATTCTATCTATACCTCTACAGCATACAGTGCTGCTTGAAATATGTGAACCCTTTAGAATTTTCTATATTTCTGCATATTTATGATTTAAAACATTTTTAGATTTTCACACAAGTCCTAAAAGTAGACAAAGAGAACACAATTAAACAAATGAGACAAACAATATTATACTTGGTCATTTATTTATTGAGGAAAATGATCCACTGTTACATATCTGTGAGTGGCAAAAGTATGTGAACATCTAGGATTAGCAGTTTAATTTGAAGGTGAACTTAGAGTCAGGTGTTTTCAATCAATGGGATGACAATCAGATGTGAGTGAGCGCTTTGTTTTATTTAAAGAACAGGAATCTAGTAGAGTCTGATCTTCAAAACACATGTTTGTGGAAGCGTATCATGCCACAAACAGGAGATTTCTGAGGACCTCAGAAAAACAATTGTTGATGCTCATCAGGCTGGAAAAGTTTACAAAACCATCTCTAAAGAGTCTGGACTCCAACAATTCACAGTCAGACAGATTGTGTAGAAATGGAGGAAATTTAAGCCCACTGTCCCCTCCCCAAGAGTGTTTGACCAACAAAGATCAGTCTAAGAGCAAGACGTGTAATAGTCTGCAAGGTCACAAGAGAACCCAGGGTAACTTCTAAGCAACTAAAGGCCTCTCTCACATTGGCAAATGTTAATGTTTATGAGCCCACCATCAGGAGAACACTGAACAACAATGTTATGCATGACAGGGTTCCAAGGAAAAAAACACTGCATCTGGACCAGGTCGACTTTCCATCACTGATAGAACAATAAATTTTGAATAATACCAGCAAATTGTCAAGAATAACAGGAAAATGGGAGGACATCCGTTCATGAACTGAATCTCAAGAGAAAGTAGGTAATTCCCTAAACACACACGTTGTTCTACCAAAAAAATGTTTAAAGAAGAATAAAGTTTCCAAAATGTTTTGGAATGACCAAGTCAAAGTCCTGACCTTAATCCATTAGAAATATAGTGGAAGGACCTGATGCAACATTTCATGTGAGGAAACCCACCAACATCCCAGAGTTGAAGCTGTTCTGTACTGAGGAACGGGATACAATTCCTCCAAGTCGACGTGCAGGACTGATCAACAGTTCCCGGAAATGTTTACTTGCAGTTATTGCTGCACAAGGGCGTCACACCAGATACTGAAAGCAAAGGTTCACATACTTTTCCCCCTCACAGATATGTAATATTGGATCGTTTTCCTCAATAAATAAATGGCCAAGTATGATATTTTTTTGTCTCATTTGTTTAATTGGGTTCTCTTTATCTACTTTTAGTACTTGTGAGAAAATCTGATGTTGTTTTAGGCCATATTTGTGCCGACATGTAGAAAATATGTCAGCAAGCACTACTGTAATGCTGATGGTTTAACTATTTTATTACACAAATCATCTAATAATGTTTACATTGACATAAAAAAAGATCACAGAATGGAATTTGTGCTGATCTTATATCAGTGTTCTCATTTGGGCCCAAAACAACAAATGTGCATAATTATATTACATACACTTTTTTTGTAATGAATTTGGTTTTGGGTTAATATTTACACTTCACCTCCATGAAACATGGCCCGTTTGCACAGCTCGCCCCAGTCTGAGCCTGCAGCCAGCAGAGCATCATAGGCAATCATGGGTGCATCGTGGCCCCTATGTCCTCCTCTGCCTTCTGAGCTCCAGCTCTTGTACACCTGAGAGAGAGAGAGAGAGAGAGAGAGAGAGAAAGAGAGAGCATACTGTAAGTACTGTTACTGACAACTAAAGATACTGACAACTATTTTACTGACAGTAGATAAGCTACTTGGGTATAAACAAAGTCAACTAGAATATAAATTAGACTTTGTCTGTGTCTATGGGCATCACAGCTACATTAGAAATGTATGTAGTTAGTTCGAATGGTTAGTTAGCTTGTCCTTTCCTTCATTCATCTTCAGTAAGTGTCACTGTGGATTCTGAGACTATCCCGGGAACAATGAGCCTCAAGTGGGAATACGCCCTGGATTGACCTAGGGAGAGACTGAAGTCTCATCCACCTGGCATGCAGAACTCTCCATGCAGACTTATGGAGAACATGCGAAACTCCACACAGACAGTAACCTGAGCTCAGGATCAAACAGAGTCCCTTGGAGCTAAAAGGCAGCAACACTACCTGCTGCACCACCATGCCACACCCTAATTTGTTCTTTATTTTTGTAGTCATTCATATTCACCCCCAATCATGTTTAGATGTCTTCCTTAAACTTTAAACATTAAACAAACACAACTGATTTATTTAAAGTTATATAGTGTCATAGACAAACCTACATACTGCACATAGCTGGGTTAGAACATTTACCTTTGTGCTTCCAGAACTGTAATTACTGTGTACAATTACTGATCTCTACTGGTATGTTCAGCTTTTTGTTTGCTAGTGGCCTTGCCCATGGGTGTGTGGGTGTCTATAAAAAGGCTTTTCGTAGCCAAGGTGTCACACAAGAAACATCTCATGATGGGGAAAAGCAAAGAGCTCTCCCAAGACCTTCACAGCCTTATTGTTGCAAAACATGTTGATGGAACCGGATACAGACGTACAGTCATGGACGAAATTATTGGCACCCCTGGAACTTTTCCAGAAAATGCACCATTTCTCCCAGAAAAGTGTTGCAATGACAATTGTTTTGGTATACACATGTTTATTACCTTTAAGTGCATTGGAACAGCACAGAAAAGCAGAAGAAAAAAAGGCAAATTTGACATCATTTTACACAAAACTCCCAAAATGGACTGGACAAAATAATTGGCACCCTATTAAAACTCTGGGTAAATAATTTCATTTCAAGCATGTGATGTTCATTTAAACTCACCTGTGGCAAGTAACAGGTGCTGTCAATATAGAAATCAAAACTGAAGCCAGTTAGAGTGTAAAAAAGTTGGCTCAACCTTTGTGTTGTGTGCCTGTGTGCGCCACACCAAGCATGGAGAAGAGAAAGAAGAGCCAAGAATTGTCTGAGGACTCAAGAAGCAAAATTGTGGAAAAATATCAACAATCTCAAGGTTACAAGTCAATCTCCAGAGATCTTAAAGTTCCTTTGTCCACTGTGCACAATATAATCAAGAAGTTTATAACCCATGGAACTGTGGCAAATCTACCTGGGAAAAAAAAAAAACGATTACAAAAAAAAAAAAAAACTACAGTCAAACATGGTGTAGGTTCAAGGATGTTTTGGGGTTTTGCTGCCTCTGGCACTGGGTGCATTGACTGTGTGCAAGGAATCATGAAATCTGGAGACTATCAAAAGATTAATAATATAGGGCCTAGTGTCAGAAAGCTGGGTCTGCGTCAGAGGTCATGGGTGTTTCAGCAGCACAATGACCCGAAAGATACCTCAAAAATACCCCAGAAATAGTTGGAGACAAAGTGCTGGAGAATTCTGAAGTGGCCATCAATGAGTCCGGATCTAAATCCCATAGAACACCTATGGAGAGATCTCAAAATTTCTGTTGCGAGAAGGCACCCTTCAAATCTGAGAGACCTGGAGCAGTTTTCAAAAGAAGAGGGGTCCAAAATTCCAGTTGAGAAGTGTAGGAAGCTTGTTGATGGTTATATGAAGCGATTGGTTTCAGTTATTTTCTCCAAAGGGTGTGCAACCAAATATTAAGTTGAGGGTGCCAACAATTTTGTCTCACCTAATTTTTGAGTTTTGTGTAAAATGATGTCAAATTTGCCTTTTTTCTTCTGCTTTTTTGTGCTGTTCCAATGCACTTAAAGGTAATAAACATGTGTATACCAGAACATTTGTCATTGCAACACTTTTCAGGGAGAAATGGTGCATTTTCTGGAAAAGTTCCAGGGGTGCCAATAATTTCGTCCATGACTGTATTTCAAAACTTCTGAATCTTCCAGTTAGCACCTTTGGGGTTATTATTTGCAAGTGGAAGCAACATCACTCCATCATCAACCGGCCATGCACAGTAGCTCCTCACAAGATTTCTGACCAGAGAGTCAGAAGAACAGTCAGAAGAGTAGTCCAAGAGCCAAGGACCGCTCGGAAAGATCTCCAGAAACACTTGGAGGCAGCAGTTTCATCAATCACAGAGAAAACAATAGGCAATGCACTCCACTGCCCATTAATGATACTACTGTAATAACCCTAACCCTATACCAGTGTTTCTCAAATCCAGTCCTCAAGCCCCTCCTCCCAGAATGTTTTAGATGTCTCCCTATTTAACACACCTGGTTCAACTCATCAGCTTGTTAGTGTGTTAAATAGGGAGACATCTAAAACATTCTGGGAGGCGGGGCTTGAGGACTGGATTTGAGAAACACTGCCCTATACCAACAGTGAAGTGTGGAGGTTGAAGCATCATGGTGTGGGGTTGTTTTTCATCACATGGTACTGGCAGACTTCATATAATTAAGTAAGGAACAATGAATGGAGCCCTTTACAAGGAGATTCTTGAGAAGAATCTAATGCCATCCACCAGGATGATGAAGATGAGACGTGGGTGGAGCTTCCAGCAGGACAACGATCCAAAGCATACAGTAAAGAAAACTCTCAACTGGTTTCAGGGAAAAAAAATCAAGGTGTTAGAACGGCCCAGTCAATCACCTGACTCGAATCGAATTGAACAAGATTTAAAGACGATATGTTTAGAAGGAAGCGTCTTGAATCTGTCATTACAAACAGACTTCTCCACTAAGTATTAAATAAATTTCAGTTAGCGTGTTCAATACTTCTTTCCCGTGTCATTCTGCTTTATGACACACAACTTTATTGATGGACTTTAATGTTGTGAATTCTTTATATTTCCAGATTTCTTGAGTTTATACTGATGTCTGGTGAAAATTTCATGTGAATAACCTCATTGGAAATATATTTACTGAAAAAAATGTTGACGTGTTCAATACTTATTTCCCTCACTGTGTATAATATTTATTACATTAAACTGGATAGATAGGGACAAGACAAAATCTCAAAGACCATCCTAACCCATTCCACTCCACCCATTTGTCCCTACCAACTACGAGTCCAAACCTATGCATGTAGATTCTACAATAAATGTTGGATAACAACATAAAATTTAAGGAATTTAAGATGCAATTAAAAATATTTCGTTCTAACCTTATCTGTCTCATCTGCGTCATATGACTTAGGAAAAAGAGGGTTGTTCTGTCCCTCCTCCTCCATCCCTCTCTCCTGCAAATAGCACTGCCACTTGGCTTCAAAGTAAAACCATTTCTCCTGGTATTCTGTAAATAAAGGTGATTCACAGAGTGAGCAGGGTTTAGGAAAGTTGCTCTTATTCTATTACATGCGTATCCCTGGAAGCATTAAGGTAACCTTAAGGATTACACACTGTCGATAAAATACCAAGTCAAGTCTTACTACTCTGCAGTCCTTTCCGCAGAGCTCTAATGTTCATACACTCATACGCCATTTTAATAGGAACACCTGTATTCCTGTTCATTCATGCCGATATCCAATCAGTCAATCATGTGGCAGCACTTGCACAAAATCATTCAGAAAGGGGGGAAATGTACTGTAATCTCAGTAACTTTGACTGGGGCATGGTTGAGGCTGGATTGAGTATTTCAGAAAGTGCTGATTTCTTGGGATTTTCACGCACCACAATCTATGGAGTTGGTGCAAAAACAAAGAAATATGAGCGGCAGTTCTTCAGGTGGAAATGCCTCGTCAGGACAGAGGACAATGTCGACACTGATTCAAACTCAAATAAGCTCTCTTTACAACTGTGTTGAGAAGAAAAGCATCTCAGAACACACGACACGCTGAACCTCGAAGGCAGATTGGCTACAATAGCAGACCACATCGTGTACAGGCGTTCCTATTAAGGTGGCCAGATGTTTTGAAAGACTTGTCAAAAAGTATGCACATCCATGCATAATAAGAACTTAAAGTTTATACATTGTGTGTCATTTTCTTACATGCATTGTGTCACACATTGTTCTTAGGTTCCTAACCTGCCATGTGACGTATAGTCTTCCTGCAGTAATCTTCAGCTTTCGGTATCACCTTCATGAGGTCACGGCCCCAGCTCACCAGCGGCTTGCCTTGGACTGCATACGAGGCAAACAGGGCAGTACAGAGAGATCCCAAAAAACCTGCACACAAAACAAGAATCTTAGCTTCCACGCCAGTCCTGTTCTAACTACCGCTCATTAATGACTCTCTAAGTGTATATCACCTACCGCTATTTCTTTCTGATTTTCATTTGATGTTTTATTCACATTTTTTTTGCCTTTGTTTATTTATTCATTTTCATAGGATTCATTTACATGTGATTCATTTACACATGATTCATTTTCATGTGATTCATATTCATGCATGTGATTCATTTACATGTAATTCATTTTCAAGTACATATTCACATTTATTTGTGTCAATGTAGTAATAGAAGAAAAATGCTATTTTTTTTAATGATAGCAAATAGTTTAATAAAGGGGGTCAATGGTGGAATTTCGCCAGGACACCGGGGTTATACCCCTACTCTTTTACTACAAGTGTACTGGGATTGTTAATAACCACAGAGAGTCAGGACCTCGGGTTAACATTTTTTTTTTTTTTGAGTTTCCCAAAAAATTGCTTCGAACAACACCCATATTTAATGTACATCAACAGGACATCTATCCATCCATCTATTTTCTATACTGCTTATTCTACACAGGGTCGCGGGGAGCCTGGAGCCTATCCCGAGGAACTCGAGGGAGGGGAAAACCCAACGCAGGGCACAGTATCACACACATTCACACACTACGGCACGGAATTTGGAAATGCCAATCAGCCTACAATACATGTCTTTGGACTGGAGGAGGAAACCCGGAGAAAATCCCTAAGCATGGGGAGAACATGCAAACTCCGCACACACAGGGAGGACCGAGGTGTGAGGCAAACATGCTCAGAAGCCACCGTGGCCCCTACGAGACTTCTACAATTTCTAAAGCAAAAATCAGATGTAGAGATCCAGATTTTTTAAAATAAAATCTAAAAGCAGTCACCTGGAGCAGACTGCTTAGTAATAAACAGAATATAAGAGGTAAGATGTCATTTTGGAAAATTTGGTGAAGGTTCCAGAAAATGTTATTAAAATTATCTTTAAATCTCTGGTCTGTGTTGCATCCCACCAATCAGGAAGCATCTAGCCTTGCCTGTCAATCACACTTCTGGTGTATTCAGACAGCTCCCCATCTTGCTCTGGCATTGAGGCGTTCTGGCCTAGAGGAAACTGAAGAGGAAGGATGTCTTTCCAAACAGCTAACTATCCATCCAATCATCTTCTACCACTCACCTCTTCTTCAGGGTCACGGGGAACCTGGAGCCAATCCCAGGGAGCATCGGGCACAAGGCAGGGTACACCCTGGACAGGGTGCCAGTCCATTGCAGCTAATTCCCACTTAAATTTGACTATACCTTTGATAATGAATGACTGGACCATACCATTGGAAGTTGTTTTCTTTGCTATTGAGGATTCTATGACTTGCTGTGGCATGAGGACCACGTGATACCTATGGGGTGGTTGTGGGTCATCCGGCCTATTTCGATGCTCACTTCCACCAGGTTTTCAAGTCTTTCAGACTGCCAGTAGCGCATACCCACACACATAGCCTTCGTGGCGGCTCCAAAACCAGAACCTGTCAGCATTGGTAAATACACATATTGTCACGTCAGATAATAGTCAATAGAAACTGAGTAATTAGCAGATCCGGTACAGGACTGGATCACTGCTATGAGTACCTTTTTCATTAAATGGGGTGTGCCAGGCCAGCAGGAAGTTGTTGGGTTTGAGGTGGGCACAAGATTCTACTGTGCTGGGGTCAGGATTTCGGCCTTGAAGGGACACCATGGCTGCCACGAAGAGCCGCACAACCTCTCTGTACAAGTCTTCCAGACACCAGAAGTCTCGGCAAAACGACACAATGCAGCATAGTCAGTTATACAGTTTGTGGCATTTTCCCTACTTTTTGCTAAATGATGTCACACATCAGAACAGGGAACATCTCTGTATGTGGTATGACCATGCTTGGCATTCCAGGCAACTGATCAGCAGTGTGTCAGGCTAAATTTAACTGTGTGTATGAGAGAGTTGGGTAGAGATACTTTCCGGACATTAGTGGGGCTCATCGGTAGCCACCCACCCTTTACTCCATCTGTCCACATCCCTAAAACAGAGCTCATATATAACTCCAGCAGACTTAGGGATTCCCTTAGTGGCTGCTGATGTAAACTGCTGTGGATGTGATTATTATTGGGTTCTAATTACATAAGACATTATTAAGGGCTTATAATGTAGATAACCCCCTGCCCTTAACCATACTCGGTGCAAAGAAGAGTACGGTTTGACTGTGAGCTTGAGCCTACTGGTTTTTCTCAGTAGTACTGAAATTTGAATAAACAGGGACCTAATCTGAGTTTGTCCTCTTTCCTGTTAGATAAACCACAGCACACTTGGACTGACCCGCTGACGATACTGGTCCAGTGGCCAGTGAGTATCACGTTTAGGTTCTATTCTCAGCTTGGTGGCCGAAAACAACCAGAGTTTAGGCGTCGTATAATTACAGGTCGATGGATTCAGACTTGAGGGTTTTAAGGTATTAAAGATGGCAGGGTTATCTATAACTTAAGTTATGATCTGCTGCATACAGATGTACAGAAGAAACAAGAGGACAAATTCAAATTCCATTCTCGTATTGTTAAGAGGGTGATAACAGGGAGCAGGGTGTGTGAATATCATCAAATGTCTGCCAGTCAGGATAATGATGGCTATGTGATGTGGAAAGACTACACTGAGACTTGCTATATGTGGGAAATCTAGAGAAACAATCCCAGACTCTTTCGATGATCTCCAACAAACCATACACATTTACTTCCTTCTTCCGAAACTAAAATCAAGCGCTTTCAATAATCCTAATAACACGAAAGGATCAGCACATGAATTTTCTCATTTAAAAAGTGATGAAATATCAAGGCCAGATTTAAAATGCACGAGTATGAACCTGAAACGAAATCCTCAAACCACATCACTGTAGCTCCTGTTGTAAAGTGTACAAGAATAAACTACAAACAATAAATCCTCCATTGGGAAATGTTTATTGTTAAAAGCAATGGCAATACAGAATCTAAAGTCAGATTAAACCTGTTAAGTGTTGCAAGTGTGAAATGTAACAGCTGGCAGATCGAGGTAAATGTCTTAACATAAAGGTTAGTATTCCTCGTCTACGTTTTAACCCTGATTTTTAATTCCTGGCTTATTGAGTTATCCATCATCATAAAACATGTTACTTAGTAACTACTACACAAGTTCAGTGAAACTATTGGTAAAAAAAGATATGTAGTTATGTGATATGTTCCTTACATATACCCTGAAAATCAAGCTTTTGTTCTACTATTAATTTGACCTTTCAAGCATCCTTTACCTGTAACAAGAGCCTCCGCCGTAGTCATGTGCATCAGAGCTCCATCACTCAAAGGCCAGTTTTCTGGATCCAGTTTAAGGGCTGCCAGTCCCCCAAGAGCCGAGAGCTCCTTCTGTATCTGAGACCCTGATGTGCAGCCTTCCCAGCGGCCTTTGCGGTATCCCAGGGAATCTCCTACTGCACCCAGGAGCATTGCAGCCTGGAATTTCTCCATCAGACACTTTTATTCAAACCCAAACCATCTACAAAAAATATCTTCAGGCCCAAGTAGTAGCTGGTGTTCTTAGCTAGATGTTTGACGGGACCCTACAGGAGACTTCTCCGTGCCTTATCTCATTGGTTTAGTAATGTTTCAGATTGGGCTTCACTACCTGTGTCCAAAAGCTCTAGAGAACAGCTTGACCAAAAACCAGCAAATACCCCCTCCTCTGTCCCCTCCCAGTCACTCTTCCTTATCACCAGGGCCATATTCATCTCTCACACACACACACAACCAGCAGGCTCTTATCACCAAGCCTTCTTTGTGTTGCTGTGATCAGGTGTCTCCTAAAAAGGCAATCCCCGTGGCACCATAGCGAGATTCCAGAATCCAGCAGCTGGTCCAGGATCAGAGCTAAATCCCCTCCCAAATCCACAGATAAGAATGGAGTCTTAGTAAAGAGACACAAAAGGCATCACACTACATACAGTGCCTTAAATATGTATGCACCCCGCCGGAACTGAAATTGAAAACTGCACGATTATTTACAAAGTTGTGAAAGTCGAGTGCAAGTCGAGACATCAATCTGATGTAGGATACAGTATGTGGCTGGACATGAAAACTGCTGTTCACCGACAATCTCAATCCAATCTGACAAGAGCTTGAGCAATTTTGGCAAAAAGAATGACCAAAAATATCTGGATCCAAATGTGCTAAGCTAATTCCCAATTCCAAAAAGACTTCATTACAACCAATGTTGCTGTCGTACCAACTTCTACCATTATGCAACCAACAAATGTCTACATTTTTTTTGCTTTTAACCTGGTTTGCGTCACGGTAAAAAAACTATTTTGCAGTTATGTTAGATTTTTTCTCCATTCTGCCAATCCCCACCCACCTCCCCAATCATATGACAGTCACCAACCAGCGATGGTGTACACTATCATAGATGATATAAACAACTTAATCCATCCCACCATCCCAGTGCATATTTTTAATCTGGTCACAGGCCAATGAAACCTACTCAGAGGAAAGCACTATCTGCCCTTTTCCACATACACAAGGTCATGAACACTAGCCAATAATGGGTATCACGATTCGAACACGCTCAGCTCCGGACAATAGGGCAAATGCTTTTTTGTTGCGCCACTTGAGAGCCCTTGTTAGACATATTTTGTAAATCAAAAGGTCCATTACAAAAAAAAAAACCCCAGCACAAAATGTGTAAAAAATGAAAGAAGGGTGAATACTCATGCAAGGCAGTGTACATAATCAGAAATGAGCGTGACGCAATGCTACATTTACCTTCATGTGGGCATATCAGTCCCTCCAGGATTTCGCAACTGCAGAAACCAAGCGGAATCTGCAATATTCGGAGGAGCGTGCGACTTTTCAAAATTACCGCAGATTTTCCATAGATTTGGGCCGAGACGCGTCTTGTGAAGTGTTCGCAACGCGTATTCAGCTAAACTCCTCTTCGATTCACGTGCACAGAACATGAGTACGACTCTCATTTAGCAACAAACATCACTGCGAAAGAGCGTGCAGAACAATTTTGTGCTATTGCAATTTCGCCAAATTTAAGTCGTTTTCCGGAAGAAACTAAAAAAGCACAAGTTACATTGGAAAGTTTTGAAAAAAAAAATGGCGCAGCAAAATCAAGCAAAAAGAAAAAGAACCTCCATGAACTCCTGTATGGACTGGCACACAACCGATACAATCTGAGATCGTTGAATTTATTACAGGTTCTGATGAAGAAAATCAGAGCAACCGACCATGAAAATCCAGAGCCAAACTGAACACCAGGATATAAACATATAACATTACTAAAAATAAAAAATAGTCATAATTTTGGTCATTTTTGTTAAAAACATGCTTTATTTAACACCCTCTTTCCTCCACAGTCAAACAAACGGGTTTGGATTCGACGATGGAGATTTGCCATTTGTTTTTTTCCTTAAATAAACTTTATTTACATATGCAATAATACTGATTTGACGAGCTGAACTCGACTACCTGGGACTCGACGCTTGGAAACACTCTGCACAGCGTACCACATGAGAATGCTGCCTTCCTCGTGATAGAAATAAACGTGACATCAAAATGGACATCTGTTGTGACAAACAAATGAGGCAAACCAGAACACCATAGCACCTTGTCCATAAATCTGGAAGAAATCTAACATCAAACAAAGAAAATCTAAAAGGAACAACTCAGAAACATATACACTTTAGTATGCGCACAAAACCATGTCATGTTATTAACGGAAAATCTCACTCTCACTCTAGGTTAGTGTTTTTAACTCTTTAAATCTAAAAGGAGTCAATTTCTAAATGATCTCTTTGATCACATTTTCTGCGTTTTGATGTTACGCAGTTCGAAAGGTGCATATTCTGAATAAAAGAATTACAACGGTTGTTTCAAACAAACACACATTCATCTGAAACTGAAACAAAATTTAAAACCGACTTAAAACCCAACCTTAGATCTGCAAACAGCACGATCATTTTAAATTCATTCAGATACTCTCTTGCCACATTAATAAAGTGTATGCAGCAATATTTCGGTACGTTTTCCACAACACGTCTGTAGATATGTAACAGTATGAAGTCTGCTGGTGTTCTGAGCATCACCGCATGTTTTCTCACTTCATGATTATGAATGTGGGACCTTCTCACATCTTTGCAAGTTCATCCGGACAGCATGGCCTTCAACTAGAAATCTTCTAAAGTTGTATAAACGGGATTGTAACAGTGCTCGATAAAACAGCAGGACCTGTATGTGGCGTTGCTTAATGTAATCGGATCCTGTGTGTGTGTGTCTCCCCCCTCCCCCCACCTAACCCCCCCCCCGCGTTTAAAACGTAGCAGCTACAAATAATACAGCCATCATCATCCTCATCGTCCCATTTCAGATGCCACTTCAAGCGATGGCTTCAATGTGCAGACTGGATGGTGGATGTAAAAGGCTCATGTTTCGAATTTTTTGAACGCGTTTCCATCAGCTGCTGTTATGGGAAATTTCTGAAGAGGAACAGTGATGATAACATAATAAAGTAAAATAAAGTGGCAGCCAAACACACACCTTCACAAGGTGTCCAAAAATAAATCCATCCTCCTGTATCGTTTCCATCTTTTGTACAATATATCAGTTTCCAGTAGGGTTCACAAACTGGTGAATGAAAACAGATGGCACTTCCTCACACTCCTCCACGTCACTCTCGCCCTCTGGTGGTGATGCGCATGATACATCCCGACTCGTCCCTGGTGCGGTGTGTTCAGCTCTGAATTGTACTGCACTCATCTCATGTTTGCTAGCACGGACTCACATATTTAAAGTCTCTTGCATTTTCTTTGTTTTCGATTTAAATAATTCTTTATATATATATATATATATATATATATATATATATATATATATATTTTATATATATATATATTTATATATATATATATATATATATATATATATATATATATATATATATATTTTTTTTTTTTTAAGTCTAAACAGAGAGAGAGAGAGAAAGAGAGAGATGCCACGTCCGTCTCCAAGAGGAAGGTGGTGATTATACATTTTTGCGCTTGCCTGCCGTAACGATTGGCCGAGCAAACTCCACAAAGTCATCTATGAGGACCGGCCACGCCCCTGAAAAGAGAGAGAGAGAGAGAGATCATATAATTCCACATTAACGTATCGATTTTAATGCTGTGTAAATTCTACATCTCTTTCATACCTTCTCTTACAAATTGCATTCTTCTGAATATTCTGGCGGGGAATACCCCACATTTACACGATTTTACTTTTACCCATAATGCAACTGATCAGCAGAGACACCGGAACTAAGAAAAAACTTAAAAGTGCAAGTTTACTAATAAATATATCATTTTATATATAAATAAATAAATAAATAAATAATATATATACATATATATATATATATATATATATATATATATATAAAAATAAAATGCTGGACTTAATGAGCTATTTCACATAAGATGTTTACATCTGAATTAAATACTAAATTTTCACAAATGACCCCATTCAAAAGTTTACACACCCTTGATTATTAATACTGTGTGTCGTTACCTGGATGATCAACGACTGTGTTTCTGTTTTGTGATAGTTGGTCATGAGTCCCTTGTTTTGTCCTGAGCAGTTAAACTGCCCACTATTCTTCAGAAAAATCCTCCAGGTCCTGCACATTCTTTACTTTTCCAGCATCTTCTTGAGATTTGACCCCTTATATGGGGTTTATATGATGTTCAGTTCCATCTTTTCACACTTTACAAAAGGTGCAAACATTCACTGATGCTCAAGAAAGGGGGGAGGCGTGAAAACTTTGGAACAGGATCATCAGTGCAAATTGTTATCATTTAGTTTAAAAAGATATTTTTTTTCATATAGTACAGCTCTTCAGAAGCTATTTACATGTTTCCCAGAAGACAACACTGGACTGCATTAAAGGGGATAATTGTGGAAGTACCGTATTTGATTGAACTTCTCCCTGATAGACGTGCTTTACTTCAATCAGTTTGGCAAACAAGTCTTTCTATGTATATAAATGACCCGGCTCACCTTCCTCATCATAGTTCGACATATCGTCGGCAATCATGTTTCCAAAGTCTAAAAGAAGATTCCATGTGTCTTTTGGGATAGAGCGCTTGTGATGCTCCTTCAAAGAATAGAAAAATATAACAATATATATTTTTGTCACTTTACTAACATATAACTTATAACCTGTTCTGTTTTTAACACTGTTTTTGAGAACTTGTTGTCTGCTTACCAGCAGGAACGTGTTCCAAAGGTCCAGAAACTTGAAGCGGCCTGTCAGAACCAGGTTCCAGTAGGCCACAGCCATCTCTAAGTCTGAGCAGCAGACAGGATAGGGAGACGAAAGTGACGTGCAAGAGAAAAAGATAAAGAGAGAAGATAAAGAGAGTTAACAGAGAGTGAACAGTCAGACAATGGCCTACTGTGAAGTTCTAATAAGGAACTGCAGATCACTGCAAACTGACAAGCTGCACCCTTGTGTCTACAACAGGAAAAACCAGGAATCCCACTTTAGGGAACACCTATCTCTGGAGAAACACTCACTTTAACTGAATTCAATTTTATGTGTATAGCGCTTTTAACAATGAACATTGTCACAAAGCAGCTTTACAGAAATATATAAATTCCAGATATATATATATATATATATATATATATATATATATATATATATATATAAATTTATCCCTAATGAGCAAGCCAGAGGCATATGGTGGCAAGGAAACACTTCCCGAGACAATATGAGGAAGAAACCTGGAGAGGAACCAGACTCAAAATGGATCTTCATCTGGGTGACACCGGTAGTGTGATTATAAATCATTTCACTAATTTAACTGTATAGTTTACCAAAACTATTGGAACAGCAAGGCCAATTCAGTTGTTTTTTGCTGTAGACAGATTTGGGTTTGAGATCAAAAGATGAATATGAGAAGAAGGTTTAGAATTTCCACCTTTATTTCCTGGTATTTATATGTAGACGTGTTCAACAACATAGAACACAGCACGTTTTATATCAGACCACCCAATTTGTAGGTGAGCAAAAAGATTGAAACATGTGACTGATGGGCGTTTCATGTTACCCAGGTGTGTCCTGTTAGATTGACTGTTTAGACAATAAATAGCTCTGAACATCTACTCTTGGGTTTAGCCTTCAGTTTCACCTGTGAAGACTGCATTTGTTGTTAAAAAGGATAAACCAACATGAAGATCAGGGAGCTGTGTATGGAAGAAATGCAAGCCTCTTTTAAGCTGAGAAAAGAGGAAAAATCAATCAGAGCCGTTGTGCAAACATATTGCATAGCCAATACAACAATTTGGAATGTCCTGAAAAAGAAAACACTGGTGTACTGAACAACAGACACCGAATGGGTCGGACAAGGAAAACAACAGCTGATGACCGATACATTGTGAGAACTGTGAAGAAAAACCCCAAAACAACAGTGACATCAACGACCTCCACCGGGGCAGGGGTGAAGGTATCACAATCCACTGTTTGAAGAAGACTTCGGGAGCAAAATTATAGAGGCCAAACCACAAGATACAAAACCACTCATCAGCAGTAAGAATCAAAAAGCCAGAGTGGAATTTGAGAAGAAATATAGAGATGAGCCACAAAATTTCTGGGACCATCTACTAAAGTGATGGATAGGCCAAAGCGTGGAGAAAGAAAGGATCTGCTCATGATCCTAAACACTATGGTTGAAAATGCAAGTTCAATTAATAAACTTTAACATTATTCATTTTTCTTCAGCGTTTTCGACACGGAATCAAAGTAAATATTTGTTCGTAAAAGAAAACGTAACATGGTTGAGTTGTTTTTTTTTTTAACAAATACCTTACTTAAACAATATATGGTTAACTAGCATCCTTCACGATACTAAAGACATACTAATTATTTTCGAACTCATTTTTAAAATCAATAATTTATTTACTCTATAATTAGAAAGTTATAAACTAAAAATGTAAATTTTTCATAACCTGTAATGCATGACTCAATGAGGTGTCAAAGAAGGTTTCAGGCACGAGATATTAAATGGATTCACACAATATTTTGAAACCGGATTGCACACGTGACGAGTGTGACACTTACCTAAGCCCTTCTGGCCTGGATTCTTGGCAAAATTGAAAGTAAACTGGTAGAAATCCTTAAACTTTCCAGAGTCCTTGAGCTCCTGTTCTAACCTGGGTAAGATGGACTTCAGTTTCTCAGGACTGTCACAGCTATGGAGACACAGCAGCAGATCACTGTAAATGTAGGAACGTACATCGCGTTATAATGAGGATAGCGATGTTTTGACAGTCTTACCCCAGCTCCGACATTCCGTCCACGAACTCTTTCCGGCTAAATTCACACTGAGTCGCTGCCCGGAACTTCCAGGCTACAACCAGGATGCTCATGCTGGCTGGATCTAGAGTGAGGTCATCGCAGAACTGCTGGATCCCGTCAATGCCGATTTTATTCTCATCCTGAGGGTCTGTGGGAGACGTTACAAAATGTCCATTATTCATTATGAACATCATAGAGATATATACAGGTGCATCACAAAACTATTTGAGTATTGTGGAAAAGTTCTTTTTTTCGGTAATTTATTTCAATAAGTGGAACCTTCATATGTTGTAGATTCATTACACATGAAGTGAAATATTTCATTAAATTTTTTTTTTTTATCTTGATGATTACGGCTTACAGCTCACGGAGATCAAAAATCCAGTATCTCAAAATATTCGAATAAAGAATTTATAATACAGAAATGTCGACCTTCTGAAAAGTATGTTAATTTGTGCACTCAATACCGTGGTGGTTTTAATCTTTGCATGAATTACTGCATGGGCTGCGGCGTGGCGTGGAGACGATCAGCCTGTGGCACTGCTGAGGTGTTTTTTTTGGTGTTAAGCCCAGGTTGGACGTTTTTTTGATAGCGACCTTCAGCTCGTCTGTATTGCCGGGTCTGTGTGTCATCATAGATTCTCTATGGGGGTGTCGGTCAGGCGAGTCGGCTGGACAATCAAGCACAGTAACACCATGGTCAGTAAACCAGTTACTAGAAGATTTGGCACCGTGCGTGGGCAGGACAAGTCCTGCTGGAAAAGGAACTCAGCATCTCTATAAAGCTCATCAGCAGATGGAAGCATGAAGTTCTCTAAAATCTCCTGGTAGACGCTGCATCGACTCGAGAAAACACAGTGGATCAACACCAGCAGATGACATGGCAACCCAAATCATCACTGACTGTGGAAACTTCACACTGGACTTCAAGCAGCTTGGATTCTGTTCCTCTTCGATCTTCCTCCAGACTTTGGGACCTTGATTTCCATGAGCTGTAAGCCGTAATCATGAAGTTTAAAACTAAAAAAGTTCTGAACTGTCCACTCTGAGGAAGAAACTTGGTCGGAAAAAAAATTAATGTTCAAAATTGAACAATCGTGATCGGAGATCTTAAAACGCTTGGTGAAGTCACATCGTAACAAAAGAATCGACAACAGAACTCATGGCTATGTTTAATAGTGAAAGTAAGAACATTTCCACACGCACAATGCGACGAGAACGTACAGGATTGGGACTGAACAGCCGTGTGACCTGATCAGTGTGAGGATAATCAGATAAAAATGATTTCAGTTTGTTAGGGAGCATAAAGATTGGACCGTGGAGCAATGGGAAAAGGTCATGTGGTCCAGCTTTATCCTTCTCTAAAGCGATGGATGTGTCAGGGTAAGAAGGGAAGTCTACTGTATAAGCCTCTGGAGGCAGTGATATGATCTGGGGTTGCTTCAGTCACTCAGGTCGAGGCTCAGCACCATTAATGAGCAATAAAACAAACTCCGGGTACCTGAATGAACCGAATGACCAGGTTACCTCAATCAATGGTTTTCTCCTTGCGTGATGCAAATACCAATATTCATCAGGCTCAGATTGTAGAAGAGTGGTTCAAGGAGCATGAGTTATCACTTTCACATTTAAGGTCCTGACCTTAACCCCAGTGAAAGTCTTCGGGACGTGCTGGAGAACAGGACTTTTACCGAGTGGTTTGACTCGAACGTCCTCAACACGAGATCTCGGCCAAAAACGAACGCAACTCTGGATGGAAATAAGCGTTGTCACGTTGCACAAAGTTGTCGAAACTATGCCGTGACGACTGCGAAGCTGATGCAAAGATATTTCACCACGTGCGACTTTTTTGTGTGCGTACATTTCAGTGACATGAGCATAGGCTAATACCTAGGAGTGTATAAGAGTTTATCCTGCATTCACCTCAGGGAGTTACAATAACTGGTTGGAAACTCTTGACTTGACCATGTGTGAGGTCACATTATAAACAAACATAACCCAAATAAATTAAATAAACAGCAGAGTGCATTTTTATCTACAAGCAGATTTCTGATTTCCGAGTTTGAGGTCCAAGCAGAATATCCGATCCTTCGTCGGCTGTAATTCTGATGTGAAGAGAACACACCGAGGACGGGACATGATCTCCTGCTTTACCTTTGTACCGGTTATAAAGCTGCTCCAGCTTCTTGCGGTCCACTGTGGTTTTCATGGATTCTTTATAGTAGAGGTCTGGGTTCTGGAAGTAGTTGTCTGTTGCCACTTCTAGTTTCCAGTCATTCTGTGTGAGGCAGTAAACGGCTGTCCTCTCGCCGGCCTGGGTGAAGGACATGAACTGACGGACCTTCTCTTTCTGTGATGACTTCAGCTTATGCTGTGGGATACACACACACAGGACTCATTAGTCACATTTCTGCGGTGCAATAAACACCTGAGAGGTTGCCTGGGTGACGGATTCCCACTGATTCTGCATCTTCAATGTCTAAATGCTGATTGATGCTTTTATGTCCCGTCACATCATGTCAGAAACACCGTGAGCACTAATGGAAACGTGGAATTTTATAAAAAGGACAGAATTACCGATTTGGGGACCGACGGATTGATCAGCGTTTTCAAAATTCAGGAAATCCAGTACAAAAATACAAAGCTTACGTATATATATAGTTGTGCCCAAAAGTTTGTATACCCCTGGTAGAATCTGCTAAATCTTAATACTGATAACAAAATAAGAGGGATGATAAAAATCCCATGTTGTTATTTAGTTCTGTCCTGAATAAACTATTTCACATAACAGATGTTCACATATAGTCCACGAGATAACTGAATTTATATAAAAATTACCCAGTTCAAAAGTTTACACACCCTTGATTATTTACAACGTGTGTCGTTACCTGGATGATCAGAGACCGTTTTTATGTTTTGTGAGAGTTGTTCATGAGTCCCTTGTTTGTCCTGAGCAGTTAAACTGCCCACTGTTCTTCAGAAAAACCCTCCAGGTCCTGCACTTTCTTTACATTTCCAGCATCTTCTACATATTTAACCCTTTTCCAACAGCAGCTATATAATGTTGAGATCCATCTTTTCACACTGAGGACGACTGAGGGACTCGTACACGACTATTACAAAAGGTGTAAACGCTCACTGATGCTCCAGAAGGCAACATGATACATTAAGAGCCAGGGGGGTGTAAACCTTTGAACAGGATGATCGGTGTAAATTGTTAGTATTTTGTTTAAAGATCTTTTTTCCCCCCATGTAGTACTGCCCTTCAGACACTAAACAAGACAGTTACATGTCTCCCAGAAGAAAAAACACTAACAATACTAACTAAGAGTATTAAGATTTAGCAGATTCTGCAACGGGTATGCAAACTTTTGGGCACAACAGTGTGTTGTGTATTTGTTTTCTATATTTGTGGTGCAATTTGTAAAGTTGTCTGTGTTGTTTTTTTTTTTTTAGGAAAACTACTTAATAAAATACTTCTGCACGCTCTTTGGCAGTGATGTTTGTTGCTAAATGAGATCTTTAAGCTGTACTCATGTTCTGTACACGTGAATCGAGGACGGCTTCAGCTGAATGCACGTTGTCGTCACGTGACATCACGTCACGTGACGCGTCTCAGCCGGAATTAGCGGTAATTGAAAAAAATGACAAGTTCCTCCTCTTGACCGTGCGTTCATCTCTGTGAGCGTTGAAATCCTGGAGGGAGGGTCATTTCCTTTACGCGCACGAACTGAGTAACGCGAGGACATTGGGAAATCATGTCTGATCCAAAGTGATATCAATTTGGAAATTTGATTTACGCACCACCAGACGATGCTTCTTCTTCAGTACCCTTACACGACCAGGTAGGTTTTGTCCCATCAGTACTTGCATGCGAGTGAGTGCCGATGCGGCGCACACGCTCACATAAAACTACTCGTACTACACTATGCGAACGCCGGATTGGACTCGTTATCGGATCAGGTTGGACAGCCCTTAGACACACGACTTTGAATTGCACACGTGAACAGAGGAAACACACGACGTGCGTGTTTGTTGCCAGTGTGCCCGTGATGTTTCACATAACCCGGCAGCAGTAGAGAGGTGCCTCTCGGATTGGACAGGATCAGACAGACCTCTGGATGATCGGAATGAGAAAAGTGGTACTTTTAAATACAAGCTCAGAAGCAGAGTATAAACAGAAGAATGAATATAAACTATGTAAATATATATATGCAGTTAGTTAGACAGGCGTGTTCTTTTTATGATGATTAGATCTGAAAAGGTGTCATTCATCATCATCATCATCATTATACACTGACAGAGAACCTGTGTCCAAAAAGACAGGATCGACCAATAAACACACGTTAGTGTTGTGATGCTTGAGGTGTCTGAATGCTAAGGATACATCTGATATTAGATCAGATCAGATCAGACAGGACATAACCAGCAGTGGTGAAGGTTGCTGATCTGGAGACATTCTCTCGGTTCGGTCCACTGACCCGCCCAGTTTCACTATCTCTCTCACTCACACACACACACACACACACACACACACAACACACTTTGCATAGGCGTCACACTCAGGAGGAACAAGTGCATGCTGTCAGAGCTCAGTATACCAACAAACTGACCTTCCACTTCTATTCTCATCCATCACTCCACACACACACACACACACATTTGGCCAATACGACACGGTCGGAGGACAACTCCCTTAAAACACAAACCCCTCCTCTCTCCCGGGCGTGTGGAATAATATCCCTACACCTCTCTTTTTCTCGCTGTGGACAGAAAGTTTGTGTTTACCGGTATTTTTTGTTTTCCTCTTCTCTCCATCTTACCTACCATTTTTATCTCCCCGCTGTTTGACCAACTTGATAGGCACCAGCCCGCAGTGCGCATGCGCGGGACTCTGCCGGGCCTGCGCTCACAGAACGACGCGATGACGTCAGGAGTGGGCTTCTTACGAGTTGTAATTTATTTTTATTTTATTCATTTTTACTGCAGTCGGTTGTGGATTAAAATCTTCCCAAATGCACAATTTCGCGCTTCATAATATGTCACGGCTAATCTTTGAACGAGTCTACAAAATAAGAACATTTATTGATTTTGTTTATTTATTGATTTACGTTAAACAAAAAGGTTGAGGAATCACGGCTAAAATAAATAGTATTAATAATATATTGCCAAAACAATATTAATAGATAACTAATAACTAAATCATAACTGATGCCGTGTAGGTCACAAACGCTCGTTTGTTACTACATTAACCACAATGCACTTCTGCGTTGTGTTCATTCGTTTAGATTTGTTTCGGAAGTGAAAAACATTTCGCTAGAGTAATTAGCAAGTACAGATCTTACACGCGCATTTTCTAACAGGTGACGTCATGAAAAATTTAGTCCAAAAAAACAAAAAAGGTTTGAGGAAAGGTAACATCTGTTCCGGTTCTTGAGAATTTTCGAGGCATGCTAGCGAGCTATCGTTAGCATGAGTCGACTCCTTTCATTAAACTCGCACTTGATTCCCAAACAAACTCCGTAGCGCGTGCTAGCTTAGCGGGACGTTCCCGAGATATTAAAGCTGACGCCAAGAGCTGTCTCGAACCCGAGCCATTTAGCACATTTACACACGCCGGGTTTGTCATTGGGAAGCAGAGATTCTAACCTACCTGTGGGAATGAAAAACATTGACGTGTAGGACAGCAAGTTAAGCCTCGTCTGTGCTACCTTCACGTGCTCCCCGGGATTCGTGTTTATTGTTATTATTAATAATAATAATAACAACAACGTCAAACACACATAAACAAAGTACTTAGAACGCAGTCTTTTTGATACTGGTATCCGAGTTGTTAATAACTTGTACCAAGTGTGTAAAAGAATAGTTGTAGATTAAATGCGCTTAATAGTTCGTCTGTGTAAACACATCATGCTGTTTGGAAATCACGTTATAAACCAGTTATAACGTTTGGTTGCATTATGAATGTTTTTTCTTACAATATGAACACACGTTGAAAGGTACTGAAATAGAACGTTGATTGTGACGTTATTTGACCCCTCCCCCCCAAAACCCTATATATATAAATGTTTATTTATTATGACGACTTACCAACTGGGAAACCGTACAAACAGAGGAGCACGTGAAGGTATCACGACTGCCGCAAACCGGTCTGTGGTGTGAACACGGCGCTGCTGCTCAGGTTCAGGCTCAGAGGAGTTTAGTATGTGGCGGCTGGAGAGGGGAGGTATCATCACAAGAGCCCGATTGTTTCCTTCATTTACTGAGGACAGGGCTACAGGGACGACCTGAGAATTCACCAAGGTATGTTCCTTACCGTCTTCATTTCTTATTTCGAGGTGATGTCAGTCATGTGACAGCTGATGTCTGATCACCCGTGTTTGCGATCAGATGTTGGAAATGGACAGCTTAGACTAGACACATGGTTATGTATATGCTGTGTGCACAAGCTTGGAGCAGATATCCGTATCCAGGTAAGCAGAAGGGCATCTGAGATCTCAGTGTACAGTATGTGCTTCCTATGAGTCACGTGTCTGCTTAGCATGAACATCATAAAGTATCCTATGTCAACTAATCAGTTTACAGAGATAAACTGTAATGATTTGTTTAAAAAAAAGTCACCATCCTTCTTCCTGGAGATCTACCTTCCTGAAGAGCTCCAACCATAATGGTGTCCACCTGACCATCTCAATCAATGATCAGCTAAAACAGGGTTAGGTTTTGGTTGGAGATGAAACCTGCAGGAAGGTAGATCTCAAGGAAGACATTTACATTTATTCACTTGGCAGACGCTTTTATCCAAAGCGACTTACAAATAAGCAAAGCGATATATCAAGCAGGGAACAATACAAGTAGTGCTACTATACAAGATCCATTAATTGAATACCAGAGGAAGCAAAGTGTACAGAGTAGAGGTGTAAGTGCGTTGTGTGGGTTTTTTTTTTTTTTCCCTCTAGGAGTTGGTTAGGTGTTCACGGAAGAGGTGGGTCTTTAGCTGTTTTTTGAAGATAGTGAGAGATTCTGCGGTCCGGATTGAGATCGGAAGAGCATTCCACCACTGGGGAACGGTAAGCGTGAAGGTTCTGGAAAGGGACCTTACGCCTCGCTGAGTGGGAACTACTAAACGTCGGTCGCTAGTTGATCGCAGATTGAGAGAGGGAATGTATGCCTTCAGGAGAGAGTTGAGGTAGGAGGGTGCTGTTCCTGACAAGGTCTTGTAGGTGAGCATCAAGGCCTTGAACTTGATGCGAGCAGCTACAGGAAGCCAGTGGAGGGAGATGAAGAGGGGTGTGACATGGGTTGTCTTGGGCTGGTTGAAGACAAGGCGCGCTGCAGCATTCTGAATCATTTGAAGGGGTTTGATGGAGCTGGCTGGGAGGCCTGAAAGCAGTGAGTTGCAGGAGTCCAGTTTAGAGATGACAAGAGCCTGGACTAGTATCTGTGTAGCCTGTTTGGTGAGGAATGGTCGGATTTTCTTGATGTTGTACAGGATGAACCTACAGGACCTTGCAGTTGCTGAGATGTGGTCTGTAAAGGTCAAGCCGTCATCAAGAATCACTTCAAAGTTCCTGGCCGTCTTGGTTGGCATGAGTGTAAGTGAGCTGAGCTGTACAGTGAAGTTCTGGTTGATTGAGGGATAGGCTGGGATAACGAGAAGCTCAGATTTTCCCAGGTTAAGCTTAAGATGGTGCTCCTTAATCCAGACCGAGATGTCTGACAGGCAAGAAGAGATGCGTGCAGAGACCGATGGATCGTCAGGCTGGAAGGACAAATAGAGCTGGGTGTCATCAGCATAGCAGTGATAGGAGAGGGTTGGTTTATCTCATTTTATAAGCTACACTATCTATATCTACCATGTCAGTAGTCTGTGTGACTTTTCACGATGGCCCCACATGGGCAGGATTACGTAATTAGCATGAAGATGGCGTTGAACCGTAATCCATATGACCAGTTATGCCAAGATGTGAACAGCGAACCGTGGATTAAACTGAATTTCAACATGGCTTCTTGTGAAAACTGTAATGAATGTTCTGGTCACACATCTGCACTGTTTGAGCATTTAGTATTAGCATGTTTACAGAAGGGCGTTATTTATAATCGCACTATCCGGTGTCATCCTGATGAAAGGTTGGTTCCCTTTTGAGTCTGGTTCTTCTCAAGGTTTCTTCCTTTTATTGTCTTAGGGAGTTTTTCTTCATCACCGTTGCTCGCTCATTATGGACAAACTCATACATTTAAAATGTATATCCTGAATCGATATATATACATATTTCTGTAAAGTTGCTTTAGGACAATGTTAAGTGTTCTACAAATAAAACTGAATTGATTACGGAAATAGAAATCACAAAGTCGCTTCGGGATGTAGCGTTGATCTCTGAAATATGAGGAAGAACCCTGGAGAGGAACCAGAGTCGGTCCTCTTCTGGATGACACCAGAGAGTGGGATTATAGATCAAACACTACTGTGTGTGTTGAAGGGACGATCAGTACGAGCATCATCCATCCTTCCATTTTTCCGTACCGCTTGTCCTACACAAGGTCGTGGTGGTGCCTCGAGCCTATCCCAGGGAACTTTGGTGCGAGGCAGCAGTTCTAATCACTAAGCCACCGTGCCCTCCCTACGAGCTTAATAGTTTTATTACATCAGCAGTACAACCCCAATTCCAAAAAAGTTGGGACGGTGTGTAAAATGTCAATAAAAGTAGAATGCAATGATTTGCAAATCTTATAAGCCCATATGTTATTCACAATAGAACATAGAAAACATAAAAAAAATATTTAAACTGAGGAAACGTACCATATACGTACCAGCAACATATGCTTGCATCCAGATTCCCATCTTTACTCTGCCTCTGTAAGACACTCTTTTTATACCCAGTCATGTTACTGACCTGTTCCTTATTTTTTGAGGCGTGTTGCGGCCACCAAATTCAAAATTAGCTTCTTTTTTTTTATTTTTATAAAATGGTACGTTTCCTCAGTTTAAACATTTGATATGTTTTCTATGTTCTCTTGTGAATAACATATGGGTTCATGAGATTTGCAAATCGTTGCGTTCTGTTTTTAATTGACATTTTACTCCATGTCCCAACTCTTTTGGAACTGGAGTTGTACTAAAGAAAACCTTGTTCGTTCACTTTATTGGTTTGGTGTATATGTATAGCTCATCTTTTCCATGCACAGAATGTGTTAATCAGCCATTAGCCCGTCACTAATGTCGGTTTGTGACCACAGGACCGCCGTTGGCTGGAGAGTGTAGGATGATGGACTGTTTATTAAACCCCAGCAATGACGATGAGGTGTTTTTAAAAAAATCAAACAAGCTGATGATGATGGTATTTGCTCAGTGGCGGTCCCTTTTCCGTCAAAGGACACGACTGAGAGTGGACAACAAAAAAGTGGCAGTAAAAGTGCGCCAAGTGTACAAAGTCTATACAGTAGGATTATATCATAAAATAGCCAAAGTGTGTATCTTTGGGGCAAGATGGGGGGCAGTGGTGGCTTAGCGGTTAAGGATCTGGGTTACTGATCGGAAGGTCGGGGGTTCAAGCCCCAGCACTGCGGAGCTGCCACTGCTCGGCAAGTCCCTTAACCCTCTCTGCTCCAGGGGCGCTGCATCATGGCTGACCCTGCACTCTGACCCCAACTTCCTAACATGCTGGGGTATGCAATAGAAAAGGATTTCACTGTGCTGTAATGTATACGTGACCAATAAAGACTCATTATCATTATGATTATTTTACTTATCAGGTTAACGCCCTGCCAGAGTGGAATTAATGTTTACATATAGAGCTGTCACGTAACAGGTTTTGTTTTTGTTTGAACAGCTCAGCACCGTGCCCCACCTATATGAGCTCAGTTTAGCCACCTGTGCCGTTGCAGGATGTTCACATAACCTACATTTTTCTCTTTCTTTCTCTTGATGAAGCAGGCGAAGCCGCCCAGTGAGAGTTCAGGGCAGATAAATAAAGGAACTCACCCAAAATGTAAACATATGGCCGTTCCTAGTTATTGTCGAGCTGGCTTGCTGATGTGGTTCGTCAAACTTGGTGTAATCTATAAATATAGAGAAATGCTGTAATATTATGAGGTGGCCATATTTCCTCCCTCAGTGCACTTGGTATCATTGCCAGCGTTTGGAGGATGGCATGTTCAGAGATTTGCCTAGAAGTGCTTTTAAATACCCACCGTGGATGGTGTTCTTGCATTTGACTTATTTTTCCTTTCATCTCTAGCTGACGTAACCAGCCAGCTGAATGCAGACCCTGTATGCGCTGCTGTGTCTAGGCCTGGTGGCGGCGCTGCAACCTGCTGATCACCTGACCCGGAATGCCATTCGGCACCATCGTGGCAAGGGGGTGCCATCTTCCAGCGGGCAGAGCTGGGTGGCTCAGAACTGCCGCCGCCTCTCGAGCCTTCTGCGGCAGAAGAACGCTGCCGTAAGGAAGCTGGAGGCAGCAGCTGCAGCGGCGGAGCGTGACCAGATGCTCTCGGATGCTGAGCGCCTCTTCCAGGTGCACACGCTCGAGGTGTTCCAGAAGGAGCTGAATGAGAGTGAGCGTTCCCTGTTCGAGGCTGTGCTGGGCCTTCAACGTGTGCTGAAAGGTGACTTTGGAGATGTGGCGAACATGAAGGAGAGCAGCCGCCAGAGGCTTGAGGCGCTCAGGGAGGCCGCCATTAAGGTGAGGCGAACGCCGATTCGGGATTAAAGACCTGAGGACTCACGGACGCGTCTGTTATACCTTCCTAACTCTGTTTGACTTTGTATTTAAGCTGCGATTTGTAAACTAGGAATGTGTTTAGACTGCTGATAATTGGATTGTTTCAGAGCTACAGTACCTGTCACTGAGATTCACAATACAACGACGATGTAAAAGGATCTCGTCATTTCTTTATTACAGGTGTCTTTTTCTATTTTTCTGTCCTGGAAATGAGCTCCACCTCCCCAGAGCACAACCGCTTCACTTCCCTTTCTCCTTTAAAGGCAGCTCGCACATCAGAGTAATTTGAATACAGGAGGAAGGCTTTGCT
This sequence comes from Ameiurus melas, assembly GCA_012411365.1. Taxonomy (NCBI): domain Eukaryota; kingdom Metazoa; phylum Chordata; class Actinopteri; order Siluriformes; family Ictaluridae; genus Ameiurus; species Ameiurus melas. The sequence goes on along the minus strand of CM022772.1, from coordinate 8,529,773 downwards.
GAGGTGAAGAAGATAAAACGGGTGCTTTCAGGTGCAACTCGCATCAGAAGCAGACAAAGGCACTATATTTTGTCGTTAATTAAAGCTTATGGATATTACGTCGAGGCCCCAAAAAGTAAGCAGGAAGTGATTGTAACCGGAAGAACTGATATAGTGCGGCAGCTACTTTTGCATCGGGAAGATTTATTCTAATCAGTGAAGGACCGCACAGAGTGTATCTAGAGAGAGCATCACTACCTAGTGTCTAGTGATTACACACTACTGCGCGTGTTTGTGACGCACGTGAAGTGTGTGTAGGAGAGCGTGTTCTTCAGTGAGAAAAGAGAAAAACGCCAGCTCTAAATATAATGTTCCAGGAGATGACTTCAGTTCAGTTTACTTCAATGTTATTAGTACATTAACAGTAGGCATTATCCTAGAGCCCTAATGGAGCAAGGCATGGAAAATGATGAAAGCCTGAAAGGAACCAGCCTCCAACGAGAACCCTTGGGACCTTAGGACAGCAATTACCACATGCAGATTTGCACTCGGGTCTCCTTTGAACAGTGGACTAGTTCAACAAAACAGACTTCAAGTTAAAACCATAATGCACTTTCTTTTACTTTCACACTATTCGTTGTTATCCAAATGAGGACGGGTTCCATTCTGAGACTGGTTCCTCTAAAGGTTTCTTCCTCATATCATCTTAGGGAGTTTTTCCCCGCCACCGTCGCCAACTGCTTGCTCAATAGGGATTAATCCACAAACTTAAAATCTGTATCCTGTGTTTATATGTTTCTGTAAAGCTGCTTTGAGACATTGTCCACTGTTAACAGCTCTTTACAGATAAAAATTGAATTGAATTGAACTGGTCCTCATGCGATGAAGGTCTTTCCTGATAGGAGGAGCAGGAGTATGTGGAGCTGGTCGCAGCTGTGAAGCACCAACAGGAGGCGCTGAAGGTGGCACAGGAGCGGAACAAGACCCTCTCCATGCTGGACGAGATCCTTGAGGACGTTCGGAGGGCTGCTGACCGCCTGGAAGAGGAGATCGAGGATCACGCATTCGACAACAACAAGCAGGTCAGTTATCAGCAGCACGCATTTGTTCTCTTATGAAAGACATTTTTCTTCACGCCGTTATTTTCTTTGCTTGGTCCTACTGCTTCTCGTTCTTCCTCATTGCCCATCTTTCAATCAGATGAAGGGGGTCAATGTGGAGGCAGTCCTGAGGGTGGAAGATGATGAAGAGGACAAGAGGAAGAACATGTCGTGGCAAGTAGCGGAAGGTGACCTGGGACTGAGTATGCTCATTGATTCTCAGAACAACCAGTATATACTGACCAAACCCCGGGACTCTACCATTCCTCGTGCTGACCACCACTTCATCAAGGTTAGTGTCAGAACTCACCACTCATGCCAACTCTGCTCTGCATTTTGGTCATTTGCCAATTCCCACCCACTGGTTATCCATCAGATTGCACCAAACAGAGAGGTTGAGGAGAGGATCAGATTCAACTTTTTTATCAGTTAAAAATCAACACCTTAAGTTTATAATTATGGGTTGTCACATACACTCAGCTCCAAAAGTATTGGAACATCAAGGCCAGTTCTTTTGTTTTTGCTATTCACTGAAGACATTTGGGTTTGGGATCAAAATTCCATGAATATGAGAGGATATGTCAGAATTTCAGCTTTCTTTTCCTGATAGGTGGGGGGCAGGCATGGTGGCTTAGTGGTTAGCACATTTGAATCGCACCTCCAGGGTTCGATTCTCACCTGTGTGCATGGAGCTTGCATGTTCTCCCTGTGCTTCAGGGGTTTCCTCCTGGTTTCCTCCCCCAGTCCAAAGATGGGCATTGTAGGCTGATTGGCATCTCTAAATTGTCCGTAGTGTGCGATTGTGCCCTGCAATGGATTGGCACCCCGTCCATGGTGTCCCCCACCTTGTGCCCGAGTCCACTGGGCTCCAGGCTCCCCGTGATGCTGTGTAGGATTAGCGGTACAGAAAATTGATGGATGGATTTCCTGATATTTACATCTAGATGTGTTCAAAAACTTAGAATATGGCACCTTTTGTTTGAAGCCACCCAACATGTGAACAACAGGTATTTCTTGTTGTCCAGGTGTGTCCTGTTAAACTGAATGCTAAAACAATTAATAGCTCTAAATGTATACTCTTGGTTTGAGCTCTGGCTTTCACCTGTGAAGACTGCATTTGGTGTTAACAAGGATAAACCAACATGAAGACCAGAGAGTTGTCTATGGAAGAAAAGCAAGCCATTTTGAAGTGGGGGAAAAAAGAAAGTATAGCTAATACAACAGTTTGGAATGTCCTGAAAAAGAAAGAAACGACTGGGGTACTAACAACCAGACATGGAACAACTCGGCCAAGGAAAACAACAGACAAAAACATTGCAAGTCTAGAAAAACCCCAAAACAACTGTCAGTAACATCAATAACAAACTCCATGGGGCAGGGGTTTCGAAGACTTCAAGTGCAGAAATACAGTATCTCACAAAAGTGAGTACACCCCTCACTTTTTTGTAAATATTTAATTATATCTTGTAATGTGACAACACTGAAGAAATGACACTTTGCTACAATGTAAAGTAGTGAGTGTACAGCTTGGGTAACAGTGTAAATTTGCTGTCCCCTCAAAATAACTCAACACACAGCCATTAATGTCTAAACCTCTGGCAACAAAAGTGAGTACACCCCTAAGTGAAAATGTCCAAATTGGGCCCAAAGTGTCAATATTTTTGTGGCCACCATTATTTTCCAGCACTGCCTTAACCCTCTTGGGAATGGAGTTCACCAGAGCTTCACAGGTTGCCACTGGAGTCCTCTTCCACTCCTCCATGACGACATCACGGAGCTGGTGGATGTTCGAGACCTTGTGCTCCTCCACCTTCGGTTTGAGGATGCCCCACAGATGCTCAATAGGGCACTTTAGGTCTGGAGACATGCTTGGCCAGTCCATCACCTTCACCCTCAGCTTCTTTAGCAAGGCAGTGGTCGTCTTAGAGGTGTGTTTGGGGTTGTTATCATGCTGGAATACTGCATACTGATCATGCTCCGCTTCAGTATGTCACAGTACATGTTGGCATTCTTGGTTCCCTCAATGAACTGTAGCTCCCCAGTGCCGGCAGCACTCATGCAGCCCCAGACCATGACACTCCCACCACCATGCTTGACTGTAGGCAAGACACACTCGTCTTTGTACTCCTCACCTGGTTGCCGCCACACACGCTTGACACCATCTGACCCAAATAGGTTTATCTTGGTCTCTTCAGACCACAGGACATTTTTCCAGTAATCCATGTCTTTAGTCTGCTTGTCTTCAGCAAACTGTTTGCGGGTTTTCATGTGCATCATCTTTAGAAGAGGCTTCCTTCTGGGACGAGAGCCATGCAGACCATTTTGATGCAGTGTGTGGCGTATGGTCTGAGCACTGACCGGCTGACCCCCCACCCCTTCAACCTCTGCAGCAATGCTGGCAGCACTCATACTCATCCTCAGAGATTTCTTTGCCATGAGGTGCCATGTTGAATCTCCAGTGACCAGTATGAGGGAGTGTGAGAGGGATGACACCAAATTTAACACACCTGCTCCCCATTCACACCTGAGACCTTGTAACACTAACAAGTCACATGACATCGGGGAGGGAAAATGGCTAATTGGGCCCAATTTGGACATTTTCACTTAGGGGTGTACTCACTTTTGTTGAGAGCGGTTTAGACATTAATGGCTGTGTGTTGAGTTATTTTGAGGGGACAGCAAATTTACACTGTTACACAAGCTGTACACTCCCTTATATTTATATTGTAGCAAAGTGTCATTTCTTCAGTGTTGTCACATGGAAAGATAGAATTAAATATTTGCAAAAATGTGAGGGGTGTACTCACTTTTGTGATACTGTATAGTGGCCATACCACAAGATACAAACCACTCATCAGCTGTAAGAATCAGAAAGTCAGATTGGAATTCATAAAGAATTACAGATGAGCCACAAAGATTACCCTTGGCCAAAGTGTGGAGAAACAAAAAAAAAGGCAAATGACAACTGAAATAAGCAGAATGCAACAGTTTGGTGATGCAGTTATTGCAAGTAAGGGATATACAACCAAATGTTAAGTGTTATTTACTTTAAGACTATCTGTTCCAATACTTTCGCTTGCCTAACATGAAATGAAAGCTGAAATTCTTATCTATTGTCTCATATTCATCTTTTGATCTAAAAAGAAAATAAAGCAATACTTTTAGAGTGGACTGTAACTGATAACAGCATATAGCATACCACTATAAACTTACTGTGCTGTTCTTTAATTGATAAAAGAAAATGTCATCGTTGCCAAATGTGCAGTGGTGAAAGAGGAATAAAACACTTGAGGAAAATGATCAATTTTGGGGTGGTAGTTTTTCTTAACAGTAGAATTCTTAACAGATTCAGTATGTCATATAATACACTCTAAAAATAAAAGTTCTGCAAATAAATAAATGTATATACCACACTAATTCTCATCTATCACGCGTTAACTGTCACGCTCCATAAATGTAAATGAAGCAGGACGGATGCAAGTGCAGTTAGGACGAGACCTTTTATTGAAACAGAGAGCAGACTCAAGAGAAACAAGAACCATGGCCAATGAAATGAACTAAGCTAACTGAACCAACTAACCTAACCATTAACTATGACATGAAACAAAGACTCTACATCTATACTCTATAAACCACTTCTACATCTATATTCTAAACTAAGTCTATACAACTCTAAGCTATACTATCCACTACTAGGCTATAAACTATGCTACAAGCTACTAGGCTATAGGCTATGCTATAAGCTACTAGGCTACAGGCTAAGCTATAAGCTATGCTATAAGCTAACTAGCCTTGACAGGAACTCAGACATGGACTATGGCTAGGAAACATGAACAAGAACTAAGACACATGGCATGAACAAAGACTCTAACTATATTCACTATCTAATTCTAACTCTATATCTAATTACCCGCGTTGTGTGTGTCAAGGCTCCCGGTATATGTACACACCAGCCAAACGACTGATCTGAAGAATGTAGTGTAAGCGTTAGATTTAATTCGAACAGTTTCATTGGTCCACTGTGACCTGTTGGGTAAATTCATTTGTCCGATGTGACGAGGATAAATGTTTTGGCGGCATGAAACTCGTTGGCCCGTAAAAATCCAATTAGCCGCACCATTGTTTAAGCCGCCGTGTGAAAAAAGCAGCGGCTTATAGTCCGGAAATTATGGTACACACAAATATTTTCTTACACTTATTTGAAAGATTGATGGCTATGTGGCGTTTGGAGGTTTTTGGGTCCTTGCAGCACTCGGGTCCTCAGACGGAGGTACACGCTTTGTTTACTCCCACAGGACCTGGTGTCAGTGGTGATGCTCTCTCTACCCTGCGGTTGGCTGTGCACACTGGTTGGACTGCCTCCTATGTTTGGGTACATTGTTTGTGGGATTCTGCTAGGTCCCTCAGGGCTTAACAGCATTAAGGTAAGTTACATGCAATTATTGGAGCATTATGCCTGTTTATATTCACTGTTATGTATTTTATTATGTTTGGGAAGGGTATTCTTTTAAAGTGTCTAAAAAAAAAAACCTTCAGTGTATAGCATATGTATAGTATGTGTACAGTATATGTATAGCATGTGTGTAGTATATGTATAGTATGTATAGCATGTGTATAGTATATGTATAGCATTTGTATAGTATATGTATAGAATAGGGATAGCATGTGTATGTATAGCATGTGTATAGTATGTGTATAGCATTTGTATAGTATATGTATAGAATATGGATAGTATATGGATAGCGTATGTATAGTATATGTATAGCGTATGTATAGCATATATACTATATATGTCCTCATTTTCAGTGTTCTCACTCCGTTTTTCTGTCTTTAGTCCATGGTTCAAGTAGAGACGCTGGGGGAGTTGGGTGTGTTCTTCACACTCTTTGTGGTTGGCCTTGAGTTTTCTCCTGAGCGACTGCACAAGGTAAAACTAAAAGTTCATGTTTTACGTCCTTACTTGTGACCCACAGTCTCCGCAGACGAAAAATTACTCACATCCACCAGTAGCAGCACTTGGCCCAATTGGACGAATATATTGATTATACTGTCAGATCGGTGTAATGAAAACCGTTGATGCTGTGTAAGCTTGAGGCGAGATTGTCACCGGATCAAGCATAGAAGCTTTGCATTATGAATAATAAAATTTAAATACCATTGAATTCATAGCATTTATTCATCTATTCATAGAAACTATATACACCGATCAGCCATAACATTAAAACCACGTGCCTAATATTGTGTAGGTCCACATCGAGACATGGACTCCACAAGACCTCAGAAGGTGCGCTGTGGTATCTGGCACAAAGACTTTAGCAGCAGATTCATTAAGTCATGTAATTTGCGCGGTGGGGCCTCTACGGATCGGGCTTGTTTGTCCAGCACTTCCCACAGATGCTTGATTGGATTGAGTTCTGGGGAATTTGGACCCCAAATCACTACCGTGAACTCTTTGTCATGTTCCTCAAACCATTCCTGAACAGTTTTTGCAGTGTCAGTTAGCATTATCCTGCTGAAAGAGGACCCAAAGTTTCCCAGCAGAACATTACCCAGAGCATCACACTTCCTTCACCAACTTGCCTTCTTCCCATAGTGCATCCTGATGCCATTTCTTCCTCAGGTAAGCGACACACAAGCACCCGGCCGTCCATATGACGTAAAAGAGCGATTCATCAGACCAGGCCTCCTTCTTCCACTGCTCCATGGTCCAGTTCTGATGCTCACATGCCCATTGTACTCTTTTGGTGATGGACACGGGTCAGCATGGGCACTCTGACCGCTCTTCTGTGGGATCAGACCAGACGGGCTAGCCTTCACTCCCTTTGCACACCAATGAGCCTTGAGCACCCATGACCCTGTCTCCAGGTCACCGGTTGTCCTTCCTTGGACCACTTTTGGTAAGTACTAACCACTGCATACCGGGAACACCCCACAAGACCTGCTGTTTTGGACATGCTCTGACCCAGTCTAGCCATCACAATTTGAGTCTTGTTAAAGTCGTTCAGATCCTGTTCACTACCTAATATATCCCACCCCTAGATGGATGCAATTGTAATGAGATAATCGCTGTTACTCACTTCACCTGTCAGTGGTTTTAATGTTCTGGCTGATCGGTGTATACTCCTTCAAAATCCACACATATGTATTTATTTGATTTCAGGTAACCTACTTGAAATTTCACTTGAAGTGGCTTTTTTTCAGTGTTTGGAGAGTCACGTTTAAAAAAAAATATATATATATATATATATATTCAAATTCAGTTTGAAAAGCTTGCTATGGGAAACGTTAAGCATCTGGGCTACCCACGGTATGGCGAAAGCTGTCAAGCCTGGAATGAGAGACCACTTGCTGATTGGCTCATATGAACAACGCATTATATTCCAAGCTTGATGGGTTTTGCCTGTCCTTGGGTAGCTTGGATGCTCTAGACTTAAACCCTACTGAAAAATTGTGGGATGAATAGAGGAATGTAGTCCACAAAATGCACAAACGTGAAAATATAAAGGAATACAAAATATTCAGTATGGAGGAGTGCACCAAGATCCCTCAAAGTGTTTCCAACTCACTCAGTGTAGTTAATCTCTTCCTTTTTTTTGTCTAAATAGAACTATACAATGTCCTTGTATATTTGAGCTCAAAAAATCATCTATTGCATGTGTGCCCTCTTATTATGCGCAATCTTACTATTCTGCGTTCCTCTCTTAGTTTGCTTTCTTTTATCTGTCTCCCCAAATCAAAACAGGCTCTATGCTTCTTATTCATGCCCTTGAAATGTTGTGTATTTAGTTTAGACATTCTTTCACTCTGTCTCACTTTTTCCCTTTGTCCTGGTTATAGAACGCTTATCTCTGTAATGACTGTGAATACAATGCTGAAGACGGCGTGGAAACAGAAATAACACCGTTTCAGTAGATATTCAGCTGTGGCTAGGAGAACTTGAATTTTGATAGATGAACAAGAAAGAAAGAAAAGGAAAAAAAAAGCTTTTTAAAAGCAATTGAAACGGATGGGTTATTTAGACCAGAAAATGAGCTGGAGACATCCAAATGACAAAAACCAACCAATAGTTTGGTGTCTTTTGCAGGTGTGGAAGATCTCTGTTCAGGGCTCCAGCTATCTCAGCCTGCTGATGGTGGGGGCGGGGCTTCTTTGGGGAAAGGTGTTTAGGCTCCACCCTATTCAGACGGTGTTCATTTCCAGCTGTCTGTCTCTGTCCAGCACTCCTCTCGTGTCACGCTTCCTTTCTGGCGGGTCCAGAGCGGATAAGGAAGGTACAGGACTGCGTGAGAAATAAGAAAGGTGTCTTTTTGTGTTTACAACGCCTTTGTGAATGTGTGTGTTTGTGTGTAGGTGAACTGGACTATAGCAGTGTTTTATTGGGTATGCTGGTGATGCAGGATGTTCAGTTGAGCCTTTTCATTGCCATCATGCCAACTCTGATCCAAGCAGGAAGTGGTGGGATGGACAGGTAAATTGGATGGACGGGGATGAGCATGCAAATTTGATGTTTCTTTTCATTTGTTACCATGGTGTCTGTACAGTACTCAAATCAGTGCACTGTATTCTGAAGAAACACGGCTGGCCCATTTAGTAACTGAGATTGACTTTACAGTCCTGCTTAGAAGAAAGAAAAAAAATATATATAACTTGGGTTGAAAAATAAACTGAATTCAACAGGGTTATCAATGGAAAATGACTGTGGGACCCCCTGGTCTCTAGTGTCTAGCACCAACACATATTCTAGCACAGAATTAGCAGTTTATTTTAAATAAGTTTTTTTTTTAACTAACTTACTAGGTTTAAATGTTATATTTTATTGTGTCAGTTGTACACTATGTTTTACTATCAAAAAAGCTTTAGTGCTGTCTGTTTTATGTCTGTACCAGTGTTATTGTGGAGAGGTGTTTTGTTTGCCCAGCAGGGGGCTCCCTAGCCCTCCCCTTTCCCATCGCTCTGCTCACCAGCAGCTAAACACAGAGTCATGATACTCTATATGCAGAAACCATACAGTGCCCTGACTAATCTTAGACCCCGTTTACACTAGTGTGCATTTTCATTTTAAAACGCATAACTGTTGCTACGGTTACGCTGGCCGTCTGCAGTACTCCCAGACTTTTGGAAACACTGAAGACCCCGTTTTCATTTGAAAACTCCGGGCTCGTGTTTCAGTGTAAACAGACCAAAACGAGACTTTTGAAAAACTGAGGTGTGGCTCCGCCCACAATCGCCCCGATTGGGTCTTCTGAATCATTGTGTATCCTTCCCTGATTCGTCAAGCCCCTACCATATGACTATTATGCTACCTTGATTGTATACACAACAACACAGAGACTGAACCGCAAGCTTTGCTGGCTTTGTTGTCATTCTTAGCAGCCATTGTGCAGCTACATTCTGTATTTTATAAAATTGCAGCTGCCCACATGCGCAAGAGGCGAGCTAAGATTAGAAAGATCTGCAACAAATCTCATTTCGAGCGGCGTAAGCCCTACATGAAACGCTGGTTTGGACTAGCAACCAACTTCCTGTTTACAGTTGCATGTGCCTGCCCAGTGTGCAATAATGGTCATGTGACATGCTTCTTCGGTCGTGTAGTGTGGACAGACATTGTTTCTGAATCAGCAGAAATTCCAGTGTGGATGAGGATCGGTTTCATTTTTAAACGAAAACGCACTCGTGTAAACAAGGCCTTATAGTAGACTTGCGGCGATAAAACAATTTATTTGTTTATACTGATTGAAAAGTCGATTTCCGATCCGCCGGTGGAATGGAAAGCCAGCGTACTGCTAGAAAGGGTTAAGTGTTAATGGAGTTCAGCACCTGCCCCTAGACCAGGGGTGTCCAATCTTATCCGGAAAGGTCTGGTGTAGATGCAGGTTTTCATTCCAACTAAGCAGAAGCCACACCCGAGTCTACTGAAAGCTCAAGATCAGTTGATTAATCAGGTGGAATCGAGTATGGCTCCTGCTTAACTGGAATGAAAACCTGCACCCACACCGGACCTTTGCAGATAATATTGTACACCCCTGCTCTAGACTTTCAGCGTGTTTCCAAGTACACCTCAAAATTATTCTCCGTGGTAATAACATATACTACAGATGGTATATGTGTGTGAGACAGCCGGGTAAAACTCAAAAGCCAAGAAAAAAACTTAATTGGGTTTTGGTCAAAATTGGGGTTTATTGCTGTGGCACAACAAAACTGAAAAACTCTGTGGCCTCAAGGTGAGGTTACTGGTGAGCATTTATTTTTATCTGTGCCCCACACCATATCAAAAGGAAAAACAAAATGAAACATAACAGAAACTTGGCAGCTTTCCAGCAGCTTGGTTCAGTTCGGCTCGCATGACAGGTGTTCCTATTAAAGTGTACGGTGAGTGGCAGCAGCACAATGTATAAAATCACGCAGATACAGGTCAAGAGCTTCAGTTAATGTTCATATCAATCACCAGAATGAAGGAAAAAATATGATCTCTGTGAATTTATCCTTGGCATGTTTGTTTGGAGCAGATGGGCTGGTTTGAGTATTTCAGAAACTGCTGATCTCCTGGGATTGACACACACAACAGTCTGTAGAGTTTACACAGAATGGTGGAGCGAAAAACAAAAAACACTGATTGCGCAAGAGTTCTGTGGGTGGAAATGCCTTGTTGATAAGAGAGGTCAGAGGAAAGGGGGCAAATTGGTTCGAGCTGCCACGAAGGATATAATAACTCTTTACAACCGTGGTGAAGAGAAAAGCATCTCAGCATGTGCAACACATCGAGCTTTGAGGTGGATTAGCTTCAACAGCAGAAGCCCACGTCGAGTTCCACTCCTGTCAGCCAAGAAAAAGAATCTGATGCTATCATGGGCACAGACTCACTGAAACTTGACAGTCCAGAGCAGTCTGGTCATTCTCATCTGATCTCGATCATCAACAAGGTTGATCAAACCAGCCCATGTTACCAACAGCCATGCCAAGGCTGATTAGATCCATCATGGCTGATTAGATCATATACAGTATGTCTTTTTTTTATGACTCTACGGCAGCATTTGATTGGTTGCTCCTGCTCTGTTGCAGCGCTCTGATTGGAGGATTGCGTGTCCTGGTGCTGTTGGCTCAGGTACTCGTCTCCCTCGCCGTCGTGCTACTGATCTGCTGGCTCCTCAGATCTCATCTGATTGGTCCATTCTACAGAAAGCTCCACATTGAGAGTAAAGGGAACAAAGAGATCCTTGTGCTGGGGACTGCAGCCTTTGTATTCCTAATGCTCACAGTGAGTGTATGACATTAGTCTGAGAAATGGTTGTGGCTGCACTGAAGGAAACGTTGATATGAACCAATTGGAATAGACATGCATAGATTAGGACAAGGATGGGGCTATGGCTCATGCTATCGTTCTGACATCCTAATATTTAACTTAATACATGGTGTTTGTTGTGGCTGGCTGCACACTTAAACCAACACTGTCCTAATCCTGAATCCAGTAAGGCTCAATGATGGGTCTGTTTGCCAACAGCCATGTTCTGCTCATATTTAGGTCATCCTTGTATATATGTTCTTTACGTCATGTAGCTTGAGCTATGGAAACATAACATATCAACTCTTTTCAGGTAACAGATTTTCTGGATGTTTCCATGGAGCTAGGCTGTTTCCTTGCAGGAGCACTGCTCTCCTCACAGGGTCACATGGTTACCAGTGAAGTCATGAGCTGTATTGAGCCAATCAGAGACTTCCTGGCAATCATCTTCTTTGCATCTATAGGTGAGTGGGTTCATTATTTCACCTTCTACTTGTTGGTCGATTCTTCCAGTACTTTTTATTTGTTTTTAGTTACATTTGAATGTTGTTGAATGTCTTCCAAACAAGTTAATTCCAATTATCACTTGTTATACAACTATGTACAGTCATTTCCTCACTTTCTCTGGAAGTTATTAAGGCACAACCTTGTTATTTGCCTCCATTCTGAAGACTCTTACAAGGGGGGCGGGGGCGGGACTTTAACAGCTTTAGCTCTTGAGAATTTTCTTGTATTGTTTCTTACAGGGCTGCATGTGTTCCCAACGTTTGTTCTATACGAGTTAACCATCCTCCTGGTTTTGACCCTGTCAGTGGTAATCCTGAAGGTAATGACTAACACATTTCTGCAGTGCTAATGAGGGATTTATGCTTCTGCTCACCTTCCAAGAGGTGTCTGAAAGACTTTTTTTTTCTTTTTCTTTTTTTCTTTTTCTCTTGTCTCTCGTTCCACATTTTCCTGCTAAGTTTGTCATGGCAGTGCTGGTGCTGACAGCAATCCTGCCTCTGGGAAACCGACACATTCGCTGGATTGTATCAGCTGGCCTGGCGCAAGTCAGCGAGTTCTCCTTTGTCCTGGGCAGCCGAGCTCGCCGGGCTGGCATCATCTCAAGAGAGGTGAACCACCAAAAATAGCATTTTAATGCTATATTATTGTAACCTTAACTCATAACAATTTTGGAACAACCAGAAGCTACTTTCTTCCAGGTTATATGAAACCCAACCCAACAAATTTTCCCCCATTTCCTCCCCAATTTGGTCACCTGCCAATTCCCACCCACCAGCCAGCTCTCTCCTATCATTTGATGGCTTCCAACCAAGCCAACCGCATGTTCGAACTGCTGGTCATGCCGAGTCTCACGACAGCATAACACACTCAGAGTTAAGCCCTACTCATCCTCTTCCACGCATGTGAGTTCACAGACGCATGTGATTGGCTAGTTTTACTGTGATTGACAGGGAAGAGAGCATCCCTCCTACACAGAGAGCACGGCCAATTCTGCTTCCATGGCTCCTGACCATGGATGGCTGTACCATCATCGGATTTCAAACTCACAGTCTCAAGTTTTTTTCTGTTGCGCCATTTGGGAGCAAAATTGCAGTTTGGCTTTGGTAGAGAAGCAGACATCGATGGCCTTTAGCGATCATAAATTGTTGTTGTTCTGATGTTCTGACAAATTACATTCCATGCTTACTAACGTTCTGATGATCTCTGAACCGCGAAAACGAAAACCTTTTTTGTTCTACTTCTTCAGGTGTATCTTCTTGTACTCAGCGTCACTACATTAAGTCTGCTGTTAGCACCTGTGCTATGGAGAGCTGCGACTCTGAAATGCATCCCTAGGGTGGAAAAGAAACCATCCACCTGACCCACACTCTGCATGAGGAGACTTTCTGTTTTCTCACGTGGAAGACTGTGGTATTACGAAGGGTTGGAAGCCAAGGCACCTTTTGGCTTTGACTCTGGGACAAAGGGACTGCTACGTCCCACTTTCTAATGATGACCAGTATATTTTAAAGCCTCATTCATGGAGCATAACTTAGACAAAAGATTGCACAATAAGTTGAGATAAGACTTGAATTTTTTATAGTTAAGACTCTAGAAAGAGCTTATTGCGTCTTTTAAGCTCTTTATTGCATAAACTGTATTTATTGCTGTAGATTTGCAATCTGAACGCTGTTCTGCTGGTAAAAGGAAGTGCCTAACTGTGCCTTGACGTCAGCTGATGTCAACATGCGTACCAAATTAACCTACATGGCAAGGTACATACCAGTCTGTCTAGTTGCACCAGCCTTGGAAATCTCAATAGGTTTTTGCATGTCTACACATTTGCACATTCTTATTGACTGTTATAAAGGTCAGCAGCATTCTGGGCTGAAGTCAAATTAGAGCAGAAGTGTCACGAAAACAGCAAGCACATTCCAGCGCTGTCATGTTTATTATTCCGTAAGTGGCCGCTGTTAGAAGTGGCAAAGTGTACTTTTTATGATTGTCCAATTAATTATTTTTGAAAGTCTGTAGGTAATGTGAATGCCAAGGTTAACACTTTTCAGATGAAGGAGCTCACCATGTTGTCTTTTTCAACTTTGTGCTGTAAGTAGTAGAAATTACAGTTGACCGATGATGTAAAGAGTACATGTACAGTGCTGTGCAAAAGTCTTAGGCATGTGCAAAGAAATGCTGTAGAGCAAAGATGCCTTCAAAGATAATGAAATGAAATGTTTCGCCTTTTTAAAAAAATACTATAAACAGCAGTAATCAATTAAACAGGCAATATTTGGTGCGACGAACCTTTGTTTTTAAAGTAGTCTCAGGTAGAGTTAGTGCATTTTTATATAGGGAAATGAGCTGTAAATGTTATTGAGCATCTTTACAGAACCAGACACGGTTCTTTTGGAGACTTTGACCGTCACATTTGCTTCTTATTTTTGCAGCAAAAACCAGCAGCCATCAATTTTTTTTTTTTGTTTTAAATAAATGTGTCTCTTACGTAATCTCCTGCTTTCTTTACTGACAAAAACATTTTTCTGTAACATTTCATTCTGTTCTGGAAAACTAATGTTTGAGAATCTAAAATGGTTTTGTACTGACTTGATAATGTAGAGGTCACAAAATAAAAATCGATAACAAAGTTTGTATTAAAAAAAAAAAAGACTTTTGCCTAAGACTTTTGCCCGGTACTGTATATATGAGATCATGTGATATTAAAAGAAATGATGACTTATGATTTGCTGCAGTCTGGTTTCTTGCTACCAAACGTATTTGAGCTTGTATCTATTATTATCTACAGTGTGTCTATGTCTATATTGATATATCTATATTTATGATTTATGATTACATATACACTTTATAAAAAATTTTATTTATTTATTTATTTATTTATTTATTTATTTATTTATTATTTCACACACACACACACACAGTATCTCACAAAAGTGAGTACACCCCTAAGTGAAAATGTGCAAATTGGGCCCAAAGTGTCAATATTTTGTGTGGCCACCATTATTTTCCAGCACGACCTTAACCTTCTTGGGCATGGAGTTCACCAGAGCTTCACAGGTTGCCACTGGAGTCCTCTTCCACTCCTCCATGACGACATCACGGAGCTGGTGGATGTTAGAGACCTTGTGCTCCTCCACCTTATGTTTGAGGATGCCCCACAGATGCTCAATAGGGTTTAGTCCATCACCTTCACCCTCAGCTTCTTTAGCAAGGCAGTGGTCATCTTGAAGTTGTGTTTGGGGTCGTTATCATGCTGAAATACTGCCCTGCGGCCTAGTCTCCGAAGGGAGGGGATCATGCTTTGCTTCATTATGTCACAGTACATGTTGGCATTCATGGTTCCCTCGATGAACTGTAGCTCCCCAGTGCCGGTAGCACTCATGCAGCCCCAGACCATGACACTCCCACCACCATGCTTGACTGTAGGCAAGACACACTTGTCTTAGACATTAATGGCTGTGTTGAGTTATTTTGAGGGGATAGCAAATTTACAGGAGCAGGAGCTCTTCACAAGATTTCTGACCAGGGAGTCAGAAGAACAGTCAGACGAATAGCCCAAGAGACAAGGACCATTCAAAAAGAGCTCCAGAAACACTTGGAGGCAGCAGAGAAAAAAACAGAAAATAGGCAATGCACTCCACGAGGCAGGGGATACGATGGATGTGGTGCCAACACATCACAGGGTACGATAGCATGCACATTCACACACTATGGACAGCCTACAACACATGTCTCTGCACTGGGTGAGGGAACTGGCATACCCAGAGGAAACCCCCGAAGTACGTGGAGAACATGCAATCTCCATGCACCCAGGGCAGAGGCGGGATACAAACCCCCGAACCCTGGAGGTGTGAAGCAAATGTGCTAAGCCATCATGCTCCAGTATTGATCCTGCCAAGTAAATTCTGATCCAAAGAACTGGTGGGTAATATTATAGTGAACTATCCAGGGGAATTATTTGTCCACTGAGCATTTGGACATTACAAAATGGAATGAACTGAGACATGGCAAATGTCTGTATTTATGAGGCCTCTTTTGGAGTAGAGGAATTCCTGAATTTTTCAACCATATTCAGTCTAGCAGTCTTATAATGGGAGCACAGACAAATGGGCTTTCTCATTATTATCTATGGGGGAAAAAACACAATGCTGTTGCAGCTGCAGGAAAATAATCAACAATGGGATGGTGTGTGACGTGAAGCTGGTTATTTTCCAACAGAGAGAATAGTTTAGTTTATCTTATACCACAGCATTTTGCCAATGATTACAAATTTTATTTATTACTGACCTATATTTTGTACTTTATTATTATTATTATTATTATTATTATTATCCATTTTTATTTATGTTTAGTGTTGTAGAACATCTGCCAGAAAAGTTAGTTCCTATTACATGTTATAGCAGCTATAAAAGTTAGAAATAAGTCGACCCCTCACCAGCCTCACTTTTTCTTTTTGTTATTAAGACAAAAGATAAAAGAAAAGCTTGTCATCTTAATCATAAACCAAACAGTGCAAAGTCTTCTGTCCTGAAACCTCTCCCCTGGTGGAAAACTTATTGACTGTTACAAAGCGCTGACCGGCTCCTTAATTGTTGAATAAACGTCTTGTAACAGAAAACTTCAGCATATCAACAATTTTTAAAGAATCTATTTATTATTAGTATGTAGATTGTTGCCTAAACAGGTCTGTGTGTAATTTCTTTCCAGGTCCCCTTGGCAGGTATGTAAGCATAACCCCTCTCCCTGTCCCACAACATATGATCCAATGCATGGAGTCCTGACTGCCCTGACTCGCAACCCAATACATGCTAAATAAAATGCATACATTACTACATTACACATGCTTTATGAGTATTTGAGTAGTCTTGCGTGTGTGAATGTGCATGCATCAGGCCCTGCAATGGACCATTGAGGGTGTATTCCCACCTAACACCTAATGCACCACAACCCTGACCAGTGTGTGTGTGTGCGTGTGTGTGGTCTCAGTGATACACAGAAAGCATTCTTACCTCAGCCAACTGGTTTTATTCTTGCTTTGCCTCTGACTCAATGGCCAGCAGTCACAGCTTGTCCCACTTTAGTTCGGGGTTTGCTTTTAATCCCATTAGATAAGATAAGCATTCTCTGGCTTCTCTTTCTTTTTGACACATTTTACAGTTTTTTTGTATCAGCTTATCACCTAACTGACCGCTCATTGGTTACAAATGTGGACCCTCACACCAATAACATTTACAAAATGACTGCAGATTCTATGACTTTAAAAAAATTTTTTTAAAAAAATAAAAATATTTTAGAAAAAAAAAAACATTGTGGTTGTTTTTAAAAAAAAAAAAAAAAAAAAAAAAAAAAAAAGTTTTTTTTTTTTTTAAAAAAAAAAAAAAAAAAAAAAAAAATTTTTTTAAAAAAAAAAAAAAAATTTTATAAAAAAAAAAAAAAAAAAAAAAAAAAAAAAAAAAATAAAAAAAGAAGAAGTCTCTGGTTGTTACTATAGAAACAATAACATACAGCGTTAGATGAAGTCTCTGGTTGTTACTATAGAAACAATAACATAGCATTAGAAGAAGTCTCTGGTTATTACTATAGAAATAATAATATACAGCATTAGAAGAAGTCTGGTTGTTACTATAGAAACAATAATATACAGTATTAGAAAATGTATGTGGTTGTTACTATAGAAACAACAATAATATACAGTATTAGAAAAAGTATGTGGTTGTTACTATAGAAACAATAATATACAGTATTAGAAGAAGTCTCTGGTTTTTACTATAGAAACAATAACATACAACGTTAGAAGAAGTCTCTGGTTGTTACTATAGAAACAATAATATACAGCATTAGAAGAAGTATCTGGTTATTACTATAGAAACAATAATATACAGCATTAGAAGATAAGAAGAATTCTCTGATTGTTACTATAGAAACAACAACATACAGCATTAGAAGAAATCTCTGGTTGTTACTATAGAAACAATAATATACATTATTAGAAGTATCTGGTTATTACTATAGAAACAATAATATACAGTATTAGAAGAAATCTCTGGTTGTTACTATAGAAACAATAATATAGCATTAGAAGAAGTCTCTGGTTGTTACTATAGAAACAATAATATACAGTCTCTGGTTGTTACTATAGAAACAATATACAGTTATATATCTGGTTGTTACTATAGAAACAATAATATACAGTTTTAGGAGTGCATTAATATGAATGTTATTTGAATTACAGCACTACTGTAAGAGATGCTGTTATAGAAAAGCTATAGAAAAAAGAACGAGTGTATGTGTGTGTGTGTGCATGCGTGCGCGCGTGTGTATGTGTCCTTGTGTATGTGTGCGTGCGTCCGTGCGCTTGCTCAACGGCGCGCCAAAAAACTGAAAACAACACGTGGGCGGGGCTGCGAGGTTGACGCCGGGTACACGTCACAGCGTGCGTCTCCAATCACAACACAGCACCGTAGGACACCGCCAAGATTAGTTTGATGGCTAACTCAACAATATAGCTGGGCTTCTAGTGGCTCTGCTAGCTAACCTCCATAGCGAGCTAGCTAGCCTGTTTCACACCACCACCACCAGCACCAAACTTCACCTGAAACGACTGTTTACGACCTCTAAAGTCACAATAAAACCCAAAACTTATCATGACGACAGGAGGTGTGGAAACCTAGCTGAGGTAAGCGACACAACCCCGACACCCCGACCTGTGCAGACTAATAGCAGCAGCAGCTATCAGGACTAACCTAGCTAACCTTAATTATAGTTAGCCATGTAGTAAGGTAGCCTGTTAGCTCCGGTTAGCATCACTCGGGCCTGGAGCCGAGGTTATCTCCTCCGCATTAATCAAGCGCTCCTTCACGGTAACTTTACCACATTACAGTTCAGATATTTACCAACAAGCGGTTTCTGTCGTCTTCTGCGTTCTCAGCCGAGTTACATATCTTTAAATATCTATAAATCTTTCTCCAACTTGCTCAAGTTTTTGGAGTAATATGCAAATCAAGTCTACTTAAAGCCCCCGAAATATCCCACTGATAGACTGGCTCGAGCATGTCGTTAGTTTAGTAAAATAAATAAATAAATACCCAGAGTCTGTATATTTGTGATGTCTTGTTGCTGCAATGCTTTTGTTTATGACTTATAGGTTTATTTCTATTTCCACAAAGTCCATCTACCCAAACGCCTCCACATGCTTCCTCCTCCAAACAGATATTTCCTTCTTTCCCCTCACATCTACACACGAATGTCATTTCTGCTCTTTGTTTTTTTTTAATTGTCACTTTAAAACACAAATTCTATTGTAGAAGATGGATTCGAAGTCATGAAGGGACTTTGTCCGTGTCCGTGAGCAGGACAGGAGCTTGATCCGGATACAGCACGGCCAGTTCTCTTGTTTACGTTGAAGACGTTTGGGTTTGAGGTCCGAGATGAGACGAGACGAGTTGATGGAATTCACAAAGAAATACAGAGATGAGCCACAAAAGTTCTGCAACCGAGATTAATCTCTACCAAAGTGATGGAAAGACCAAAGTGCGGAGAAAGAAAGGATCCGCTCATGATCCAGAACACAAGTTCATCTGTGAAACATGGTGGGGGTGGTGTCATGGTTTGGGCGTGCATGGCTGCTTCTGGAACAGGCTCACTAATTTTTATTGATGATGGAACTCATGATGGTTGCAGCAGAATGAATTCAGACGTTTACAGAAACATTCTGTCTGTCAGTTTCAGAAATGCATCCAATCTAATTGTGAGGAACTTCATCAAGCAGCAAGACAATGATCCAAAACGCACTGCCAACTCAACATAGGACTTCGGGGGGGGGGAAAGTGGGAGGTTTTAGACTGATTGTCAATCACCAGCCTTTAACCTAATTGAGCAGCATTTCACCTCCTGAAGAGGAGACTGAAGGGAGAACCCCCCAAAAACAAACAGCTGAAGGAAGCTGTATTAAACGCCTAGAAAAGGATCACAAAAGAAGAATGACAGTTTGATGATGTCAGTGGGTCACCGGCTTGATGCAGTTATTACAAGCGAGGAATATGCAACCAAATAATAAGTGTTATTTACATTAAGACTATCTGTTCCAGTGCTTTTGCTTGCCTGAAAATGGCATAGTCTGCCACCAAAAGGTGCCCTGTTCTAGATTGTTTAACACATCTGGATGTAAATACCAGGAAACGAAAGCTGAAATTCTGATCTACCGTCTCCGTATTCATTTTCTGATCTCAAACCCAAATCTCTTCAGTGTATAGCCAAAACAAAATAATTGTCCTTGCTGTTCCAGTACTTTTGGAGTTTATGGTAAGTAGTTACCATGATACTCAAACTCGATATACTGTCAGTGTGCGTTTAACAGGAATAAGGTTGTAGCAAAATCCACATGTTGAAGTAAATCCCAGTTACAGTTACACCAGACACATTGAACACTATTAGTTTTAAAACGCTCTCATTTCCTTCAGTGTGGCTTTTCGCCGTCCCGTGAGCTTCATATCTGACCCACTCTGAGATCTCTTTGCTATGGAACTAATGCACAGTTTCAGTTCTGTATCGAAGTGAATGTGGAGACCCGAACTGTCCGTCTTTCTCCAGGAAAAGCAGACCAGAAGCCGAGACGTGCAGCAGAGAAGACGCTCTTGCAGCTTCTGCAAGAGCCAAACATGATGGCGAGAGATGTAAGTGTCATGAAGACGATTAGGATAATGACAAACACCATGTCAGCTTTGTTACAGTGTAAAAGCCTAAAAGAGGAAACTGACATTTGCTGATCCGCTCTGAACATCACAGGATGTGTAGCATGTGCAGCATGTGCCACTGGGCTATTGCTTGGCAAATTGTAAAATCCACGCATTTGTATCTGCTTCCTGTTTAATATTTGAGTTAGTTGTGTGGAATTGGCATGTGATAAAACATGACTGTTATTTACAACGGATATAAATCTTCACACCCCTGTTATTAGATAAATCATGTCTGACCTTTTATCACCTTTAATGTGTCATTTCAAAGTATACAAATAGCTTGAAAAGCAGACATAAAAGCTTCCAATAACCTTGTTGCATAAGTGTGCACACCCCTAAAGTAATACTTTGTTGAAGCACCTTTTGATTTTATTCCACCCCTCAGTCTTTTTGGTTGAGTCTATCAGTGTGGTACGTCTTGACTTGGCAATATTTTCCCACTCTTTCTTGCAAAAGCATTCTAGATCCGTCAGATTGTAATGGCATCACAACGTGTTTCAGGTCACACTGCAGATCTTTAGTTGGATTCAGGTCTGGGCTCAGGCGAGGACATTCAGAAACATGGATCTTATTTTGGTTAAACCATTCCTTTGTTAATTTGGATGTGTACTTTGGGTTATTGTCGTGCTAAAAGGTGGAACTCCTTTTCATCTTCTGCTTACTAGCAGATACCTGAAGGTTTTGCACTTAAATCGACTGGTATTTGTAAATCCTAATGCTGCCACCACCATGCTTCACTGTGGGTATGGTGATCTTTTGGTGTGTTATTTATTTATTTATTTATTTATTTATTTTTGTACCAAACATACCTTTTTGAATTGGTCTCATCAGACCATACCACATTTTGCCACATTGTTTTGGTGGTTTAGTTTAGCTTGGATGTTTTTTGTGAGAAAGGGCCTCCCTCTGGCCACCCTACCCCATAGCCCAGACATGTGAAGAGTGAGAGATTATCACATGCAGAGTGTAAATCAGTACTTGTCAGATATTCCTGCAGCTCTTTAATGTTGCTGTAGGTCTCTTGTCAGCCTCCCTGGTAAGTTTTTCTCTTGTCTTTTTATTCCAGGCGAAGAAAAGCAGCCTGAAAGTATGATGCTGCCACCACATGCTTCCCTGTGGGAATGGTGTTCTTTTGGTGATGTGCTGTGTTTTTTGTGCCAAACATATCTATTGGTATTATGGCCAAATAGTTCAACTTCGTTCTTATCAGATCATAACACATTATTCCATGGTTTTTTGGGAGATTGGATATATTATTTTTTTATAAAAATTTTTTTTGATAATAAATGCTCCTGTACTGCCACTTTACCCCTCAGCCCAGAGATATGAAGAATTCCGGAAATTGTTACATGTAGGGAGAAACCAGTACTTGCCGGAAATTGGTGTAATTCTTTTAATGTTGCTGTAGGCTTCTTTACAGCTTCCCTGACCAGGTTTCTCCTGATCTTATCAAATTTACTGGGACCTCCTGTTCTTAGTAGTGTCACTGTCATGCCATATTTTTTGCCACTTATTGTTTGACTTTAAAGTATTCCATGGTATACCCACTGCCTCTGAATTTTTTTCGTTAACCCTCTCCTGATATTTTTCATCAATGAGCTCCTGTACCTGCTTAGTAAGCTCTTTGTGGCCCATCACTTTTCCCTTTCGATGTTACCAAGAAAATGTCAGGAAAGTCCTATAGGAACAGCTGTACATTATTTCGACTTAATCAGTCACTTTAATTGATGGCAGGTGTTCACTGTACTAGGTATATTAGTATTTAACGTGAGCTTGAATGTGATAGGTTAATTCTGAACACTGCCATGTTCCCGATTATATAAGGGTGTGCACACTTATGCAAGCAGGGTATTGTACCTGTTGTGTGTGGTTTTTTTTGTTTTTGTTTTTTTGACCCCCCCAAAATGATTCTCTACCCTACAACACCACTGCTATCTAGGTGGGGGGCAGGGCTAACACATGCTTCCTCTGCAACACATGAAACCAGGCAAACTGCTGCTCGTGCTGCATCACAGGGCAGCATAACTCACGGTCCAATTCACCCTCTTCTACATACAATTGGGTCCCTAAGTATTTGGACAGTGACGATTTTCGGAATTTTGCCTCTGTACACCACCACAATGGATTTGAAATCAAGCAATCAAGACGTGATTGAAGTGAAGGCGTTCAGCTTCAATGCAAGGGTTCAACAAACATTGCATTAACCGTTTAGGAATTACAGCCATATATATATATATATATATATATATATATATATATATATATATATATATATATATATGAATGGATGAGACTAGTATTATTTTTAATACTTGAATGCAAATCCTTTGGGCTGCCTGAAGTCTGGAGCACATGGACATCACTAAATGCTGAGTTTCCTCTATTGAAATGCTTTGTCAAGCCTTTACTGCAGCTGCTTTCAGTTGCTGCTGGTTTGTGGGTCTTTCTGTCTTCAGTTTTGTCTTCAGTATGTGAAAAACATGTGCATTTGGGTTGATGTCAGGTGACTGAATTAGCTGTTTAAGAATTATCGGTTTTGCAGCATTTGACAGAATCTGAGCAGAAGGTATAGCTCTATACTTCAAAATTCATCCTGCTTCTTTTATCAGCAGTCACATCATCAATAAACACCAGAGACCCAGCTCCACTGGGAGCTGTACACGCCCATGCTGTAACACATCCTTCATATGTATGACAGATGATGTGGTATACTTTGGATCATGAGCCCTTCCTTTCCTTCTTCATACTTTTCCCATCATTCTGATACAAGTTAAAGTTGGTTTTATCTGTCTGATGAATCCTGTTCAAGAACTGGTCAGGCTTTTTTGTAGAGGTTTACTATTAAAGTCTAATCTGGCCTTTCGGTTCTTGAGTGTTATCGGTGGTTTGCAGATTGAGGTAAACCCTCTGTATTTATAGTCATGAATGCGTCTCTTGACAGGACTTTGACAATGATACGCCTTCCTCCTGCAGAGTGTTCTTGACTTGGGTTCTTGAGTTGTCTTCCATGGCCTTCCAGGCCCTTTAGTGTCCTTGATCTCACCAGTGTGTTCCTTTATAAGAATCTTCAAAATTGTTGATTTGGCCACTCCTAAAGTTTCTGCTATCTCTCTGATAGGTCTGTTTTGTTTTTTGACTAATGACGTCCTCCTTCACTTCCCTTCACTCCTTCACTTACATCGACACCTCTTTGGACTGCATATTGAGAGTTTCCATGAACAAGAAATCAAATGCAAATACTACGCTTAGAATCAGCTCCATACTTTATTTCCTTAATACGTCATGAAATAACGAGGAGACAGGCCACTGAAACTCCTTATCAGGCAAATGTCCAATTACTTTTGAGCCTGTGAAAATGGAGGGACTCGATTTATTTAATACCTGTTGTGATGGTGAACAGAGGCCAAACTAGGAAAATTGTGACTGTCCTTTTGACTCACGGACCCAACTATGCATGTGATCACAGATGCCCATGTTTGGCTAGCGTCACTCTGATGGACAGGGGAGGGACAATA
Source organism: Ameiurus melas (assembly GCA_012411365.1). Taxonomy (NCBI): domain Eukaryota; kingdom Metazoa; phylum Chordata; class Actinopteri; order Siluriformes; family Ictaluridae; genus Ameiurus; species Ameiurus melas. Next base: position 8,505,664 of record CM022772.1, on the reverse strand, counting down.
AAACACCCCTCCCAACCAGAAAGCACAGACAATTTTGCTCTCTTGGCTCTGGGCCATGGGCCGCTATGGCACAGTCAACGTTCAAACACGCGATCTCATAATTCTAGTTTTAGTGTTGTGCAAAGTGGGAGAGGATAATGGCTGAGTCGTCCCCTTCTTGGGTATTCATATTCTTTCCCATTAGTCTGCATTAATGTACTTAACTAGCTAATCAGCTCACCATACGTTATTACTAGGGACGTATCAGTACCATCTTTTTCCAGACCTGGTAGTTTTCCTGTATTTGTTGATGAAAGTACTGATACCAAAATAAATAAACTATATGATATTACTTATCAGGGACTTTATGAAAAGGTTCAATGAGCCTCGTTCTTTATAACTAATTTATTTGATGCTTTCATCCAGAACTCACCATTGAGAGACCGTTTAAGTTTAGTTCAGGGTCTTGCTCAAGGACTTAAGTGGTAACTTGGCAGTAGCTCAAAGCTTTAACCACTAAACCACTTTATCTTTTATCAACCATTTGGTATAAGGATGTTTTTGTTTTGCATTTGTAGGATGCTGCTGTAGTCCTTCCTCTTAATATTTTCACAGAGCACGGTTTGCCATGTGCCGCCTGGGTTACTTCACATAGTATCACTTGGTATCGGAACGTGTTTAGTGGTTAGCTACCTCTTTTTAGTCTTGTTAATCAGAATATGGGCTGAACAGTGGGTTAGCCTATAAATGTATGACTTGTCCACCCTCTTATGCACTGACCAGAAAGTTGCTGTGATTAGGACCCTCATTTTGTTTAGGCCAATAACACAATCTAATGCCTAGTTGTGATTGACCCCTAACCGTCTCTTTTTGTTTTTTTTTCCTCTCTTCCCACAAAGGGTGGTCTGAAGGAAACCAGTGGAGAGCTGAAGGTTTTTACCACTCAGAACGTGAGTCCTGGAACAGGTGAGTTCCCACCTCGGAATCCAGGTGTGCTGTTCGTCAGAGAAGGTAGAACACATCTTATGACTTTATTTATTACTTTAAGGGTCGACTTTGAGATTACTTATTCAAGAGTATACCATCTCCGTTTAAGTGAATTTCCAGAGGACATTAGAGGCTTGATTCAAATTCTTGATGTCCTTGTATCCATGTTAGAGTTGTTTTGTGCTTAGCCTTTCATAATGTCTGTGTTACTGGACTCTCCGACACTGATAGCAGTGAGGCTTGCTTGGAATAATAATTTTTTTTTAAATACTTCAGCGTCTTCCAGTCTAAAGGGACGGTCACACGACTTTTTCAGCATGCGAAAATTTCCATTGACTTCCGTTCATACTCCATGCGAATGCTGGAGACCAAAAGCGCAAGCTTTTTGCGAAGAAGTTCAGCGGTTCTCTGCGTACCAAAGTTCAAGTTTAGTGAACTCTGACCTGTGAATTCATATCACGTGAAGACGTGTGACCAACGGAAGATCGAAACTTCACAGCGTGACCGTTTCAGAAAATCCAAGATAGAGGAAGCACTGATTATAGAGGTGTTGCACCGTCCCTTTTTATACAGCATGGCTTTAAAAGAATATAAAATCAACATTAAAAGAGAAGCTGCCTAGATTGCAGTGTCACTGCATACAGGAACAGAAGGTGTATTTTAACACTGAAACACGCATTAATAACAGTGCAAGCACATCCATTTACCGCCCATGTTCACAGCGGTCTCCGAAGGAATTTCTGAAATGCTGGAAGTCTAGCGTGACTGCCGCTTAACGTGTAGACACTGCGTCTGTATCATATGTGCGATTTACCACAAACCTTAAAAATGCACAGTTAATAAATACATTCAGAAATACACGACTGAACAAAAGTTTAGAGATACTCGACTGAAATGTTTCTCGTGATCTTCAAAAACTTTTGATCTGAAGGTGTGAGATTAAACGTGTGAAATCGGTGTTGTAGACAAAAATATAATCGTACCTACTTATTCATTTCTTTCATTAGATAAGTAACATTTTATTTACAAAAATATTTTTTTAACAGACGACTCGGAGCGAAATGTTCCGAAAAGCAGCTGATGAGTGTGCAGCGCCGGTGTGAACTCCGGTGTTTAAAATGCATCTCGGGGAAATTCCTCGAAATCGTTTGCGAAAACACCAAGAATACATATCTGGAAATTCTAGTCATGCAAAAAGGGTCATTTAAATGTATTATTTTATTTTTTTTATCACGACATAATCCCCATAGCTCCATTTGTGTTACTCCAGAGTTTTTATGACTTTATTATTACTATTATAAAATGTGAGGGGGGGATAAAATAAAGAATGAGTGTGTCTAAACATTTGACTGGTAGTGTACATCTGCTACAATTTGCCAAAAGTTTTTAACATGAGAATCAACACCGGAACAATAGTTATATTATACAGCAATACAGTTAAGTAGTGACGCACCAAAATGAACATTTCTGGCCGAAACCGAAAATTCTGGACGCACTGGGCCGAAAACCGAAACGAATCAAAAAACACTAACAAAATTAGTAAGTGATAGTTTTTAATTTCACCTCTATGCAGTATGAGACAAACTCTTATGGCAACGGACGCGACCGGGAAAAAATGTGTGTGGATTTTTGCCGATGACCGATAGTGCCAGTAATCGGTTATCTGTGCCAATTAATCAGCAAAACCGATCAATCGGTTGACCTCTACCCCTAAGAGTCATGATGTACACATTATATTGCCCATCCCTATTTACAAGTACCTTTGAAGAATTGATTAAATTTTTTAACATCAGTTAGTTATATTTCGTATGTGGATGCTGCTGAAAATGGTCAAAAACAGCATTTTCAATACTGGAAACTGGAGTCCAGGTACTGTACATACAAGGGTTTTACAATAACCACCAGGCACTTGTGGTGCCAGCTTGTCTGTTTTAGTTCTTTCTTAATTGCTGTGCGTAAGATCTTTTCTCCTGGGCTTGAAAGAAAGAGTCTCTAACACTTGCACTAGAGCAGATTTTTTTCTCCACCAGCATTTTGGTGTTTACTGTAAAAAGCTGCTTGTGAATGAACATAGCGTACAATACGTCACACGCTTGTGTTTCGTGTTTTAACACCATGCAGTTGATTAAGACCTCCAGCAGAGGGCAGGTGTCCAGGGCATCCATCTTTTGAACTGAAAATCCAGAGCTATGTTCAACCCATGAACAGAACGCTGATGTTTTGTCGCCTTGCTCTGTACAGACCTTCAGACCTTTTGTTTATGTTGGACGTACTGTTATCTGTCGCTTTTTCTGTCAGGTGCTGTCGTGTCTCTCGTGACTGTCCATCCTCCTTCTGTCACCGGGGTGAAGCAGATCATGCCTAAAGCACTCTGTGGCCCTGGCGTTAATGTGCTTTCACATGTGGTAAGATATCTAAGGGGTCGTAACCATCCAGGGTCACTGGAGGAACTACACTTCTTGTCTTGCTATGACTGTCGGTGTCTCTGACTACGTGATAGGACTTTCCATTCCCAAATAAGACTAATCTGCCCTGCACCAGCGCTCCTTCCCCTTCTCACAGGTTCTACCTGTTCCCTAATTCGAGCCGGGGCTCCCTCTAATGCCTCTTCTCTCCTCCAATGAGGTTTCCCCATCCTTCCTTTTGAATATGTATGGAGCACAACGGCGATAAAATCCTCCATTAACATTAAGCGAGGTGACCCGTGAGAGTTCCACCTAAGCTGATCACAGAAGTTTGGAGTCAGCAGGATTAGAGTGCAAATCATTGCGATCATCCAATTACAGACACAAGCTCTCAGCCAGAGTCGGGTGCTATGTGGACATGAGGATATTGTTGCTCATCACTTTGTTGCACTAATATAAATGATACAATGATGTTAGGCCAAATATGTGTGAGGTTTTCTGAAGTTAGAATATTAAATTGTCAGATCCTCTTGCGCTGCAGTTCGAATTCAATTTTTTAATACAATTTTTTTTTTCCACTTTTGGCAGACTTACAAGTATAGTACAAAATTACTTGTGGTTGAGATGCATACAAAAAGCATACATTTCAGCTGTGGAAATTCTGTAGTTTTGGAACTATAAAGTCGGGTAAATAAGTATTTGGCAGTGACAGTTTTTTGTGTCACTTTTGTGTCCACCACAATGGATTTGAAATGAAGCAATCAAGATGTGATTGAAGTGTAGACTTCCAGCTTTTATTCAATGCGTTTAACAAAAATGTTGGTTCAGCCGTTTAGGAATTACAGCCAAGTTTTAGAGTCCCTCCTCCATTTTCACAGGCCTTTAAAAATGGCTAGAATTCCTAAAACGGTTAATGCAATGTTTTTGTTAAACCCCTTGAATTAAAGCTAACAAGTTAATTAGAAATTAAACTTTATTGGTGGTGTACCGAGGCAAAATTGTGAAAAGTGTCTCCGTCCAAACATTTACACCTGACTATGTATGGTAGGAAATGACAGTTTCACTATGAAAAGGTTTCCCGAGTTCATCCATGCAAATACAATGGGATTGTCAATTCGTTAGCATGTGACAATTTGGTTATAAAATGTGCAAATGTCGCAACAATATAATAGTACTTGGAGGAGCTGTAAGGTTTTCCAGCCTTTGGAGACTAAAGAGTCTAAATCGCTAAGCTGTTAAAACTTTCTTAATGAAAGGAGTTTACAATGTTGAATTTCAATGGCAAGTATTAATATTGTTTTGTTTAAAGGGCATGTCGAGTAATGGTAAATTTTGAGAGTGACTTGTGTAATCTGTATCTGTAGGTGATTGGCACTCCTCAGAGGCCCAGTGCTCCTGCTGGTGCCACTCTGTTAACCAGCCCAAGAACTCCCAGTGCTCAGTTCCTCACGCCTCAGACACAAGCGCGAGAGTCATCACCCTGGTCCAGTGGGTACGTCATGTGCGCTCTGTGCCCCCTCTCTGGATCTCAGTAGGATTTTTAATACACACCACTGTAACACAGCCTTAAAAAAAAAAAAAAAATTATGATCACTGAGTGCCAGTTGTCTCGGACCCCATTCTAGCTTTATGCTGTATTAGAAGCACCTGTTATTAGCAGCTAGGATTAAATAATTCCACTTACCTACAGCCAATTCCAAAGTCCAATTCATTTTTTTTGCTGTAGACCGAAGACATTTGGGTTTGAGATCAAAGGTGAATATGAGAAGAGTTTAGAATTTCAGCTTTTATTTCCTGATATTACATTTATATTTATTAATTTAGCCAACACTTTTATCCAAAGTGGCTTTCAAATGAGAAAATACAAGTGAAATACATGCATATGGTATTTATATGTAGAGATGTTAAACAACATGGAAAATTTTGTATCAGACCACCCAACTTGTAGGTGAGCAAAAATACTGGAACATGTGACTGACAGGTGTTTCTTGTTACCCTGGTGTGTCCTATTAGATTGATTCTTTAAACAATAAATACCTCTGAACATCTACTCTTGGGTTTAGCCTTCAGTTTCACCTGTGAAGATAGCATTTGTTGTTAAAAAGGATAAACCAACATGATGACCAGAGAGCTGTCAACGGGATAAAAGCAAGTCATAGTCATTTTTAAGCTGAGAAAAGAGGAAAAATCAATCTGCACAAACATTGGGCTTAGCCATTAAAACAATTTGGAGTCTCCTGAAAAAGAAAGAAACCACTGGTGTACTGAACAACAGATGACTAATTGGTCGGCCAAGGAAAACAGCTGATGCCAAATATTGAGAGCTGTGAAGAAAAACCCCAAAACAACAGTCTGTGACATCAACGATCTTCACAGGACAAGGGTGAAGGTATCACAATCCACCGTTGGAAGAAGACTTCGAGCCCTGAGAGAGATTAGGCACAAAAGTTCTGTAACCGAGATTAACCTCTACCAAAGTGATGGAAAGCCCAAAGTATGGAGAACAAGTGGGTAAGCTCAGTGGGTAAGATGTTGTGCTACTGATTGGAAGGTCATGAGTTCATACCCCAGCACTGCTGTGCTGCCACTGTTGGGTCCATGAGCAAGGTCTTTAACCCTTAATTGCTCAGATGTATAAATGAGGTAAATGTAAGTCGGTTCGGATAAGAGCGTCTGCCAAATGCTGTAAACGTTATTGGTGGAGATAGTGTCATGGCTTGGACGTGCATGGCTGCTTCTGGAACAGGATCACTAATCTTTATTGATGTAACTCATGATAGCAGCAGAATTAGTTCAGAAGTCTACAGAAACAATGTCGGCCAATTTACAGAGAAATGCATCCAAATGAATCGGGAGGAAAGGTAATGATTCAAAACATGCTGCCAACTCAACAAAGGACTTTATTGGGGAAGGCTTTAGACTGGCCAAGTCAGTCACCAGACATTAACCTAATTCAGCAGCATTTCACCTCCTGAGGAGGAGACTGAAGGGAGGAACAAAATTAGTGGTTAAATTCAAACCTTTTTTTTTTTCTGGCCATTGGTTAAATAAGATTAAAATATATTGATAGCAAATTATATGAAACATGATATCGTAATAATTTTTTTTAGCTGTACCATCTAGCCCTAGGTATAGGACAACATGAATATTTTGTAATGAAAGGAACAGTGAAACTGTATTTGCTCAACCTGTCACAGTCTAAAATGTAGTACTTAAGCCATATAGTGCCCATATTGCCCGTATCCATGAAAATAATACCATCATTCCTGCCAGTGCTAAAAGCAGGATAACTTCACCCTAAAAGATTTAAGGTAATTTAGTAACAGCAGGGACTGGACACCATATAAGTTTTCACTCTGTAGTCTACTACACTGGATTTCAAATTGTATAATAACTATAAAGTTACAGAGAGCAGATTGACAGCTCTATTTCAAGGTCGGATAACGAGGGGTAAATATCACCTGTAATGAATCCAAGATCTTACTGAGTGTTTTCCTCTCCTACAGACGCAGCAGTAGAAGAGGGGACAAGAATGGGAAAGGCTTGAGACATTTCTCCATGAAGGTGTGCGAGAAGGTTCAGAAGAAAGGCGTAACCTCCTATAATGAGGTGGCAGACGAGCTGGTGACTGAGTTGAGTTCTGGAGACAACATCTCTCCCAATGACGCTGTAAGATCTCCCCTTTAACACGTGCTTCTAGTAGATGAGTTTGCCCCTTTTTTTTTTTTTTTTTTAAATTTTTTTTTAATTTTTTTTATAAAATACAGACGATGGAGTTTTGGGATGGAAAGAATACTGATAGATAAAAGCAATTTTTTAAAAATATATATACAGTATCTCACAAAAGTGAGTACACCCCTCACATTTTTGTAAATATTTGATTATAACTTTTCATGTGACAACACTGAAGAAATGACACTTTGCTACAATGTAAAGTAGTGAGTGTACAGCTTGTGTAACAGTGTAAATTTGCTGTCCCCTCAAAATAACTCAACACACAGCCATTAATGTCTAAACCGCTGGCAACAAAAGTGAGTACACCCCTAAGTGAAAATGTCCAAATTGGGCCCAATTAGCCATTTTCCCTCCCCAATGTCATGTGACTTGTTAATGTTACAAGGTATCAGGTGTGAATGGGGAGCAGGTGTGTTAAATTTTGTCATCCCTCTCACACTTCCTCATACTGGTCACTGAAAGTTCAACATGGCACCTCATGGCAAAGAAATCTCTGAGGATCTGAAAAAAAGAATTGTTGCTCTACATAAAGATGGCCTAAAGTATCTATCTATCTATCTAAGAAGATTGCCAAGACCTGACATTAAGCTGCAGCACGGTGGCCAAGACCACACAGTGGTTTAACAGGACAGGTTCCACTCAGAACAGGCCTCGCCATGGTTGACCAAAGAAGTTGAGTGCACGTGCTCAGCGTCATATCCAAAGGTTGTGTTTGGGAAATAGACTTATGAGTGCTGCCAGCATTGCTGCAGAGGGTGAACGGGTGGGGGGTCAGCCTGTCAGTGCTCAGACCATACGCCACACACTGCATCAAATTGGTCTGCATGGCTGTCACAAACAGTGTGCTGATGACAAGCAGACTAAAGACATGGATTACTGGAACCATGTCCTGTGGTCTGATGAGACTAAGATAAACTCATTTGGTTCAGATGGTGTCAAGCGTTTGTGGCGGCAACCAGGTGAGGTGAGGAGTACAAAGACGAGTGTGTCTTGCCTACAGTCAAGCATGGTGGTGGGAGTGTCATGGTCTGGGGCTGCATGAGTGCTACCGGCACTGGGGAGCTACAGTTCATTGAGGGAACCATGAATGCCAACATGTACTGTGACATAATGAAGCAGAGCATGATCCCCTCCCTTCGGTGACTGGGCCGCAGGACAGTATTCCAGCATGATAACGACCCCAAACACAACTTCAAGACGACCACTGCCTTGCTAAAGAAGCTGAGGGTGAAGGTGATTAATTAAACCCTATTGAGCATTTGTGTTGCATCCTCAAACAAAAGATGGAGGAGCACATAGTCTCAAACATCCACCAGCTCCGTGATGTCGTCATGGAGGAGTGGAAGAGGACTCCAGTGGCAACCTGTGAAGCTCTGGTGAACTCCATGCCCAAGAGGGTTAAGGTCGTGCTGGAAAATAATGGTGGCCATACACTATATTGACACTTTGGGCCCAATTTGCACATTTTCACTTAGGGGTGTACTCACTTTTGTGAGTACACCCACCTGGTTGAGAACCACTGCTCTAAACTCACTTTCATAATCATTTTTGTTTATTGTGGCTGGTTTAAAGTGTTTTCTAATATAGAAAATTATCTCTTTTTGTTTAAAAAATTGTCACACCATTCTAGACCTTTTTCCTGTCTATATTTTATATTATACCACACAATTCTAAAACCTCAATTGTTATTTTTTTTCTTCTTGATTGATCTAACTTGTGTTTTCCATATGTTTCTATACCAATAGCATGTTTATGACCAGAAGAACATTCGGAGGCGGGTATATGATGCACTAAATGTCCTAATGGCGATGAACATCATCTCCAAAGACAAGAAGGAAATCAAATGGATCGGCTTCCCAACTAATTCTGCTCAGGAGTGCAAGGACCTGGAGGTTAGAAACCAATATATACACATGCATAAAGCATGACTAAAGTACAGTTCAATTCAAAAGAGACATTTTAGGAATGGGTCAAAACATGCACCAATCAGCCATAACATTTAAACCACCTGCCTAATATTGTGTAGGTCCCCCTTGTGCTACCAGAACAGCTCTGAGCCATTGAGACATGGACTCCACAAGACCTCTTAAATGTGCTGGCGTATCTGCCACCAAGATTTTGGCAGAAGGTCCTGTAAGTTGCGAGGTCAGACCTCTATGGATCGGACTTGTTTGTCCAGCACATCCCACAGACGCTCTTATCGGATTGAGTTCGGGGAAATTTGGAGTCGGAGCTAACACCTTGAACTCTGTCATGTTCCTCAAACTCATTCCTGAACAGTTTTTACAGTGTGTCAGTGAGCATTATCCTGCTGAAAGAGGCCACTGACATTAGGGAATATCAATGCCATGAAGACGTGTACTTGGTCTGCAGCAATGTTTAGGTAGGTGGTGTGTGTCAAATTAACATCCACATGAATGTCAGGACCCAAAGTTTCCCAGCAGAACATTACCCAGAGCATCAGACTTCCTTCACCGGCTTGCCTTCTTCCCATAGTGCATCCTGGTGCCATCTCTTCTCCAGGTAAGCGCACATAAGATTTTTCTTTCAGTTCAGAGGGAACTCTGTGCTCCTCTCTGTCCACAGTTGACGCTAACCCCATTTACACACACATCACAAGTGTGAAATGTTCCACTACACAGGATTATAAGCCAGGTTTAAGAACAACGATAGCCTGGCGTTAAATGTAGTGTGAAAAGCCCTGTTCACCGGTTGTCCTTCCTTGGAACAATTTTGGTAGGTACTAACCACTGCATACTTGAAACACCCCACAAGACCTGCTGTTTTGGAGATGATCTGACTCAGTCATCCAAGTTGCATCCTTACAGTTTCCCATTTTTCCTGTTTCCAACATATCACCTTCGAAAACTGATTGTTCACTTTCTGGGTAAACCTTTACACACAATGTGTCCTGGCCAGCGGTTTTAATATGAATACAATCAGCAGAACATTCTTGATTTATTCATGCATGCAATGTTATTTGTGTACTGTATTGATTCAGAGTGTGTCTCCTTCACTAAAGGCCGAGCGCCAGCGACGGCTTGAAAGAATCAAGCAGAAACAGTCTCAGCTTCAAGAGCTTATACTACAGGTACGCACACACATGGGTGTGAACATGTTTATTTAAACCACAAGTCTATTATGACCCCTAATCCACAAACCTTTTGTGTTAAACATATGAAAACTAAATCTAGCAAATAGCCTTCAAGCGCCTGGTGCAAAGGAATCGCGAGGCAGAGCAGAAGAACCACAGACCTCCTCCCAACACCGTCATCCACCTTCCCTTCATCATAGTGAACACCAGCAAGAAGACAGTCATCGACTGCAGCATCTCAAATGACAAGTAAGACTCATTCTGACTCGTTCTCCTGCTTTTCACGACATTCCTCAAGCTTGCTCTGCATAAACGTGTTGTCCTCCACAGGTTTGAGTACCTGTTTAACTTTGACAACATGTTTGAGATCCATGACGACATCGAGGTGCTGAAGCGCATGGGCATGGCGCTTGGGCTCGACTCTGGCAAATGTACGCCAGAAAATCTGAAGATAGCCCGAACCCTCATACCTAAAGCGCTGGAACCTTATGTAACAGGTCAGAACACAAGCTCTAAGTACTAAGTTGGGGGTTCTCAACTTCTTTTGGCCATTAATCAAGTTTATGTGCAAAGAACCACATTATGAATAACGGTTCTTTTGTGATGCTTTTCCAGGCTTTTTCCGCAGCCTCTTTCAGTTGTTTTTGGTTTTGGGGGGTGGGGTGGGGTTTCTCCCTTCAGTCTCCTTCGGGAGGAGATTTCATTCTCCTGCTACCATCATGAGTTACATCATCGATACAGATTAGTGATCCTGTTCCAGCCGTTCAAGCCATGACACTACCTCAACCAGTTTTTCACAGATGAGCTTCTAGTGTTCTGGATCAAGAATAGTTCTTTTTCTTTCTCCATAATTTGGTCTTTCCATCACTTTGGAAGAGGTTAATCTCGGTTCCAGAACTTTTGAGGCTCATCTCTGTATTTCTTTGTGAATTCCAATCTGGTTTTCTGTTTCTTATTGCTGATGACTGGTTTGCGTCTTGTATGGAATTTATATTTTTCTTCACAGCTCTGTGATTCTGCAACTGCTGTTGTTTCCTTGGCCGAACTGTTCAATGTCTGGTTATTAGTACACCAGTGGTGTCTTTTTCAGGACACTGCAAATGGTTGTATAGGCTATGCCCAATGCTTGTGCAATGGCTGATTGATTTCCCTCTTTCCTCAGCTACAAAATGTTATTATAAGATTGCTTTTCTCCCATACATAGCTCTCTGGTCTTCATATTGGCTTATCCTTTTTAGCAACAAATGCAGTCTTCATTGGCAAAAGCCAGGGCTCAAACCAAGAGCAGATGTTTAGGGCTATTTATTGATTACAGTCAATCTTGCAGGGCACACCTGGCCAACAGGAAACCCCGGTCAGTCATTTTTTAACATAACTTTACTGCTATGCAGAGTAACACATGGCTGATTTAGATGTTATTTTCATTTAATTGACCTATTTTGAATATTAGTGCATTTTACATGTAGATGTATACTTCTGGACCCAGTAGGGCTGATTAACCTACAGCACAACTGTGTTGTATGGTTTGTTTGTTTTCTTCCTTCCAAAGTAAGGCATATGGAGGGATTTACTGACAGCAGTATTTATATAATACTTGTACAGTATAGTACAATTGTGTAATATAAATAAATAAATCTTATTCTAATCTTTGTTTGTGTTTAGATATGGCACAGGGAGTCCACAGACATTCTCATACAAACAGGTGAGTTCTCTGCCATTTTGCGAAATTTCTCTCAGAAATATGAATGCATTGTGGGAACTCTGAGGCCTGCTCCCTGAAGCGCGTTGAACAAACTCTGAGTTCCAGATTTTTTCAGTTGAGACAACCAAACATTTCTAACCTGGGTTAATTAAGGTTATGATGCTGGTTATCGACTTTCTCAGTCAACCCAGGTTTTAACCCTGAATGCGATTTTTCAAAATTACTGCAGATTTGGGCCAAGGTGCGTCACGTGACGTCATCACAGTGCACATTCAGCTAAAGCCCTCAGCGGTTCACGTGCGTCAAACATGAGAACAGCTAAAACATCTAATTTACTAACAAACATCACTGCGAAAGGCCGTGCAGAACAATTTCATGCAATTTCATGCAAGTTAACTCGGCAAGATGCTTCGCAAATTTTGAAAAAAGCCACCGCAAAGTCAAGCATTTTTGGCTGCAACGATCACAAAAGAATACCGAAATCTGAAAAACGTGTCCTTTAAGAAGGAGAGAATCGGGAATGATTTAGTTATTATAACATTATATTGTTAACAGAAACAAACTTTAAATCATACATTAAATGTAACTATAAACAGATAAAAAGTACAGTGTGACGCTAATTAATAAGCATCACACCACCCCAACATTGATTATTTTCCTTGAAGTGCCTGGTTTTTGTTTATTTATTCCTTATCTTTTTATAGTGATAACGGAGCTGTTGCCACTATGGCCTCCAGCTCCAACAGCTCGTACCATGGCAGCTCTCGTGATACTCCGGCATCCTTCCTGGAAGACGAGGAAGAGGACGAAGATGAGGATGATGAGGACTTTGATGATGATGATGAAGATTAACTCTTCACCCTGCCTTTGCCTCAGTCAGCACCGCCTACCGCATGGTGGTGTGGGTGGAGTGTGATATATGTTGTGATGAGAGGTTTCTGTTCTGTGACTTCTGAAAATCCACGTATGGTTGTATGTTCTTAGCAACCCTTCACAGTCTGCTGAGCAAAGCACAGCTGCCTTGTCAAGGATCTCAGTGGTGCTTTTGAAATAGTTTTTTTTATTTTTTTATTTAGTGGGGTTTTTTTTTATCACACCCCTCCCTTTTTTTTAACCTCCACTGTCACTGTTTGATTTTTTCGTAACACTTTTTTTCCCATTCTATTGGAAGTTGAGACTTTAATGCTCATGTGATCCTCTAGTTGTAATTTATCCACTGTGATCATCAATTTAAATGGACTTTTCCTGTCCAAAAAAAGATTTGAATATGCTTTGAGTTATTGGCCATTTTCCTAACCTTCAGTTTGATGTGGCAGATTTTTATTTTATTATTATAATTTTTTTGTTAAACTGTTCCCTTACTTTTCATACAGGCAACTATTTTCTTACCTTAGGTGGGTTTTGGAGTTGAACACCTTCCACAAGTGTCATTTGATTTGTAATTACAAAGGTGTGTCTAGTTAAGAAATTAAATTGTTCCGCAGGTGTTCATTATGTAAATGACTTTTTTTTAACAATTATTTTTGAAAGAAGAACAAATATCTTACAGATAATATACATTTTATATGGGTTTATATGGACATAGGGTTCTGCAGTTCTTCTGTGTGTCTAAACTTCTTATTTCAGGAAGGGCTAACAAAAGCATACACGGTATTTGTACTCTTTTATTCATATCTTTATTTTAAGACTTACTGTATGTTGATAATTAACCTACATACCGTTTTTAAATTAAAAAACTACATTTTGGACAAGTTAATGCAACTAGATTTTTTTTTTCAAAAATCTTTAAGATTGTCTCTAATACAAAGGTTGATTTGCAAAGCAAAGTTTTTTTGTGTTATTGATTCATACTGGAATGACATGGAAAATAAAATTGAAAAAAAAACAAGGCACAATCTTTGAATGAACATGGTTAACTCAAAGCAGTTAAATGAAAGATCACTTTTCCTTCATAGGGATCGTAGTAGTTCTGATGAGCGATGTTGTTGGCCATTACCCTGCAATGGATCACAGCATGCCTCTGGTTAACGAGATCAATTTTCACAGCCACCAGCGGATTCATGTAGGTTGGCTAGGAGAGAATACAACACAAGTTCGTTGAGACGTGAAGTTTACAGGTATCTCTATGAAAAAGCAGAATACACGTTGAAGGTGCTATACCTGGGCCAGCTTGCCATAGTATGGAAAGTACGAGAGGTCGAGAGTTCCATTAACGGGGTAGTACGTATAGCCACGAACATTATCTTGACCTTCCTGTAAACAGACACACGCTTCAGATTAGGCTTATCGGTCATATGAGTTTGACATCCATCGAATAATATGGTCCACACTAACCAGCGCAGTGCAGTTCACATATGGTGCACTTCCTGTTCCGTTGTTCGGCAGGAAATTGATGATCTGAGAAGAACAATGAACAATAAGTAGTCAAATTCACTAGAAGCCAGTCTTTGGATTATTTCTATACAACACTACTTTACCCTATTCATCTTTATGATTACACATGGCTGGGCTGTGTTGTAACCAAATGTGGGGTCGTCAATGCCGGAACAGTTACCCAGCATGCTTTGGTAGAATGGACAGGACCACTTTGTATGTTTTGGAGCGTTGAACATGTGTTGGATGAAGTACTTTCCAGAAGTACAGTTGTAATGATTGCACTGTGCCTGTGTCGTATCGTTGTATGCTGAATTAAAGGCAGAAAAACAAAAAGAATGACTTGTTAGACCATATTCACTTTTGGGGTTTGTACATGAAGAGTTGATACGTACGTTCAAGGAAGTCCTGAAGTATTTTAGACTTCGTCATCCAGTTATTCTTATCAGACATGTTGTAGGTGATCTCGAGCTCTTCATCATTATACGTGTCCGGCCAAACCATTACACCTACAAAATAGCATGAGGCAATGACATCCTGAAAGCACTGCGTATGTGTATATATGTGCATCACAATGAAATACAGCTTTAAAGATTTGTTAACCTGGCGATTTTAATCGATCCTGGTAGTCTGGTTTGTACGGGTCCAGTGTGTACATGAGTACGTAGATGGCCAGGGAAAACAACGCTGTCATCACCACATAGAATGCTACATAATACAGGCTGATGTACACTGAAATATAGAGTTGTGAAAGCGTAAACGTCTCGCAGCTCATGGTGCTCATTTTGAATTAGTATCCAATCATCCATCAAACAGTCTGCATGAACAATGACAAATTCTTGGTATCCATCTGCAAATTAGTGCTTATCTCTCGGTCTTATCTGTCAGCAACATTCACGACAAGGCCGTGACTTAACCAAAAGCAAATACACCATAATTCACTTTACATGAAAAGGGCATGAGAAAGTCATAAGAGAGTCATAGCTTGTTGCTCCTTGCTGATTGAATTTTGGAAAATGCGCAGAAAGTAAGCAAGATGCATTGAAGATGGAATATATCCTTGATAATTTAGCAAAAGTCTCTACTGGTACAGCTGTTCTGTGAAGGAACTATTAAAGTGGAGCTTTAACATTTGATCAATTGTTTAAAAATAACTCGGTGTGAGCAGTAACAGTCTGTTGATTTACTTCAGTTTTTCTTTCATCTAATACTTTTGACTACATTTTAAAAGGAAAATCTTGATTTTCTACCTCTCTACTTTCAAGGATCTAAATTCCCAACAAATCTAAACTTTAACAGATGTAACAGCAAGAATAGAACTTGATACTCGTCGTTGTAATAATGGTCACCAACCCTCTTCCTTGAGATCTACCTTCCTGCCGGTTTCATCTTCAACCAAAATCTAACGTTTTAGTTGATCAAGAACTTAGGAAGGCAATGATTTAGATGGTCATGTGGACACCATTATAGTTGGAGCTAAAGTCTTCAGGAAAGCATATTTCAAGGAACAAGGTTGGTGACCTCTGCTGTAATCTGTCTGCTGCTATGTAATTGTAACACAGGTTGTATGGTGAGCGCTAAATATTAGCATTACACTAGTTTGTATCATGATAGCTGACATTTTAGGCAAAAGGTTAATTAGCCTTGGCTAAGGTTTTCTCATTTTCCTTGGTGAAAGGGACATCAATTTACTATCAAATTTATGGCACACCCTTTTTTTCTTATTTGTACTATTTCATCCTTAAAGTATGTTTATACTTACATTAACTTAAAGTTTTTACTTTTCAAATTTAACTTGATTCACGAAATGAAAGCTGTTCTTCAACTTGTACCGAAATGTTTATTCAGATGATTAATTGCAATTTTACCTGAGGAAAGAATTTGCAGTACTTACGCCATCTTATTGCTGTTCTTCCCATAAATTTCCCTTCATCAGAATTCCAAACAAAACGGCCAAAGTCTTCACACCTTTGGCCACATGTTCTCTTTTCCTTCAGAGTAGCCATTGTATAGGTCTTGACTGGGAGCTACTAGTTTGCAGGAAATCTTACCAAATTGTACAAAAGCTGTCCTCATTCACTTGGGCTACCTGTCCCTTGGTCTCTGTGTTGTGTGGGCACAACAGTTGTGCCCCTATCACATGTCTTTTTATATATGGTGATAAGCACACAATTAACATGCATAATTCTGGGTAGGATTAACCAATCACAGGTACCCTCATTCACCCAGTAATGGAAATGTGCAGAAGTTCGTTGTGGTCACCTTGAAACCTTGGATAAGGCCACAAGATCTCAGCTTGAGTTTGAGTAAGATCTTGGTACCTTATCAAAGAGTAGGAACCAGCACAATTCAGAGATAAAACAGTTTTGTTTTAGAGTTAACATTGACCACTGGAAGCAAATGCCAAGATTTCTTCAGTGAGAGTACTACTCACTTAAATACTTCAGCTGTGTATTTGGCTTGAGACTGATAGGAAGAAGCTTAGTTACAAGAGAGTTCATAACCTCTAAGATAATCTACTCCAGGGGTCAAGTGTGCCTCATAAAGGCCAGATATTGTTAGGAAGTAATGTCACAAAGCAAGCCAGAGTAATCCACTTGACCAATACATCATGCTGTCTATATTTTAAGTATTAGAGTGAAGTGATTTTGCACACATTTTTTTGTTTGAAAGTTGAGTCCTCAAGGGTTAACATGGGGAAGGTATTATGGAGTTAGGAGATAAGGGCTTTATGAAAGGTGATGAGACAGGCAGATCTGGGCGTTCGAGTGTCGGTGCCATAGGGCTTAGTCTTTCATGCTACTGTCTGACCAAAGTCCTAAGCGGGATTCTGCAGACACTTTCTCTGCCTGAATCCTTCAAGACGCAATTTCTCCAGGATCCTGAGTCTCCTGGGTTTTGATGTCTGGTTATCCAATCTACTTCCCTTTGTCTCCTTTATTGACACACACTCTATTTTGAGAGAAGCGCTGAGTGCCAATGCTCAAGGCCTGAACCAGGATAGTTGTTTTGTCTGCTCAATTAATTGTATTTTCATCCAATTCCACCCATTGATTTGACACCATGGATATTGGTGGTCTTACAACAGTGGTAGCCAACTCGGCATATATCTCAGCTCGTGGAAGCTTCGATGGCTCAGCAAACCCAGCAGCAAATCGGGACAAGAAGTACCATACCAAGCTCAAACTGCCTCACATCACAGTATGTGAGGGCCTTAGGGAGACACTGGACCTCCAGTTTAACAGCATCTGTGTCGAACAACCCATTGGCAAGCGCCTGTTCCAGGAATACCTAGAAACAACTAATGAGTACAAGGGGCCGTGTCGCCTCTGGAAGGATGTGGAGGAATATGACACTGCTGAGGACAAAGATCGTGTCAGTAAAGCTGCCAAGATCCTCCAACGCTACATCGACCCTGCAGCCAAGTACTTCTGTCCCTTTCTGCCTGAAAATGACATCACCAAGGTGAAAGAGCGGCATGAGAACGCTTCAGATGACTTGTTTGTTGACATTCTAGCCTGCGTTCTTGATTTCCTTAAGGAGGTCCCATATTCCTTCTACCTGGAGACCATGTACTTCAAGAGGTTCCTGCAGTGGAAATGGCTGGAGATGCAGCCCATTGGTGAGGACTGGTTCCTGGACTTCCGCGTGCTTGGAAAGGGGGGCTTCGGCGAGGTGTCAGCCTGCCAGATGAGGGCCACAGGAAAGATGTACGCCTGCAAGAAGTTGAATAAAAAAAGGCTTAAGAAGAGGAAAGGCTATGAGGTAAGAATAATATGATTTAGATCAGTGCGGTTTAAGGTTTTACAGAGAAGTACTCGATCATTGACTCTGTGAGGATGCAGTACGATCAAATTGCTTGTCAAGTCCTGAACGGGGCTTTATTCATGGTCAAACATGGTCAGTAAACACCACATGCTAAACCTTTCTGTGCATGAACAAATAAATTACATGTCTGTTCTATTATATTAGGAAATCTCCTAGTCTAAACCAATCCATGTACTTATTTAATGGTAAATATGCTGAAATCCAAAACAACCCAGACTCTTTCACCTTCAGTTGAATGTCATTGTTACTCAGATTACAAGAGCTGCTTAGTTGCATAAGACTCACTACTGTGGATTTCAAAGTGGCCCACTATCCTGTTCCGAAAGTGTCAGTAACTAAGCCCCTTCTCTAGTGTTGCACCTTACTATACTGTTACAGTGATAGGAAACACGTATTCACACACCTTTTGTTTTTGTTGTTATTTAATATGCTTCCAGTTCACATGTCCACTTCAAATTTACACACATCTCTTTTTCCCTTCTTATAAATATGAACAGAGATGGTGTATTCACAAGCATTCAAAATATGTTTTAAAAACAAATATTTATAAGGAAAAAAATATATATTGAGACTCTAGATTAAAAATGTACCCGTTAAGGTTACATATAAATAAATCAATTTTAAAAGCTGCACCGAAATGCTCTTGTGCAGCAAAGAGCAGCAAAAACGTTAACCATCCCTTTCTGTACAAAATGCAGCGTCTCCCACAGGTCTCCATTCACACGGGACTATGTTTGTCAGCACCATGTCGGTTGTGCCTTCGTCAATGGATGTTGGTGGACGTCCATTTCTCGGATGGTCTGCAACACTTCCAGTCTTTTTGAATTTGTTAATAAATTTAGCAACAGTGTCCGGTGTAATGTGCTTGCTTTATTTTCTGTTCAAGTCCATCACAACTTTGTGACAACTTCCCGATCTGGACATGAGAATGATTTCAATAAGTTCTTTTGTCACGTGTATTCTTAAAGGTTATCTGAAAAATTCTGGAAGCTAAAAAGTGTTAATTTCCCTTATGTATGGAGACTTTGGGGACATTCTGTAGTTTGTGAAGTTCATGAAACCATAACTATTCATCCACAAACAGGTATAACATACATAATTTCACAATACTGTAAAATCTCAGTGCCACAGGAGGTAGAGTGGGTTGTCCACTCATCGCACGGTTGACGGTTCGAACATGCCGAAGGGTCCTTGGGCAAGATTATGAACTCCAGGCTGCTCCCAATGGCAGGCTAGCGCCTTATGGTGAATGAGAAACAGAGTAAAGCGTTTTGTAGAACCGCTAAGGTTAAAAGACACTATTTAAGTGCAGACCATTTACAACACTTACAAAAGGTAAGAGGGAAGCCAGCAGTCAACTCTCCTTTGCTAAACAAACGAAAAAAAGCACAGACATGCTAATCTAAAAGCATTTAAACAAATCAAAGCTTTTGGAACAGTATACTCTGGTCAGGTGATTACTCTGGTCAGGTAATAATTCAGCTCATCATTTTTGGAGAAAGAAAGGTTGCTTGTATGATCCCAGTAACACCATACCGATAGTGAAGTAAGGAGGTGGGGGAATCACGATATGGGGCTGCTTCTCTCTAAACAACACTGGGACATTACATACCACTGAAGGAAACATGAATGGTGTGAAGTACTGGGACATATTAGAGGAGAATTTAATCTCAGCAGTCAAGAAAGTGAATCTGGGGAGAAACGACAACACCAGGACCCCGAACATACAGCCAAAATAACTCCAGAAGCGTAGCCAATCTCTTGACTTAAATCCCATTAAATATTTCTGGTGGATTTTGAAATCACATCTCCATCAGAGCGATTCATGTAACCTTTGGAAATTGAAAATGATTTGCCAAAAGGAATGGGCCCAAATTGAACCGCAATCAGATACATGTACAGGCATGTTTAAAAATAAAAATAAAAAAGTACACCCCACAGATTTTTTAATGCATATTTGGACAAGCAACAATTTGATCCTTTGAGATGCTACACTATCAAATGACACATAAAATTGACATTTTGTAGTCCTTGTAACAAGATAAGTTTGTGTTTTTTTTTAGATTAAAAAACCCCCCAGATAAGTCATATATAAAAAGTAAGTACACCCCTACATTTATCACACCTTCAAAACCATAAAATCAGGTGTTCAGGATTGGGTGTCAGTGATTAGAACCTGTTCCAGGGAGTGCAGGTGGAACCGGTCTTATTCCTCTCTCATATCTAGCGTCTGGTGTTCCGTTTGTTATCGAGGTGTGTGGTGTCAACATACCAAGATCTAAAGAGTTCTGTAAGGCCTTCAGAAAAAAGGTGGATGTCTAGGAGTCTGGCAAGGGATTTAAAAACATTTCCAAATAATTTGAAATACATCATTCCACTGTAAGGAAAATCATCTACAAATGGAGCAGATTTCAAACGACTGCCCATTATTCCAGGACTGGCCATCCAAGCAAATTCAGCCCAAGAGCAGATCATCTGATGGAAAAAGAAGTCAAGAACCCCAAAATTTCATCACCGTATCTGCTAGTAAGTGTTAGTAACAACTGTTGGTGTCAAAGTGCACGCTTCTACAATCAGAAAGAGATTTGACACAAATTTGATCTGCATGGGTGTGGTTACACACATTGTGCCAGGAAAAAGTCTTAGCTGTCTAAAAAGAGCATTAAAGTAAGACTACAGTTCGCCAATGAGCATATAAGCAAAGACCAGGCCTTTTGGAATAGTGTGCTCTGGAAAGATGAATCAAATATAGAGTTGTTTGGCCACAGTAACAGCAGACATGTTTGGTGCAGGTCAAAGACAGCATTTCGGGAGAAGCACCTCATACCAACTGTGAAGAACGGTGGTGGAAATGTTATGGTTTGGGGTTGCAAACCGGAGAGTTTGCATGCATTAATTCATCTATGTATTCTACATCATATCAAAAAGTGCTTGAAGATAATGTGAGACCCTCTGTCTGAAAGTTCAAGTTTAACTGAAAGTGGACCTTTCAACAGGATAATGAGCAAGCACGCTAGCAAATCCACCAAGGAATGGCTCAAAAAGAAGAAATGGAGGGTTATCGAATGGCCTCATCAAAGCCCGGTTTTGAATCCCATTGAAATGTTGTGGGAGGATTTGAAACATGCAGTACGTGCAAGAGAACCCCTCAAACATCATGCAACTGAAAGAATATTGTATGCAAGAGTGGTCAAAAATTCCAGCAAGCCGATGTCAGAGACTGGTGGACAATTATGCAAAACGCCTTCAAGAAGTTATTTCTGCTAAAGGGGGCAATACTTGCTTCTGAAACCAAGGGTGTACTTACTTTTTCCAGAAGAATATAACATCTATTGATATTTCTGTTGAATAAATGATTGAAAAAGCTCATTTTCCTTGTGGTTTTGTTAAAGTAATTCGACTTAATTAATAGGCACTGTTTCAAATATGCCCAATTATGTCAAAAAAGCCAACAATTGCTACGGGGTGTACTTAATTTTTCACATGACTGTATTTCAAGTGTATATATGCAGTGGAACAATAAATAACAACAACAAAAATGTGTCCAAATCCTTATTTCCCCACACTGTATATGAAACTTTGATATCAGGTCACTTGAGCATTTTGGCAACACAGAAGGTAAATAAACAGTCATATTCAAGGGGGGGTTTAAGCAATTGTATACTACTGGGTAAAGTGCCAACTTCAACATCTTTAAATGAGGAACAGATTTGGATGTAGACCTCCACATGCTACCACTTGCATTGGGGCATGAGAATAATTGCTTCTCTGATACACTGCAGAAAATACCAAGTATCATTACTTGGTATTTTCTGCAGTGTATCAGAGAAGAAATCATTCTCAAGGATAAGAATAATACCATTGGTCATGTGGTACAATTCTGTATAATGGACAGCAAGGAACTTGAACCTATAACCAGCATTGCAATGAAACACTGAACTGAAGTACAGTTTCTTTTGCAAAGTCATTTCTAACAGTGTGACTGCTTCCATTTACTCATTCATCTATGTTCTTACAGGTATTAGGCTTGTTTCCATTTTACACCTAATGCAAACATTCCATTAAAATTGTGACCTGTGGAAACGATTTATAATTTGCTTATGTTGGTCTTGTCTAGGGTGCCATGGTGGAGAAAAGGATTCTGGCTCGTGTTCATAGTAGATTCATCGTTTCCCTGGCCTATGCCTTCCAGAGCAAAACAGAACTTTGTCTGGTCATGACCATCATGAATGGAGGAGACCTGAGGTTAAGATCCAGTCCTCAAGGACCTCTATATACATGTTCAGGATTTTTATTTTTACTTCTTCCGTACTTTAAACTGACTCAGCTTATTAGTGAATTAACTATCCATTCATAATGTCTTAGCACTGTTGTATTACTTATATGGGTTTAAGGTGCTTAAAAAATATCTGAAATGAGATGTTGTGCTTCCTTTGTTCTCAGGTACCACATTTATAATGTAGATGAAAATAATCCAGGCTTTGATGAGCCCAGGGCATGTTATTATACAGCTCAGATTATTCAAGGGTTGGAGCACCTTCATCAGAAGAAGATCATCTACAGAGACCTGAAACCAGAGAATGTTCTTCTTGACAATGAAGGTGAAAAGGGCAGTCGATTTTCTTCTCCAAAATTGGTGCTAGAAACTTTAAGAAGTTCTGTGACGTACAGTACGAAGACATACAAAAATGACGGACGCAGTGCACTTAATGCTTTCGTAATACTGTACAAACATGGCAGTGATTGTTGTTTTAGCTAGGAGTACAATCTTTGACGTTTGTTTGCCATTGTGCTGATGTGTGTTCAAAGGTAACGTGCGTATCTCTGACCTTGGTTTGGCTGTGGAGTTAGCAGACGACCAGGAGAAGACGAAAGGCTACGCTGGGACTCCGGGTGTGTTCTGAAGTTCCAGTTGTTGCACACATCTCAGAATTCTTTGTTTTTCTGTTTTTCTGCTCTGGAACCCAGATGTAAATGATTGTACGATTGATTGTAGACCCTCACTAGTGAGCATGCATACTTGGTCCACTGGTCCCAGTTCAAATACAGTAACACTTTTCACTAAAAAATTAACAACAACTCGTAGACATGGAAATTGTGTTATTAAGGCCATTCTATGAATGTATGAGAACAATTCTGACCTTTTGACATTCTTCGTTTATGAATTCAGGTTTCATGGCCCCTGAGTTGCTGAAAGGAGAGGAGTATGACTACTCTGTAGATTACTTTACTCTTGGGGTCACTCTCTACGAGTTCATTGCTGCCAAAGGCCCCTTCAGGACTCGAGGGGAGAAGGTGACCAAGTACATTTTGGTTGTCTTACAGACACAAATTTAACCTCATCCTAGTCTGAAATGATACAAATACAAGAACTGTATTTGTGTTGTGATTCATACATCCACAACATTTCAAGGAATGGGTCAGGAAAAAAGTTCTGTTTTGCACAATGTTCCACTACCAAAATGTACACGATGTTTGATTTTTAAATATTTTCTTCCAAAAATAATCGAAGTCTATCTCATCCACAATCTCTATATTTAACAACAACAACAACAAAAAAAGTATTTTGGTAGATTTTTTTAACTACTAATTGAGCATGTCTTTTATCATCACAGTCTGACCACATGATCAGATGTTTTTCAAATCAGGCTCACTGAATGAGTAATCCACGGTCACAAGACCAAAACCAGGGTTCTTCAGTTCCAGTCCTGAAGGGTCAGAATTGAGATTTCACTGATTAGTAAGTGTATTAGACCAATAAAATATATGTACTGAACCCCAGCCCTTCAGGACAGGAACTGGAGAACAAACCCTGATCTATAGGAATATGCTGATCAGATTGGCATGGTTGATCTCACCAACTGATTTGAAATTCCCAAATATTTAACTAGGAGCTCCTCCTGGTTGGGGGATTTGTAGAAACGCTTTACATCTAATATCAAAATAAAACGTAAGCTACTATTTTTTGTTTGCATACTCTCTGGGGGGAAAAAAAGACTTCTCTTTCTCACAGGTGGAGAACAAAGAGTTGAAGAAGCGCATCCTGAATGACCCAGTAACCTACACCGAGAAGTTCAGTGAGAATGCAAAGTCCATATGTGAAGCCTTGCTCGCTAGGGAGGTGGAGAAGAGGCTGGGCTTCAAGAATGGGACTTGTGATGAGTTGCGTGCGCACCCATTCTTCAGCAGCATCAACTGGAGGAAGCTGGATGCGGGTATGATAGGATGGCAGCAATTATTTATTAATTTTTTTTAAAAAGGGCCACTTTGGCAAGACCCATGTTTACATATTTCTAGTTTCGGAAGAGAGACACTTAGCCCTGTGCCTCTACTACAGGAAGTTTTACCTGATGGTGTGGGGTCAGTTGGAGGGAAGGGGTTTTCAGTGGGGATCCAATTCACCTGGCAACCAACAGAGGGCTCTAAACTCCTTCTACCTGTACTACATATTGAAGTCATTTTGCTGAGTTAGATGGCTTGATATTTTTATCCTCTACAAGTGTTTCCACACTAAATTTTCTCATTTGTTCTCATAGGTATTCTCCCACCTCCGTTTGTCCCTGATTCGAAGACCGTGTATGCCAAGGACCTTGATGACGTGGGTGCATTCTCCACTGTGAAAGGGGTCAACCTGGAAGACACGGATAAGGAGTTTTTCGACGAGTTTGCCTCTGGAAATATCTCCCTACCCTGGCAGGAGGAGATGATTGAAACAGGAATCTTTGGTGAGCTGAATGTGTGGGGTCGTGGCGGCACAGTGCCCAACGATCTACGGCGTGAGTCTATCCTGGAGCAGCCTCCAAAGTCTTCCACTTGTACCATATCATAAACACTTCTATTCAAAGAGAGCTCTTTCCCCTTTCCTTACTGCTCTCTGATTGGGTTGATACCTGGACATAAAGAGATTCAAGAATGACCTGAAGGATTGGCCAAAAGTTATTTCATGTCATCATGTTTTCATCGACAAAAATGGACTGCAGGGCAAACAAGCATTAACACCTACACCAAAACGCTGTTGAATATCCGACTCTGTTTGATCAGGAAGGTGTTAATTGCTTTTCTGACAGTAGTGCCAGCTGCAAGGCAAATCACAGGGTCTGTTTCACCCCCACCAGTGGCAGTGTCTAACATCTGGATATCCTCTCGTGCACATGCGCACACGTACTGAGACCTTCAACAAGTGACGTAGTATTTGCATGTTCTACTCAAAGTGTTTTCTTGTTCTGAAAATGAAGGCCACTCCCGTCCTCTTCTAGGCCGAATTGGTTCCTGAAAGTCCTCTGCTTTTGCCTGCTAGCATGGTCAAATGTTGTTCATTCCACATAGCCTACGTAGGTGATCAGTAGATCTTGCTGCATCACAACATGTCACAGACCCAGTTGCGCGCTCTATATATATATATATATATATATATATATATATATATATATATATATATATATATATATATATATATATACACACAGTATGTCACAAAAGTGAGTACACCCCTCACATTTTTGTAAATATTTGATTATAACTTTTCATGTGACAACACTGAAGAAATGACACTTTGCTACAATGTAAAGTAGTGAATGTACAGCTTGTGTAACAGTGTAAATTTTCTGTTCCCTCAAAATAACTGAACACAAAGCCATTTATGTCTAAACCGCTGGAAACAAAAGTGAGTACACCCCTAAGTGAAAATGTCCAACTTGGGCCCAAAGTGTCAATATTTTGTGTGGCCACCATTATTTTCCTGTGCTGCCTTAACCCTCTTGGGCATGGAGTTCACCAGAGCTTCACAGATTGCCACTGGAGTCCTCTTCCACTCCTCCATGATGACATCACGGAGCTGGTGGATGTTTGAGACCTTGTGCTCCTCCACCTTCCGTTTGAGGATGCCCCACAGATGCTCAAGAGGGTTTAGGTCTGGAGACATGCTTGGCCAGTCCATCACCTTCACCCTCAGCTTCTTTAGCAAGGCAGTGGTCGTTTTGGAAGTGTGTTTGGGGTTGTTATCATGCACGACCCAAAACAACCACTACTTTGCTAAAGAAGCTGAGGGTGAAGGTGATGGGCTAAACCCTATTAATGAATGTGTGTTGAGTTATTTTGAAAGGACAGAAAATTGACACTGTTACACAAGCTGTACACTCACTACTTTACATTGTAGCAAAGTGTCATTTCTTCAGTGTTGTCACATGAAAAGATATAATCAAATATTTACAAAGATGTGCGGGGTGTACTCACTTTTGTGAGATACTGTATGTATAATGTAGTGATAACAGGTATTAACTTGTCTCACAATGTAACTATAAACTGTATAAAGAATTGACATATCGTTCGTTAATACGTTTAAAATTGTAATCCTTGGCAAATTGCTGTGATACAAGAGGAATAAAATACTTCAGGATGTGCTGTTATATGGTGCGATGTGGCTCGATACGAAGCGAAGATAACGCATCCCTGTAGTTGATTGATCATTTTCAGTAACAGCACATTTCCTCATTCAAAGGTACCACAGTTAGGAGTTTAAGGGGTAAAAGAAGTAACTTTTATTGAATGTATGGTTTGTCATTGCATTGCTGTATTTTCTGTGTTTATTACGACTATCCTAATTTACATATTGCGTCAAAGCTGGGAAGGATATGAAGGTTAGTTTGTCAACCTTAGGGAATTAATTTCATCTCTTGTAATAATTCACCATACAGATATCTAAGGGTATAGTAGGGCTCATGTATGAGGAATAATTAAAAAACTAAAAAGAAGTGCTGATGACTAATTATAACAGGAAATGCTTGTGCTTTTCATAGACTTTTATTATGGTTTGCTGAGTGATCATGCCCAGATAAGCTTATTTCAGCCTACTTAGACCATCCTTTTGTGTACAAAACTGTGAATGAATCTTGATTGTGCAAACAATATTATAATGAATAACCATTTTTGAATTATGCAATAGGGATCACATTTATTCAAATAAATATTTTGACAGAAACGTGCTGATTTTGTGGATATCTTTCATTCAAATATATTTATATTGATACGTAAATATACTATGGCATGCTAATGTAATAACTCAATAATAAAGTTAACCATACTACTAGTAATAACATTTTTAAATAACAATTTGCACCAAAAATACACAGTAAATAACAATTTCATATTTACACCATAGATACTTTTATATAGTGAACCACCGGGCATAGTGTCCACTACTGTATACAATAGTTGTAAGGCTATTTTTAGAAAAATAGAACGTGTAAATAATCTCCAAAACACTTGGCCTACTCAAAAGACCTTCAGTACAAATAAAAATAAATAAAACTTGTTTAGGCCAGTGTTTCTCAGACTGAGGACTGGGGGCACCCAAGGGTCCATGTTTATTTTAGTACAGTTGTGGAAATCCACCATCATCAAAGTCTTGTTTAACACTGAGTCCTTATAGATATTACCCTATCTGACTGGTTACTTCAATGAAATGGTTTAATTCAAACATTAATAACTGAAAAACATGTAGGCTTATAAATAATTACACACTTTCACTGCACCCTTATATCATATTAGTTTATTATATGTATTAGTATTGTTAGTCCTGTATTATTTACCTGTGTCATGTTGGTACAGGTGTACAGTTGGTATGTGTGAATAGATTTTATCCACAAATGTGGAATTATCCTGTTCAGTTGGGTGTTTTACAAATGAACAGTGTCATAAACAGAACTGTGGTGGTGTTTTATCTGTGATAAAAAATAGTAAGTGACTTCTGAGCTGTAGACACTTTACTGCTTTTATCACAGGAGAAACCACAGCTTTGTTTATGATGCTGTTCAATTGTAAAACACCAAACTGAACACTGTAATTCCATATTTGGTCAAATTTATTCACACATACCAACACCTGTACCAACATGATAGATCAGGGTTCTTCAGATCTGAACCCTCGAGGTCCACTGTCCTGCAGAGTTTACCTCCATCCTAATCAAACACACCTGAACAGGCTAATCAAGGTCTTCAGGATTACTAGAAAGCTACAGGAAGGTGAGTTTGGAGGATGGAGCTCAACTCTGCAGAGTTGAAGAACCCTGTGATCGATCATGCTTCACTGTTGCCAATATCAAATGTAGTAATATTTTAGACCTCACTGACAAGGATACGCTATTATATCATAAACACTCATAAATATAATTACTGTAGAATACTGATCATTTTAATGATTTGTTATTCTTGTACTACATCTGTTCATTTCTCAAAATGCATGAATAAAGTAGGCTTTTCTCCAGATTTCTACTAGCTCTAGCTCTGTAACCAGTGGAATCTCAAGTTTTTTACAGCAGAATGCTACTATAGAGGACTTATTTGGACTCGGCTGTGGCGCAGTTGGTAGAGCGGGTTGTCCACTAATCGTAGGGTTGGCGGTTTGATTCCCGGCCCGGGTGACTCCACATGCCGAAGTGTCCTTGGGCAAGACACTGAACCCCAAGTTGCTCCCGATGGCAAGCTAGTGTGTGTGTGTGTGTGAATGGGTGAATGAGACACAGTGTAAAGCGCTTTGGATAAAATAAGCTATATAAGTGCATGTTTACCATTTACTTATTTCTGTGAAAATTTCAGGTTCGTATCTGGTCCCTCACCTGAGATATTCAACCAGAAACTGATGGGAATTTAAAAAAAAAAATGTACATTCTCTTCCCCATAAAAAAAAATGTAATACAAAAAATAAGTCTCAAACCTGAAATGTTCTGTATGCACAATATACTTACCTGGGCAAACACACAAAAAAAAGTAAGACTTGAACCCTTCCCATTATAAATTAGCCCTAAAAGTGGAACTGTGAGCAATCCTGAGCATTACGTTTGGACTTAAGTTTTAAGTCAGAGGAGCAAGAATGTGCAAAATGTTTAAATATATTCTCTAGAGATCAGTTTTTGTTCCAAGCAGCTATATGGCCCATCCTGAGCCAAAATATTGATGTTTCCAAAATAAAAAAAAAAAGCTTTTATAAAGATGAAATAAAATAACATTTTAAAAATGTTGCTTTTGCAATGCCAATACATAGAGTTGATCACTCAAATAAAAAAGGGAAATTAAAAACGGTCCAAGCAACCATCTTTGCAATTGTTAGACCAGTGGTTTTCAAAGTGGGGGCCGCCAGGGGGCGCCCGGGGGCCTCAACAATTTGGTGCGAAAAATAAATTCTCACTCTCAACCACACACACACACATACACACACACACACAAACTCAATTCCTAATGTAATGTAAAAATGTAAGATGTAATTATTAATTTTCAAAAGAGGGGATAGATTCAGAAGTCTGTATTTTTAATGTGTTTTAAAGACATCTGGTAAAAGTGTGGCCTCGGTCAAATGTTAATGCCATTTGGGGGGCCTTGCCCTGGAAAAGTTTGGGAACCTCTGTGCTAGTGTATCCTGGTTACACTCATTTCATTAAAAGGGAAGATCCAATCAGAATGCTTGGCTGAATTAGGGCATGTGTGTTATAAAATAATGCATTAAATATTAATCACGATACTCTGAATTATTTGAGATTATTTTTCATAATTTCTTAACTAATTAAGAATAAACAATTTTTACTGTACTCCATATTTATTAAATATAGAGAATATACACTATTATCCACTTTATGTACATCTTTGAGTCAAAATAACTGCTGTTTAGTAACGTGAATTTTCATATAATTAATGCACTCGGTTAAACTCTGAATAAATGAATAACTGAGTGACTATTTCAAACCAGTAACAAAACACATGAGTGGGGAACCTGAGGTTTAACACACCACAGGCAAGCTCACTAAGGCTTAGCACAGTCAGTTATGTCTAATTAATTTAAGGAAGCAAAGAATTGTGATGACAATGAAAATAGGAGTCTGTGTTTAAATGTCATTCATTCGTCTTCAGTAACTGCCTTGTCCTAGTCAGGGTCACAGTGGATCCAGAGACATTCTTAGGAACATTGGGTGGAAGGCAGAATTACACGTGGATGGGACATCGGTCTATCGCAGGACACCATGCACACATACATTCACCAGAGGAAACCAGAGAACCCAGAGGAAATACACATGGACACTGGGAAGAACATGCTTAACACCACACAGACAGTATCCTGAACTCAGCGAATGTAATATGATGCAACATATCAGTGTAAAGATGAAAGTATATGGTGTTTTTAGTAAGTTGTATGTAGTTTAATGTGTTTTATGAATGTATTCTACTTTTAGCGCACTGAGAAAACCTCTATGTCTCATGCAATGGCTCTGATGGATTTTCTCTGATAGATTTTCTTTTCTGTTTCTTTTCTCACTTGTCTTCATGTTGGTTTATCCTTTTTAAACAACAAATACAGTCTTCACAGGTAAAACCAAGGTCTCAAACTAAGAGTAGACATTCAGAGTTATTAATTGTTTAAAGAATCAATCTAACAGGGCACACCTGGGCAACAAGACACACCTGTCAATCTTGTAACCTGTTAGGATATTTTTGATTACTTGACAAATGGGTGAGTTCAAACCACGTTTTCTCCTGGCTCACTGTGGTCCTATGATGGACCCTTTCCCACTGATGAATGTGGTAAAGAGGGGTAAGAAATTGAGTATAGCAACGAATGGGCTACAGTTACACCTAAATTGTGTACTTACTGTATATGTAGTATATTTTATATTTCATTTGCGTAATATATAACACTGAAAAAAAACTGAAACATCATCTCTAATTGAAATGTATAAATATTGTTCACAAAACTTTGCAGGCATTCAAAGCAAGTATTGAATCCAAATATTTATAATTTACAAAAATCATTAAAAAAAAAAAGTATCAAACAAACGAGACATTAGCTGGAAACAGTCATCACAGTTCTCGAGTGACCCAGTCTCAGTTTCTCTTTGCAGCTGTCCACAGAGTTCAGATGAGGTGGTGTGGACTCATAAAGTATACCAATGGACCCATTCTCCCCTATACGATAGGACACTTCGTAGGGGTCGACCCACATCGTAAGCTCGCAGGGTAAGAGGGATAAAAGCTGCTTCCTGCTGAGGCCGATGGTGTAAGCAGCCTTCCCTACTAGTGGGTCCATCTTGTGATTGATCCGGATACAGCGATATCCCGAACCTCTAAACGGTGCATCAGGAAACCAGTGGTCCTCATAATGCTCTAAAATCAAAGAAATTTTTTTTTAATAACTTAAGAATAGATTTGTTGTTAAAATATCATTACTATTATTCACTTGAGAGGAGGCTCTCAAGAAAGGCAGCATTTTTTGGGTCATACTAGTGCTAGATGAATCCCCCATGAAATCAAAATGTAAGTTTTGTGGCTTTTTATTATGAATATGT
Source organism: Ameiurus melas (assembly GCA_012411365.1). Classification (NCBI taxonomy): domain Eukaryota; kingdom Metazoa; phylum Chordata; class Actinopteri; order Siluriformes; family Ictaluridae; genus Ameiurus; species Ameiurus melas. The sequence goes on along the minus strand of CM022772.1, from coordinate 8,474,234 downwards.
TGGGCTTAAGGTTATCTATAAGCTAATGTGGTCCAAAACAATGACAAAAATCGCATTTAGAAGGTGTATGCATTTAATATGTACAGTCTCTCTACCACCAATACGATATCGCCCTGTACTTCAGCTTCTCATTAGATTTTCTTTCCAAACAAATGCTCTCAAGAATCTGAAGTGCCCCGCCCCCTACTCCATACGAGTCTTCACATGTGGGTGCGTCTGTTTTTCGCGTCTTGACTGTCGTACAGTCCGACATTAATGACAACCGAAATCCTACATGGCTTACAGCGGAAATTGTGTTCGTACAGTCTGACAAGCAACAGTCGCAAAGGACTATTAAAAATCGTACAGTGTGCTTTAGTTAACCGGGCTGTGAGGTAATCTAAAGACTATTGGCTATTTTAAAAGGGGGAGGATCCACTCAATATGTCCCACCCTAATTTCCTGTTTCACTGGCTATTACGTCAACACATCTCTTAAGACACGGGAATATATACAGGAAGCAAGCGCAGGAGCAATATGTTTATTCATAAACTTAAAGCCATAAACAAGGAAACGCGGTCTAGACAGGAACAGATAATCTGGCTTTAAACCTGAACACTGGATACAAGACATGAAACAGAAACAGGACATGAAAACAAGACCGCTTAGAATGCGTAGTGTATTCCCCATTAAAACACTCAGTTAACATAAATACTACGCAAAGTGCACAGCAAGACGAGGGGTTTAAATAACTAACACAATCACTAATAAATCATAGACACCTGGAGTAAGTCAACATGAACGTGAACCAATGCTTAAACAAGGAGAGAAACAAAACAAACAAAGGCTCTTGTCCAAATACAAAAGTCACGCGCGCGCTCTAAAGCCACACATGCATGTCGACGCTGCAGTGCTGGCGGGAACATAACAGAACCCCCCCATCAACAGCGGGCCCTGTGATCTGTCTCTCTGCATCGGAAAACAGGGCGGCCTCCGCCGGGCAGCAGACAGGCGGAGCACCACCGCCAGCAGGACTAGAACGCTGGACGACACCCCCAGCAGGACTGGAACGCTGGACAATGCCCCCAGCAGGACTGGAGCTTGGAGGGACATCCTCAGCGGGGCTGGAGCTCGGAGGGACGTCATCAGTGGGGCTGGACAATGGGACAGTATCCTTGGCAGGGCTGGATGATGGGACAGCTTCCTCAGCGTGCGGGAGCTCCACAGCCGGGACTCCCCGTAGGCCTCAAGCTGGAGCTCTGTGGCTGCCATGTTGACCTCAGGCGGGATCTCCATAGCTGAGGCCTCCCTGTAGGCCTCAAGCTGGAGCTCTGAGGTTGCAGTTACCGCCCCCCCCAAAAAAAATTTTTCTAGGGCCACCTTCGCTTCCGGACGGGGCAGCGTGACAGGGTTTTCAGCAGGGCAGGAAGGTGGAGCGTTGTTCCGCGCTACGAGACGGGGATGAAGCATTCCTCCACGTTGCGGAGTATCTGATCTACTTTGTCCTCCCACTGCAACTGCTCCTGCTGCCTCTTTAGCACAGCTTGGTACTCCTCCTGCTGCTTCCATAGCGCAGCCTGGTACTCCTCAGGCCGCGGAAACTCCCAGTAATACCGGTAACTCGGCTGCCTCTGTAGCAAGGCGCAATACTCCTCCTGCTGTTTGCGTGGTGTAGCATGGTCCTCCGGCAGCGGGAAGCCCCAGTAATCACAGTATTTCTCAACAAGACACAGTCCTGCTACTTCCATGGTTACAGCGCAGTATTCTATTACGACACAGGACTATATACACAAGAAGTATGCGCAGGAGCAATGTCTTTATTAAAATCCTTAAAGCAATAAACAAGGAAACGCAGTCTAGGCAGGAACAGATAATCTGGCTTTAAACATGAACACTGGATACGAGGCAGGAAACAGAACAGGACACTTTAACAAGACCGCTTAGCATGTGTAACGTATTCAAACTCATTCAGCTACTAACATAACCATCTATGAATTATACTGCGCGAAGTGCACAGCAACACAAGGGGTTTAAATAATCAACATACTCAAACTAAAATACAGTCCCCTGGAGTAAATTAAGACACACCTTCGAACATAAACCAATACCAGAACATGGAGAGAACAAAACCAAAACACAAAGCGCGTGTTCGTTTTATACAGTCCTCTTTACGTGCTCTTGTGCACACGCACGCTCTGCAGCAGTCCTTGCACTTCGCCACTGCAGCGCCATCTGCCGGCGAGAGCATAACAACATTGGCACTGCGTCTTTCAAGGCACTTCACAGGGACTTAAAACTCTAAAGCCTGTTTTGCACTGTTCGATTTCAGCAGCGTTTTAAGATTTGTATACTGTATGACGATCGCAAAATCTTTGCCAAATTCTATAACAAACTGCAACAATATACTGCATGCACTTCATGTCAGATTATATAATGAACATCCTCTAATGGCAGATATGCAACCTGTCCCACGATTTGTCTCTAGGTGGGTTATAGATGAGCATCGTTTACATATGACAATTTTTAAAAATATATATTTTTTAATGTTGACACTGCCAGAACTTGGCAGTAATCAGCCATAAGTGAGCATTTCACATTACGCCCACCTCAACTCACAACCAAAGAATTATTTACACTTTTTGAGTATGCGACAGGTTTATACTGCCCCGATCTTTCTAACATTTTTAAGCAACACATTAGACACATATGCCTAATGCTGGATGATGTAAATTAAATGTCTGTGGTGGCCTGACGGTTAAGGCTCGGAGTTACTGCCCAGGGGTTCAAGCCCCAGCACTGCCATGCTCTGGGTTACTGATCTTAAGGTCGGGGGTTCAAGCCCCAGCACCGCCAGGCTCTGGGTTACTGATCGTAAGATCGGGGGTTCAAGCCCCAGCACTGCCAGGCTCTGGGTTACTGATCGTAAGGTCGGGGGTTCAAGCCCCAGCACTGCCAGGCTCTGGGTTACTGATCGTAAGGTCGGGGGTTCAAGCCCCAGCACTGACAGGCTCTGGGTTACTGGTTACTGATCGTAAGGTCGGGGGTTCAAGCCCCAGCACTGCCAGGCTCTGGGTTACTGATCGTAAGGTCTGGGGTTCAAGCCCCAGCACTGCCAGGCTCTGGGTTACTGATCGTAAGGTCGGGGGTTCAAGCCCAGCACTGCCAGGCTCTGGGTTACTGATCGTAAGGTCTGGGGATTCAAGCCCCAGCACTACCAGGCTCTGGGTTACTGATCGTAAGGTCGGGGATTCAAGTCCCAGCACTGACAGGCTCTGGGTTACTGATCAGCGTTCGTAAGGTCTGGTCTGGTCGTAAGGTCTGATCGTAAGGTCTGGGGTTCAAGCCCCAGCACTGCCAGGCTCTGGGTTACTGATCGTAAGGTCGGGGATTCAAGCCCCAGCACTACCAGGCTCTGGGTTACTGATCGTAAGGTCGGGGATTCAAGTCCCAGCACTGACAGGCTCTGGGTTACTGATCAGCGTTTTAGTTCGGGGGTTCAAGCCCCAGCACTGCCAGGCTGCCACTGTTGGGCCCTTGAGCTAAAACTGTTTACCCTCTCTGATCCCAACCTCCTAACATCCCAGGGGATATGCGAAGAAAAAATTATTTCACTGTGCTGTAATGTACATGTGACTAATAAAGACTCATTATACTTTAATTTAGTGTCATACTGATAATCTTTTCCCTTTTATTTCATAGCAAGGGAAATCATGGTACAGTGTACAATACATTGTTCATCTGAGATTTATCCTTGAACCTGGATATAACTAGTCCATTTAAGTGAAAGTGAGAAATAAAGCAGTTAAGTGGATTGAACAAAGATTAAATGTCACCTCTTAAAGCCTCTTCCAGAGAACGGCTGAAGTGTTGGAGCTGTTCTTCAGACAGAAGTCCTTTGACTCTCAGTAACGTGGTAATAAAGTTCACAACTATGGCCACCTCGGCTTTCATCGTGAAATATTTTCATAAGCTGTAAAACATCACACAATACATTCAGCTTTCTGTTTAGGTTAAATGTTTATGTTAAATTAGCTCATCTAGAAGTTGGCTTTCAGTCGCCTGGCCTGAGTAGTAGGTTGGCACTTTTCCATTGTTCACAATACAAAGATAAAATTAAACACAACTCACCTACTCCACACTCGTCAAAACTAATTCACATGGACTTCCTGACTCTGTTCTGATCGCAATCTGACACAATCTCCACACTCGTCTAATCTAATTCACTTTGTGTCTGTTCGGCCTCTGGGGAGTATCAGGTGGTAAACATTCTCGAACATTCCAATCGGACTTTACGCTGGCGACTACGACATACGTAGAATTGAGGACTGGTCGTCAAGGACATGCGTTCAACTAGGTCGTAAGGGCTACGGAATTCACAAACGCGATCTGATTGGTTGTTCACTTCTGCTGAAAATGACCAATGAGAGGGAGCAGGAGAATTCTTAAAAAATGCTAGCGCAGTGGCTTTCAAAGTGGGTGCCGCCAGGGGGCGCCAGGGGCCTCAACAATTTGGTGTGAAAAATAAATTCTCACGCACACACGCACACACGCACACACTCAATTCCTAATGTAAAGATATAAGATGTAATTATTAATTAAAAGGGGAGATATATTCAGAATCTGTATTTTTAATGTGTTTTAAAGACATCTTGCAAAAGGGGGCCTCGGTCAAATGTTAATGCCATTTGGGGGGCCTTGCCCTGAAAAAGTTTGGGAACCCCTGTGTTAGACTACTTGAGCTGGAGATGGACTGAGACAAAATGTTGTGTCCAGTACACAGAAAAATGACGTCACGAGAGAACGAGAAACAAAGAAAAAAAGATTTAAAATAACGCACGGCCTCTTTGGGCTTCCGTACAAAAGTGTTTCATTGTTTTATTAAATGTTTTAAGAAATAAATACATCTCACTGTGACACTTTACTGGTCGAGAAAAAAAACTTTATTTAAGGTTTCATCTGTCGCCCTTGGTGCACACGTCATTGTGGCAGGCATTGTGATTGGACGGAGTCCCGTGACGTCGTCCAATCAAAATTCGTTTCGAATTTAAAAATTTCCTCCAGTCTCCAGCGCTCTGCAGTCGAGTCGGTTAATTCGGGTGTTCGGTTGGTTTCAGTGCACGCGCCGGACGGTTATGAGGCGAAAATGACCGACGAGTCTGCTGTTAAAGTTTGCGTCAGGGTTCGACCCTTTATTAAACGGTAAGAGAAACACTTCCTGCGCGACGTTGAGGAGTTTTAGTGTGTGTTCGTCCACGGTGTTCTCGGCTCAGTTATTCTTCCCGTGGTAAATGCTCGCTCGTCGTGTTATTATCTCTCTTTTCTTTTCTTTTCTTTTCTCCAGTAGCGATATGTTAATAGGTGATGTTGACTAGACCTGTTTTTCTACATATGAAGTGCTTTTGGAACTGAATCACACATGGATCGGCCGCTGTGAAACGCTGTAAATGTCTTTTACATGATGGTTGTGTGGCTACACCATGAACACCAGATCCTGGTTTTAGGCCCTTGGTTTCATTTGTGGTTCTCCTACTTTCCTGCACTGCTTTATAATATAGTAGTAAGGTCCAGGAAGTATTCTTCTTACTACTGCCTCCTTACTTAATCTCCACAGGATCAGGTGCTAGTGCCCCAAATGTGTCTGAGTCTGTCATGTTCCTGATCACCCCAATACCCCCCTGTACCCCCACACACACACACAGCCTTTTCTTCAGAAAGTATTCAGATTTTCACATCATTATGCCAAAATGCCCTTTAAAGTGTTTTTCACACCAATCTACACTCTGTACCCCATAACGAAGTAGACTTCCTGTGCTCTGATTGGCCGATTGTTTTTTTTTTCCACAGTAAATGAAGGAACCGTACCGAGACCGTCTCTAGAGGTGATCCGAGTACGCTTCGCTTGTTGGTCGAGGTGTCGGGGTTCACAGGTTGTCTTCTGATAACGTGCCGAGTCACTGATCCGAGGCCACTTGCATGGCTGAGCGGGAATAATGTGAACCTGCGTTTAAAAATAAGTGCAGTTGATGGAAGTGAAATAAATCTCATGATCACAACGCTTTTTTTTTTCCCCATTTCAAGATACTAAGCTCTCTTAGGGTGGGAATAAAAGGAATAAATTATTCTCGTGGTGGCCGAAGGTATCAGTAGGGCCGGGCGATATGGACTTCAAACTGTATCACGATATTATCTGGTGTTTATTGCGATACTGATATCAGTGATGATATAAATATAGAACCGTTCACCACTGTTTATCTACAAGTGATTAGCTGTGATCTTGAGCGCCTCGGAAACACAGACGCTGATCTAAAAGTAAAACTGATTTTCTGAAACCGAGCTAGTTCCAGATTGTAGAGGCAGCTTCTCGTTTAGTGATGAACTCCTCCTCAGCTTCACATCCACCGTAGTTGTTTTCACAAATACACCAACTAGGCTCTATCGTTATCACGGGAAGACTAATTCTTATTATGGGGCGAATTCCTTCCGGTGTATCACAAACGATGAGATATCGCCCGTCCCTAGGTATCATTAGATCTGAGATCATATTGCGGTAGCATACTAACTTTACATCGCAGTGGCACACTGTCACATATTAGGTGATTGTCGCGATTCTGCAGTATTACATCCTATCTCTGGAGATTCCTGCGATGTAACTGTCCACCCGTTCAGGATTACCGTACTGTCCATGACGGAGTTTCAAATTACTCGGTCGCCTTCTCGAGCGATGGACGATGGTTTGGAAAGTGTCTAGCACCGATGGCGTACGTCTGTTTCGTCTTGTCTCGGGATTAAAATGCTGGTAGCGGTAGCTTGGTGGTTTAAATCCCATCACCAAGTTGCCACCGCTGGGCCCTTGACCAAGGCCCTTAATCCTCAACTGCTTAAGTGGATAAATAAGAGAAACACAAGTCACTCTGGATAAGTGCCGTGAATGTAAAATAAATACAGACGCACTCATCCGTGCTCGTGAATTTCACATGATGTAGAAAAAGAAGTTGTGAAATCAAGATAACGGCAGAAAATAATACTAATAATTAATAAGTCATGGCATTTTGGGACTTCCATAGTAATGTTCCTAACATTCGATACAGTTTCAGCCCACGTTGTCACCGAGTCATAATATAATGTGCTGCTGTTTTAAATCCTAGCGAGGAGGCGGATAACGCAGAGGCATTGCCGTTGTACTGGAAGACCGATAAACAGGCGATACATCAGATTGACGATGACGGCAACATGACCAAAAGTTTCAACTTTGGTAAGTAATTAGCGTAAGGTTGAAATCATCATAAACTTTACAGTGGATATCCTGTGCGACTTATTTATTTATTTCGATCTTCAGACAGGGTTTTTAATGCAGAAGAATCCACCAATCAGCTGTATAACGAAATCGCCAAACCCCTGGTGGTGTCCACGGTAGAAGGATACAATGGTAATTCTGACCGCTAAGCCATGAAGTGTGTCATGTGTTTACATTGTGTATTGAGCATGTAGTTTGACTGGTATACCCTTTACTCTTCAGGAACTATATTTGCATATGGACAGACTTCCTCTGGAAAGACTTTTACAATGATGGGCAGCGAGCACAACCCCGGCGTGATCCCTCTCGCCATGGCAGACGTGTTTCATACCATCAAAAATGTATGCTTTTTGTCTTGCAGTGCAGGACTGATTTTGAGTAATATAACCGATCTGAGCCTTTTCATCGAAGTAGAGTTGAATCACCACCATGTCATGTTGTCAATCCTCCCAGTGTCCAAATAAAGAGTTTCTTCTGCGAGTGAGCTACATGGAAATTTACAATGAAACGGTCACAGATCTCCTGTGCGACAGCTGGAAAAGAAAACCGCTGGAAATCCGCGAAGGCACCTACGTAAGTGTTTGTATTTATTTATTTATTTATTTATTCATTCATTCATGTGTGTTTTTGAATGTGCTGCATCTGATGGTGAATGTTTATCACACTGGTAGAAAAACGTCTACGTGGCTGATTTGACGGAAGAGCTGGTGAGATATCCGGAACAAGCGCTGGCCTGGATCCGGAAAGGAGAAAGTAAAGTGGTTTATTTGTTTTATCAACCTAAGTAAGGAATAAAACAGGACAGCGGATGCTACTTTAGCATGTCGAATGTCCACCATAGTGTAATTTACTATAGAAATTGTATTGTTTTATATTTAAAAATATACATGAACCGTCAAATCCATAAGTATTTGGACGTTTTTAATATTGCTTCCCACTGGGTTTTTTTTATTTATTTTTTTATAAATAAAAATACGAGTACATAGTCTGTTCATGTTCACAGGCTCAAAAGTAATTGGACAGCTGACTGATAAGCAGCTTCAGTGCCCTGTTTCCTTGTTATTCCATGACCGATTAAGGAGTTAAAAAGTCTGGAGTTGAGTCCATGCATTGAATTTGCATTTGATTGCCTTTCATGAGAACTCTCGCTATATGTTCAGAAGAGGCCTTGATGCAAGTGAAGGGGGCCATCATTACAGACCTATCAGAGAGATAGCAGGAACATTTAGGTAAATTCTTATAAAGAAGCAATTCACTCGTGAGCTCAACAACACTAAAAGGCCTGGAAGATAAAAGATCATTAAAGTAGATGGGGTGATCACATGATGCTTTCCTTGTTGAGGAAAAACCCCGTTACAACTTCTAGCCAAGTCAAGAACACTCTGGAGGAGGAAGGTGTATCATTGTCAAAGTTTACAGTTAAGAGACACCTTCATGATTATAAATAGAAGGTTTATCTCTGAATAATAATTTAATTAATTAATTATTAATAATAGTGATATACAAACCACTGATAACACTGAAGAATAAAAAGGCCAGAGTAGATTTTGTCCAACATCTTCTTTTATAAAATTTTTAAAAAGCCTGACCAGTTCTGGAACAGGATTCTTTGGAGAAATGTAACTAAGATTACCTTATATCAGAATGATGAGGAGAAAAGGAAGGGCTCATGGTCAGAGTTGAACCTGTATCATGTGAGGGGCCCAGGTAAATTAAGTGCGTGTGGCCCTTCTGACAGATTTGTCATTATATCTTCAAGTTACCCAGAGATATTGTTGTGACCCTTTACATCCGTGGAGGATTCAAAGTAGATGCATGTTTTGAAGACTTCTTTTCTTCATTAAAAACAACTGTAAGCACATAGAAAACCAAATAAAGGAAAGGGCTTTCCTACACTTGCTGACTGTTGCCTCAGCCCCAACCCCTCCCACCCCCCCCCCCTTTGGATGTGACGGCTAATTGCTTAAAAATTTGAGAATTGCCCAAAAGTTGATTTTCTGGCTATTTAATAAGAAATTAGGTTAGTTTGGACTGGCACCCTGTCCAGGGTGTACCCCGCCTTGTGCCAGACGCTCCCTGGGATAGGCTCCAGGTTCCCCGTGACCCTGAAGGAGTAAGCGGTAGAAGATGGATGGACTTGGTTACTTTGGCGTCACTAACCAAGAGGGAGGCACAACTAAGCTATCATTGTTTTGGGTTTAGCTTCTACAGTGGCACACTGAGTACATCAGCTGTTCTTATTCTCTGCTCGTATCATGTTCATATAACTTGGAACTCCAACACTTATGCACATAGTTTTCCTGCTCAGCATCAGAGGATGTTGGTGTTTCAGTTTCAACCCCTTTACTGGTTTAAAAAAAAAAAAAAATCTGACTATCCATTTCCCCTCACACTCACTGTGTAAGCTAGAGTTAGGCAGAATTGAGAGCGGTCAGCCAATAAGACATGATTATTTCCATGTATTTTCCTGTAAACCCTGTCTGATTGGTCTCGCCTCCGTTCTGTGAAGATACAAAGCTACAACGCCATCTTCTTTTACTGACGTTCAGTTATGTAGTGACGACACGGCTCCAAGTGAGAATTATACAGGGATAAAGAAAACGCTTCAGGGGTACAGCCTCAAAAACCCAGGCCATGTTGCACCCCTGGTAGAGAAAATATTGGTTCATAAGAGAAAAAGACACGGTACCGGTACTTGCCAAGCGGTGCTGCCAGTGTCGTGCGTATCATTTCTGGTACCTGCTGCATTTCAGCCCACATTAACAACTGCTAACACTCAAACCATGCTAACCGTGGCTAACGATTACTGGTAATTCATCTTAAATAAGGTCAAACAAAACTGAAATTGGACAACTAGATTTACGGGTTTTTTGTCTGTTGTCACGATCTCCATCAATTACAACGGTTCAGATTTCCTCCTCTCCTCCATCTCTTGTTTTCCCCTTGTGCTTCTGGCTGCCAGATGAGCTCATTTTTCAGGTTCATTTCGAGGAATTAAAGCTCGAGGGCGAAGGAGTATAAACAAGTCGGGCGCAGGTGGTAGAGCGGGTTGTCCACTAATCGTAGGGTTGGCGGTTCGATTCCCGGCCCGGGTGACTCCACATGCCGAAGTGTCCTTGGGCAAGACGCTGAACCCCGCGTTTCTCCCGATGGCAAGCTAGCGCCTTGCATGGCAGCTCTGCTACCATTGGTGTGTGTGAATGGGTGAATGAAACACCGTGTAAAGCGCTTTGGATAAAAGCGCTATATAAGTGCGCATTTAAGTCCTCAAACAGGATAGTCGCTGCAAAGGGGCTCACTTTAAGTGGGTTGCTGCTGATTTTAATATGAATTTAATTATTTAAATGACCTAAACCTCAGGGACTCTCTCTGAATGCGGGGCCCCAGGCAATTGCCTGCCTTGTTAGCCCTGTAGATGCGCCTCTACTCATGATCCATGTCACACCACATCATCTGTCAAACCTGTGGAGGCAGTGTTATGGCATTGGCATTTATGGCTCAGTGTAGCTGGGTCACTGGTGTTTATTGATGTGACTGCTGATAGCAGTAGCAGGGTGAATTTTGACGTGTATTGGAGCCACATGTTCTGCTCCGGTTCAGTCAAATGCTGCAAAACCGGTAAGATGGCACTTCACGGTACAGATAGATAACGACCCAAAACGTACCATGATATCAACCTGAGAGCTTGAAATTGAATGTTCTTTAATGTCTGACGACCTCAGTCGAGCATGCTTTTCACTTACTAAACTCAAATTTGAAGACATAAAGTCTCGCTTACAAAGTAGCAACTGAAGGCAGCTGTAGTAAAAAGCCTCCCAAAGCAGATCAAGGGAGGAAACTGCATTTGGTGATGTCCATTGGTTCCAGACTTCAGGCAAAGGATTTGCAGCCAAGTGTTAAAAATAATACTTATAATTGTTGGCTTGTCTAATTCCTTTTGAGCCTGTGAAAATGGAGGGACTGTGTTAAAAAAATAAATAAATAGAAACTTGTATTTGCTAAACAGTTAATGTTTAATTCCTTGTATTGAAGCTGAAGGTCTACACTCATTTCAAACCCACTGTGATGGTGAACAGAAGCCGAATGATGCAAATTGTCACTGTCCAAATACTTATGGACCCGGAGAGTCAATCAGCTCTGTGGTATCTTTACAGAATAATTTTTGTTGCTCTTCTGGTCCATCCTTGCAATCATTTTATTTACTTTTTTTTTTTTTCGTAGAAAACCGACATTGTGGGAAGACAAAAATGAACGAGAGGAGCAGTCGCTCTCACGCCATTTTCCGCATGGTGAGTCATCTGTTGAACGTGGATTTTTAATTTTTTTTTGTCTTGCTTGAAGTAAGCTTACACACGTTTGTTTTCAGATCTTGGAGAGCAGAGAGAGAAGTGACCCAGCATCTGGTGAAAATGCCGACGGCGCCATCATAGTGTCCCATTTGGTGCGCTGGCTTCAAAGCTTCTCCTTTTTCCTAATTTTATATAGTCTTCATAACATGGAAACACATGTTTGTCATTTCTTGCTATCCAAAAAGGATTTGCCTCTATTTTAATTCTCTCCCCCCCCTCTTCACTAGAACTTGGTGGATCTTGCTGGAGCTGAACGAGCGAGTCAGACTGGAGCCGAGGGTAAGCAGAGGTCTTGTTAGTGTGAGTAATTATTAATATGTTCAGTCTAGTAGTATTATTATTTAAATGCTGGTGTTTTGCTGCTTGTTTTAATTCAGGGACCCGTTTCAAAGAGGGATGCAATATCAATCGCAGTCTCTTCACCTTGGGACAAGTCATCAAGAAACTGTCTGATGAGAGCCACAAGTATGAATCCCAAACACTCGATACTAATGAAATACCTGGTTGTACACGGAACATCAAAATGTTTTAAATTGGCATTGCCTTTGGACTAAAGGCCTATTTGAATGTGATTGCCTTAAAAAAAAAAAGTGTATGTATGTATATGTGTATATATTATTTATATATATATATATATATATATATATATATATATATTTATATATATATATATATATATATATATATATATATATATATATATATATATATATATATATATAATTGTGTATATATATTATATATATATATATTATATATATATATATATATATATATATATATATATATATATATATATATAAAATGATTTTTTTTTAAAATGCTTTTATCCTGTTTATTTGCTTGAATTGGTCCAGATGTCAAAATAATTAGCAAAGACTCTCCAAGACAGTTTGTGCCTTACTTTTATATTTATATAGCGTGCAATCTTTTTAGTAAAAAAAAAAAAAAATTCGGTCATGGATGTATGAAAGAGACCAGATTTTTAAAAAGAAAATGGCTAGAAACTGCTCTAGTGGTGGTGCCATCTGGATGCAGATTTATTCGATCATGAAGACTCAAAATAAACATGCTGAACTTTTCAAATAAATAAATATTACAAATAAAGCACACACAAACAATTCTCACAATGCAATGCTGCAACGGTGGTACTGCACACAATTCTCAAAACACCTAAAAGATGGCGCCATTTATCGGTGGAGCCGATATTATAAAAACGATAGCAGATTATGCAAAAATGCTTAAATATCAGGAAAACCGATTATCTCTAATGGTATGTGTATTTGAATATAATCAATGTTTATTGTTAAAAGTGCCATAACTTCATAAAATTGAATTGAATCATTCTGAGTAACTGCTACTGGGAGAAATAAAAGGAAAGGAATGCTACACCTGATACTTGTTCATGTAGCGTTTAGCAAGTAAAGAAGTTACGTGTCATGACAGCATGTCTTCAACTTAAATACTAATCGCGAGTCTGCTTTCACTTCATGTTACAGAGGTTTCACAAATTACAGAGACAGCAAACTAACCCGGATCCTCCAGAATTCTCTGGGTGGCAACGCCAAAACCGTCATCATCTGCACCATCACACCAGCGACTGTGGACGAAACCGTGAGCACTTTACAGGTGGGGAGGAGAGAGAGGACACTCGCTGCTAATCCCTGTAGAATGTCTTAGAGCTGTCGGACATTGTGTTTGTTAAACGTGTCTTGTCGAACAGTTTGCCAGTGCGGCGAAGCGCATGAAGAATGATCCTCATGTCACGGAGGTCTCGGACGACGGTGCTCTTTTGAGAAGATACCGCAATGAGATTGTGGATCTCAAACGACGACTGCAAGAGGTAAATACGAGGAGAAGATATTTTGTGTCTCAGTCTAACAAATGCGTGTGTCCAATGAAACAGTTGAACTGTAATAATGGGGGACTATTTATTTATGCTCCTTCATCTTTAGGTTTCCTCGGTCACCCAAACAACTGTGACTGAGAAGGAGACCCTGTCCCAGCTCCTCCAAGAGAAGGATCAGCTCCAGAGAGAGCAAGCAGATAGAATAAGGAACCTAACCAAGCTTTTGGTAACTGCATCAAATGTGGTCCCTGTCCAAAAGGTAGTGTCTTTAAAAATATATATATATTTATGTGTCTTGTGTGTGTGTGTGTGTGTGTGTGTGTGTGTGTGTGTATAAAATAATTTCTTCTCTTCCTTTATTTATAAGTCAGTAGTAATTTCACGGTTTACACATGTTGCTGTGTAATTAAAGATTCCCAAGAGAAGAGTGACCTGGGGTGGAAAGCTCTTTAGATCAGCTCCGTTACTGGCAGGTGGTTCTGGATCTACTGATATGAGCTTTGCTGAGCCCTTTTTCAAAAAGAGCAAAGCTGATCTTACCGTGACGGAGGAGAGTGAAGGTGGAAGCTCTATCTGAATTCACTGTTTTTATATAAAGTTTCTTAGCATTGCAGTTTAATTTGAGATGTGTGTGTGTGTGTGTGTGTGCTTGCAGAAATGGAGGAATTTGACACGACACCGTGTTTTTACTCTCCCTCTGAGGACTCCTCTATAGACCTGGAGATGAACCAGAGTCACATTACTATGCGCAGCTCTGCAGAAGGGTGAGACGACTTGGATGGTTTACATCTTGTGTTTCTTGACACTGGCTCCCGAGATGGATTTGATTCTGTGTCTGTCGAAGTTCATGACTCAGAAGATGAGGTTTTTAGCGAGGGTTTTTTATTTTTTATTTTTTTCTTTGTCATGTTTGGGATCCTAGAGCAGAGGTCTTCATCCACCATGCCTCTAATTCTCCCTGTGCTTCAGGGGTTTTCTGCAGGTACTCCAGTTTCCTCCCCCATTTCAAACACATGCGTTGTAGGCTGATTGGCATTTCCAAATTGTCCATAGAGTGTGATAGTGCCTTGTAATGAATTGGCACCCTGTTCAGGGTTCCCCCCCACCTTGTGCCCCGAGTCCCCTTCCAGGCTGCCTGCAACCCTGTGCAGGGGTAAGCGGTGCAGAAAATGGGTGGATGGACACCTTGTATAGTCCCTGAAAACAAGAAATAGTGCATGACATGTCCTGGAATTACATGATGAAAATCTGTACGAATCATGTGTGTATAAAACCCACATATTATTGAACAAATTTGCTCTCTGAACTGTCTGACTACACGAGGAACTAACATTTTTTTTGCTTTGTCTCTGAACCTCTCTATCCGCACTACCACCGCCTCTCCTCAGCATTTGCACCGACTTGCCCCAGCTCATGTTCAGAGTCAGCTGTTTGGAGCGTCAGCTGGAGACCGAAACGCAGGAGAAGCAAAAAGTGGAAGAGAACAGCGCACTGCTTGAGCAGAGGACCGACGAGCTCCAGAAACAATTACAGACCTTGGAGCAACAGCTGGAGACAGAGGTGCAGGAAAAACAGACCGCTGAGCAGAAGTGTTCTGCGCTGGAGCTGAAGATTGCCGAGCTGGACAAGGCTCCAGAGCCAGAGAAGGACAACATAGCGTGTGAACAGGTATGAAGACGTTACAGGCTGGTACACTGCTCCTTTCTCCGTTTCAGTGTACTTCGATCAGACAAACCTCTGTTGTACTAGATGTTTTACTTATATATTTATTTCCCCCGTTTCTTATTCCCTCTTTAATAGTACCTTGCGGAGGCTGTCCAGTTGTGTCAAACGCTGAGCTCTGAGAAGGTGAGTGATAAAATGTTCTGCTGTAAAATATACAGTAGCCCTACTTAAAAAATGATTATGTGGAACAGCGTTTAGATCACTTAAAAACATGCTTTATCTTATAGAAGTTTGTTTAAATTTATTTAAAATTACATTACAGCTGTTTTAGTGCATTTAAGTCCAGTCATTCAACTAACTGCTTTCCTCTCGTGTAGACTCGTAGTTTTTTTTTAATTTTTTAAATGTACTTATTTATTTACTTATTTTTATTATGAAACAGGAAGTAATTGCTGCAGAACGGGACATGCTGAAGCAAAGCCTTGATCTCCTGACTCAGGACATAGCGAGACTAAAGCAAGACAACGAGGTGCTGATGAAAGACAAGGAGACTCTCCTGAGAGACATCGAAGAACGGGAAGACGCAGAGGAGTTTGAGAAACTTGAGGATGAGAGCAGGAAAGACTACGAGGTCTTTGGGCGTTCAGACATTTAAAATAAATAAATGTTTGGAACAGTGTTTTTTGTGTAAGCGGTCAGTTTAATGAATCTGCTAAACCCAGTGCCGTTTGTCTTTTATAGCGAGAGTTAGAGACGGAAATTTCAGCATTGAAAACGGCTTCAACGGACGCAGAAGATCTGGTCCAAAAGCTGAAGGTCTGTGTATGCAGTCCTACTGTACACGTCACGTTAACGTGATACTTTTACACAGTGTAGTAGTACAACTTTTTTTCTTTTCTTCCTATAAATTGTCTTTCTGTAGTCTGATCTGGAGGTGATGTCAGCGGAGCTGAAGAAGAGGAACGACTTGGTGGTTGACCTGCAGAGTTTGGTACGTAGAGTTCAAAAGCTAATTCATGTGTAGGATCTAATCATTAATGAGTTCATGGGAAGATGTTTAATGCTGCGTTTCACTCACTTAAGTCGGATCTGGGAAGTCAGGATTTGGAAATTAGACCATGTGTGTGTTCAAGCTACAAAGTGGAAGGGGGCGGGACATGGACTGATCCATATTCATGCTAGTGTATGTACAGTAAAACTTATTTAAAGATATGAAATACTACGTTATTTACTGTTAATTCTGTGAGCGGCCATCCTAATTTCCACGTAGGAATTCTGAGATGGAAAAGCGTCCGTCCCGCCCCCCACTTAGTTGTAGGTGAGACGTATTGAGTTAAGAGTTCAAGTCAAATGAGTCTTAAGTGACGTAATGTCGGATTTTCTTTGTGGTTCTCGTACAGAATGGTAAGGACCTCGTTCAGGAGGTAACGCAGCTGCGTCGCTCATTAGACGATGCAGAGGGGCTCAGTTTGGAAACCAAAAAAGAGTGGGCTTTCCTGCGTAGCGAGAACCTCTCCCTCAAAGAGCGAGATGTGAGTTTCCACCACCTTTCAGCAAAAGAGATCATGTTATTTGCTTAAGTGACGGTTGACACGGTGACATTTCCTACACTAGGCGACTCTGACTGTTAACTACAACCAAATGGAGAACGAGGTCAAATCCCTGCAGAGCCAACTCGAGCACGAGAAATCCCGTTTCAAGAAAATGCAGACTGACCTCCAAAAAGAGCTGCTTGGGGCGTTTGACGAGAACACCAAGCTCACTGCTCTTCTGGATGGAAAAGTTCCTAAAAGTGGGTGTTTTTTATTTATTTTAGCATTTCTGTGTACATTTAAACGATCTGTGATGGAATAAAACATTTCTTTATTTAATGTTGTGTTTAGACGTACTGGATAACGTGACGTTGGGGAAAACCGTTGCTGAATTAAAGAAGGAGCTTGAGAAAAGCCAGGAGAGTGAAAGAGCGCTTCAAAGCAAGATGGAGGAGTTAAAGTCTCTAGAAGCTCTTCCAGCTAAAGTGGATGATTTGTTGAGACAGGTAAGAACTTTACCAATATACAGCGCTGTCCAGAAATATTGGCACCCTTCGTGAATATAAGCAAAGAAGGCTGTGAGAAATTGTCTTTATTGTTGAACCTTTTGATCTCTTGTTTAAAAGACTGACACACATACTCTGCTCTCATGGATATCAAACATTTGCAAACACAACACATGTTTATCAAAAAGAATATTTGTTAAATATAGGTGTGCAAGAATTATTGGCATCCTTTTAGTCAATACTCCCTTTGCCAAGAGAACAGCTCAGAGTCTTCTCCTATAATGCCTGATGAGGTTGGAGAATACATGGTGAGGGATCTGAGACCGTTCCTCCATACAGAATCTCTCCAGATCCTTCACATGGAGATTTTTTGGCCACTCGAACCGTCCTCTTCAGTGTGTTGAGACGATATAGACACACGACCAATTCCAGGTTTATTCATAACATTTCCAGTTGACTGGAACTTCTTAATTATTGCCCTGATGGTGGAAATGGACATTTTCAATGCTTGTGCTATTTTCTTATAAACACTTCCCATTTTGTGAAACTCAACAACCTTTTGTCCGCACATCACGGCTATATTCCTTGTTCTTACCCATTGTGATGAATGACTGAGGGAATTTGGCCTTTGTGTTACCTCATATTTATACCCCTGTGAAACAGGAAGTCATGGTTGAACAATTTCCTGTAACTAGTCACCGAGGTGTTCTAAATATAAAATATCAGTGGGAATGTACTTCAAATATATATTTTTCTCATATGAATTCATAGGGGTGCCACTGTTTCTTGCACATATATTTAACAAAGGTGTGTTGGTGGGTTTTTTTTTTTATTCACTTTGATTAAAATAGAAATTGCAACATGCTTCAGTTATATTTTGTTCATAAGAATTCCACAGGCATGCCATTAATTGACCGATGGGGTTTTGAAAATATATTCTTACGGTTAAATTCCTTTCATTTGATTGTGAGATTCGGTTTAAGTTATCAAAACGTGGGTTTCTGGAGTAGGAACTAAACGAACCTTCACCATACTCCAATCTGATGGTGGTTTACCAGATTATTTATTTATATAATTAGTGTGTGATTTTATTTATTTATTTATTTTTACACTATTTTAAGATCTCCGACTTCTATTATTCTATTGTGATACAAGTGGAGCTTTTTTGTGTTTGTTTTTTTATAACAAGATGAAAGTAGGACACACTTTAAGTCCAGTATTTTGTTTGACTCTGGTTTGTGCATTCTATTCTCAGGTGTGTGAGCTCACAGGTGAACTGGACTCTGTTAAAGAGGAGAGGGACAATCTTCTCTCTGCTCAGGCCGTGTCCAATGAGGACAATGAGAGACTGAAAGGAGATGCTGTAAAGGCCCAGGAGGAACTCGAGAGCATGCAGAAGCATTTGGCTGATGCAGAACTCAAGGAAGTTCAGCTAAGCCAACAGCACACTGAGACCATTGAGCAGCTTACAAAGGTCCGAACAGACCTGGAACACCTCTTGGAGGAAAACGGGAGTCTCCTCAGTGACTTGGATGAAGCTAAGCAGAAGGTTGGTTACGCTTGCTCCTGTGTGCATTTTAATTTAAAGTCCCTGAAGTTTGACCTCTTCGATGTTCATCATTTCATAACCAATTGTTTTTTTTATGTTTTTGCTCTTTCCATAGTCGGTACAGTTGGGCGAGGAACTGGAGTCGCTTCGCTGTGAAAGAGAGAGGCATCTGTTGGAGTTGACTGCCACAACTGCAGAGAGGAACCAGCTTCAGGAAACGATTCGCAGCAAAGTCTCTGAGCAAGCTGAGGATGTTCAGAACCTCCAAGTAGAGCTGCAAACTATTACGGAGGAGAGAGATCAACTGAAGAGAGACCTGGAAGAAAATGTGGAGCTGGTACGATTAAATAAAAAATATATATTTTTTTCCCCCTGCATATCGGGGTCTTGTAACATGTTTACAAGTAGCCTAAAATGCATACCATGACTTGCTATCCATGTGCATGCTGAATGAGTTGGTGGAATAGGATAGTAAATATGGAAATGTCTCTTAAAGTGCACCTATTATTTATTATTATTATTATTTATTTTATTTTTTTCTTTCAAATATTACTTTTCATGCAGTGTGTTATAGAGCTGTGTGTGAGTGTAAAAACGTCTGCAAAACGGAGTTAACCACTCCTAAAAGAAAGAACCGATTCTGAACAGCTGGAACGAGTTTTTAGTTATTCCAGACTCACTTCCTGTACTAACCCACGTAATTCCAGACTCACTTCCTGTACTAACCCACGTAATTCCAGACTCACTTCCTGCACTAACCCACGTAATTCCAGACTTACTTCCTGTACTACCCTACATAAATCCAGACTCACTTCCTGCACTAACCTACCTAATTCCAGACTCACTTCCTGCACTAACCTACCTAATTCCAGACTCACTTCCTGCACTAACCTACCTAATTCCAGATTCACTTCCTGCACTGCTTGTTTGTGAAAAAATGCAGCTGAAACTCGTTATGGTAGTGGGCGTTTCCTTTTCCTGACACACACTGACAGTGGTAGACCAATCAGAGCAGATTATGCTCTCTGAAAGGAGAGGTTTAGGATAAATCCTTTAGAACAGATCACTGAACGAGTCGTTTGTGACAGGGAGGAGGGGGAAGTTAATGCTGCAGTTTAAAATTTGACCTTGGAGGCATGTAAACCTTTTTTTAAAACAAAATTAGGCTCGTTTCAGGCTTTTAAAATTTGTACCTTTTTAGACTTGTGCTGTCATTGCCATTCCTAAGTAGTTCTAAAATAACTGGTCTGAAATTTTAGATGATAGAAAATCAAGAAGAATTGAGAACGGCTCTCCAGACGTCGCAAGTGCAACAGGACAAAATACTTCAGTTAGAAGCGGAAAGAGCTCAGCTGGAGTCCAGACTGTCTGATCCACCCAAGAACGGTCTCGTCGAGGATCTGCAAATTCAGGTACTTTTAAAATGTTGAATATCATACGGTCCAGGCAGTTCAATTTATCAGATCAGATACCGCTTGTCAAAAATATGCATGTTTTGATATTTCTGTTTCTGAACCTTTTTTAGGTTTCAGCACTCTATATAGTATAAAATGTCACTCCATTTTACCACATGAAGGCTTTTCTCAGGCTGCTTCACAACGAATAACTGCAATCATAATTAATAAGCGGTATTAACATGGATTATCGTTGTGTGTAAATAATCCCAACCTAACCAGAACTGTTTGGTTTCCAGGTGATTCAGCTGAAAGAGGATCTGCAGTCTTCATGTTCAGAGAGGGACGAGATCGCGTCCGAGTTGGAAAGGATGCAGACCAGTATCGGCTCTCTGACTGAAGAGAGAGACCAGCTTCAAGAGATACTGCAGGGACTAAGAGAAGAGAAAAGCCAGCTAAAGAGAGAACTGGAGGAAAAGGATGAGCTGGTGAGAAGGGAGGAAATGTGTGAATTAAGGCGTGTTCTACAGGATTATGCATTCTTCATGCAGGATTATGCAGTTCTTTTTCAATTCAAGGCACAAGCCAAGCATTGAGTTTCAATGAGGAATATTTCAAACCGTGCCCAGGATCAATGCCGTTATTTAGATTTTAACATGATTTATTTTTCAGATTATCCACTTCCAGTCGGAGTCGAGCGAGAAGCAGTTTTCCGACTCGAACTGCATTATTAATGATCAGAATGAAGTTCAGCTACAACAGGTATCGGTGGGATGGGTTTGGGATGAAATTTTTTTTTTCCCTCTCTATTACTATTCTACAATGTTCTATTAATGTGTAGATGCAGGATCTTAAAAAGGAGGCTGAAGAGTTGTCTCAGCAGAATTCCTGGCTTAGGACAGAACTCCAGGACATGACTGACAAGGTAAGAGTCTCCATCAAGCTTAGGGATTTTAAACTGTATAGATGAATGCAGTTTGGGGTGCAGTTTTAAGTTTTGAACTTTTGATTAACGCTGGATTAAAAACAACAGGCGATGTAAACGCCTTTTTCTAGACTTTCTACGGTGGAAGTGAGATCATTTGGGATTGTGATGGTTTTTGTGAAAGAATGTAGAGGTGAGGCCTGTGCTTAAAACTAAATAATGAGCAAGTGTTGTTGTCGTAATATAAATGTGAACGTAATGGGGATGTTTACGTGTTGCTGCTTTTTGTAGCACCATTATAGCAGGAGCTTGGACAGATCCTTTGTTTGTTTTTGGTTTTTTGTACCTTTTCAGTTACATACTTTTGTGGTAATGCTCCAATTTTAGTTGGTACTTGTATTTTGGCAAAGAATAAGTAAATTTACTGAGTATGCTGTGATGTATTGTGCATAAAGATGGTGTGGGGTGTTTTTTGGAAGGGTGTAAAAACATTTTTATGGAAGGCACATTTTTATTCTCAGGTTGGAGAGCTCTCAGGAACTCTCGGGGCTGTTCAAGATGAGAAGAGCAATCTGCTTGTAGCTCAGTCCATCTTGAATGAAGAAAATGTAAGACTTAAGGAAGAAATGGAAACGGCCCGAGAGGAACTTGTCAGGATGGAGAGTCAGATGATTGATTCACAGCTGAAGGAAGCTGAAACCAGCCAGCAGCTCATGGAGACCACTGAGCAGCTCATGAAGGCTCAGGCAGACCTGGAGCACTTTACTGTGGAAAATGGCAAAATGCTCACGTCTTTGGAAGAAGCCAACCAAAAAGTGCGTTTAAGTGTGCCAGTCAAAGGAATAAGTTATTTACTTTTGTTGGGTTTGTTTGGTTTGTATTTTGGGAATGTTTATTTAGTGATTGTGTACGTCCTATACAGACGGAGCAGTTGGGTGAAGAAATCCAGTCTGTTCGTTGTGAAAGAGATCAGCTTCTGTGTGAGAAGACTGAGGGAGCTCGTGATCAAGTGGAGTTCGAGAACCTTCGTGCCACACTTGCGTCTCTGACAGAAGAGCGAAACCAGCTTCAGGAGATCCTTCAGGGTCTGCGAGAAGAACAACGCCAGTTGAAGAGAGATCTGGAAGAGAGCAATGACCTGGTAACACTGAGATGATGATGATGATGATGATGATGACTGTAATGTCTCTGTGGACGGTGGATCTGATCTGAGGTTTTCTTCAGCTCGTACAGGTGCAGAAGCCAGCGCAGAGTGAAATCGGTTCACAACAAGAAGCCACATGTATGCAAGATGAACTTCAACAAGTGAGCGTGACCCTTTTTGTATCAAATACATGAGAGAATCCACGGCTACATGTGTGTTACACGTTTTTAATGCAAGACGTGGAGGTGGAGCGCGTTAAAATAGTGTAACCTGTACCTAGCCGTGGCTTAATACCGCTTATACCATGGTCGCCTGCCAGCATCGACGAGTTAAAGTTTTCATTAATGTTTGCAGCATAAAATGTGTGTGGTTTTCCGCACACTCTAAATCATACACGAAGATAAAGTAGCCTCATAAGATAACTATTTACATTGATTTGAGTGAATTATAGTAACTAGAGAGAGAAAGCGCACGTGAGATTTTGTGCATATGTGTGAATTACCTGCGTCCGTGCCACGTCTGTACTAATAATGAAGCTGTGAGTTTAACTGTGTTACTATGGTTACGGTTGTTTTATAGACGGTGCATTCATTTAGAACGGTGATTAAAATGACTGGATCTACCTGTAGTGTATACAGTTTTAACGCACACTTTCCAGCCAATCAGAATTGAGTATTTGGTCTTATTGTATTGGAGATAACGGTATAAAGTAATGTCTTCACCGGAGATGTTTTAGATTAGAGCAGTGGTTCCCAATCTGGGGTACGCATACCCCCAGTGGTACGCGAGGTGACGGAGGGGGTATGGTAGCAAAAGGCTGAGATTTATGTTCATTTAATTCTGCATCACTAAACAACATTAAAATTCTAATCGTGAGTTTTTCTCACGGCCAAAAAATAAACTTGTGCCCCCCCTCCAGTGTAAAAACAGCAAAATTGCCATGTTCTAAAGATCAAATACATGACAGCCAATCAAATTATCCTGTCCTTTCAAATTATCTGTCAAAACTGCATCCACTCAATCATGCGTCTGTGTGCATCTTACCGCATGTCATTTATCACCAGCACACGATGATGTACATGTAACAGCTCGTAACCTTAAAATGGAGAAGTAAAGATTTCGGCCTGCAAGCACCACTGATCCACAGTCCTCTGACAGCAGGCACAGGTCCCTCTAACACCGCATCCGTAGCAAGCGTAAGTGTACGCACTGCTACTAGCCCAGTTCACGCTGATACAGACAGCAGTGTATCCGAAGTCGAAACGCCACCTCTTCTTCACCAGCAATTCGCAGAAAAACCATCCAAGAGGCGCAAGTATGATGAGAAATTTATTTCTTTGGGCTTTACGTACGCTTGCAGTGAATAAAATCCCTAGCCACAGTGGGTTTGTGCAAACGTAGTCTTTCAGAACTGCATGAAACCAGCATTTCTGCACAGACATTTAGAAACAAAGCATGCTACTTACTTTTTGCTAAATAAACCTCGAGAGCTTTTTGAAAGACATGTAAGACAACTCAGGAGTAATAAGGCTTTTATAACGGCGTAGGAAAACCTAAATAGGAAGGGTATTGAGGCATTCTACATGGGAAGTTGCAGGGTGGCTAAGACAGGCAAACCCCATACTATTGTAGAGGACTTGATTCTTTCTGCTGTAGCTGATATAACTGGTTTAATGCTTGGGGAAAAGGCCAAAAAAAAAAACAATAACGAGGATGCCATCGTCAGACAACATGGTTTGTGAGCGGGGGATACACAAAAGGATATTAAATACCTGGGGGGTACGCCACTGTAAAATATTAGGGAACCACTGGATTAGAGGTTAGATTAGAATATCGACACTGGAGATGTTTAGATTGATGGGTTTTGCTGATTAATAAACACAGAACTGAGTACTGGGATTATCCGTTATCAGCAAAAATCCACACCGATAGATTTCTCCGGTAGCATCTGTTGCGGGAGAAGGGTCCGCTGTCATTATGCAGTAAGAGAGCGGCCTCTAGAGGTGAAATAAAAAGTCACGGACACATTTTGAATGTTTTAAAAAACAACAAAAAACTTTTTTTTAAATGTTATTTGCAGTGTTACTTTTTGGTTCAGTTTGGACATGCATCTTATTTACTTTATTAATAGTTAATATTTTAATATTTCTATATTTCATTTAAAGTGCAGTACTTTTTTCTTGGTACAGTCTGTACTGTTTATTTGTAATAAATTTCAGCAATATTTTACTTTTAGTGTCATGTTCTCCTTCAGTATCAATTTTAAATGAATCGGTTGATTATCAGGCACCCCCCACTTTAGTTATCCGTAAACTCTGGTCGACATCTACTTCTTAAATGAACATTTTTGTCCTTTTGCTACAGCAGCTACAAGAGCAGCTTGCAGCACTGACCAAGGAATCTCACCAGCTGAAGACCGAAGCTCAGGAGAATGTGGAAATGGTAAAACGTGGCTCTCTGTCCGAGGCGTTATTGTTCCTTGACCGAACGATCCGACAAATATTTAATGACTTATTTTACTTCTTCGCAGATGATCGAGACCCAAGCAGAATTTGGGTCGGCACTCTCAAATATAAAGGATCTAGAGAGGAACGTGTGCGAGTTTGAAGTGCAGAAGATTCAGCTAGAGTCCAAACTGTCCCAGACAGACGGCACACTTGTAGAGGATCTGAAAACTCAGGTATTTACACGTCATGTCATTCATTTTGTCTCAAAATAAAATAAATTAACAGAAAAAAATGGACCGTTCCACAGCTGCTCTGATACTTAATGAATTTAGCGTATTTCTTGGTCTTGGTCTATGTTTACAGGGACAGCAGTAATCTAATTATTGACTTTACTCTGATTAAGATAATAATGTGATTAAGGTGTTTACATGAGTCGCTTTTAGAATACTCCTGTCATGTACCCATTTTACATGTTCTAGATCATAATTAGATTAACAGCACACGTCATTACGTCACCGCGCCCCGACGTCCCTCCAGAATTTCACGTATCGACATAGTTCATCTTCGTTTATTTATTTATTTTTAACAAACGCTTTAAAGGCAGTTGATTGCTAGTTCATGCTATACGTGCCAATAGAAAACCGCTTGAAGCCGTGGGTGTGTCCCTAGCCACGTAGTTACCGTCTATATAGTAGCCGAGATACATGTATTTTTCCCCACTACAGGCTTATAGTAGGCAAGTATGTGATTTGGGACGCAGCCGAACATTCTTGTTTGCCGTAAAATGGTTGCGCTGCGCAAAATTCCGTGAAAATTCTCACACGGCGTTCATAATGTGATTAAGGTGTTTACATGTCTGTAATACACGTCCATAATGCGACTAAAAGAGGAGTACTCCACCTGTCTTAATCTAATTAAGGGCACAATCGAAGTAAGCAATAATCTAATTAAGGTAAGCAAAAATTGCTGTTTACATGGTAGTTTCTTAGAGTATGGTCTTAATAGGATTAAAAGTGGATTATTGTTGTCCATGTAAACGCAGCTAGTGTTGCATGAAAAGATGTAATCAAATATTTACAAAAATGTGAGGTTTTTTTTTTTTTTTTTTTACACACTTATAGATACTGTATGTTGGATGGGTTTCTTGATAGATGCATTAAAAAATAATAATAATAATAATCATTTCCCCCTGTATATCATTTCTTCGACTAATTCCAGATCAACCATCTGAATGAAGAACTCGCAGCAGTTTATGAGGAAAAGCAGCGTCTTCTTATCGAGACCACACACAGTGATCGTAACGCTGAAGAGCTGGAGAGAGCGCGAGGAATCGTCAGTGCACTCACCGAGGAACGAGACCAACTTCTGGACGTATTGCAGGGCCTGAGGGAAGAAAAGAGCCAGATAAAGAGTATTCTAGAAGAGAAGGAAGAGGAAGACGTGGTCAGAATGACTCTTTTTTTTATTTTATATTTATATATATATATATATATATATATGTGTGTGTAATATATAAACACATTCATTAAGGTTCTTCAAGAATGTAAGTGAAACGCTAATGTTGACGTCTTCTCAAATTATGCAGCTGAGAGAGGAGCTCAAGGTCACTACTGCAGACAGAGACACTGCGACTAACGACGCTGCACTGGAGATGATTCAGGCGAGTGTATCTGCTCTCAGTGAAGAAAGAGACCAGCTGCTGGAGATCCTGCAGGGCCTGAGAGAGGAGAAGGACCAGATGAGCAGTGAGCTGGAAGACAAGAATCGGATGGTAATCCTAATCTTTCCTTTATTTTCTTTTTTTCTTTTTTTTGTAATTTGTTTTTTCTTTCTGTGCAAATAGTAGGAAAGGGTTAGGTTTAGGTATACAGTAGAGGGTATGTTTACTCTTAGTGAACATAAATATAGAAAGAAGTCGTGTCTTGAACTTTAATGTAATGGTGAATCTGTGTGTTGCAGCTGACGCAGTTGATGGACGAGCTCCGATCTGTTACGACCGAAAAGGACAACTTGTTGGCTGAGAAATCTAAAGACGAGCTGGATAGCAAAGCCGAGTCGGAGAGGCATCAGGTCCGTGTCGTGTCTCTGACTGAAGAGAGAGACCAGACGAGAGAGGAGAATAACCGGCTGAAGACTGAACTTGTGGAGACCAACGAAACGGTAAGGACTCGCACAAGCTGGTGGTGGAAATGAAACGAGCCTGTGTGAAGAACAGGTGCTGTAGTGTGATCGAGGGGAGTCCGAAAGGGAGGGGTTTGTGAAAAGATTATTTATTTATTTTTTTCCATGTTTATCTAGATAATTAAATCATGACTCCGTAACAATCCTACTCCATGTCTATTTAATATTTGTTTATTTCCCCACCACAGGTAATGCAGTTAAGAGACGAGCTTCAGTCTACGAGTGCAGAGAGAGAGCATCTTCTATCAGAGTCGACCCAACAGAGTCTTTCTCACGTGGCTGAGATGGAACAGGTTCGGTCAGATATCGCCTTCGTGACTCAGGAGAGAGACCAGCTTCTGGAACTGCTGCAGGGCCTGAGGGACGAGAAGATTCAGCTGCAGAAAGATCTTGAAGAGAAGGATGAAGTGGTAAGGGGGGGGGCTTTTTCTTTTACTCAACGTGTCAACATTTCATACTGAAATAAAATTTCTAATGCTGCTGGAATTTTATATGGGTCGGAAAATTTAAACACGTGCTGAGGGAGACATGGGGAAATAAGCAGGGCTGTGGAAATGAGCAAGCATGGAGAACACCGTGCTGGTGTTAAATAATAATCATGATGAGGCAAATCGCATAAGGTATCAGCTAGCACAGTCCCATGTTTTGGTTGCCTGGAAACCTAATTGGCTACGCT
Organism: Ameiurus melas; assembly: GCA_012411365.1. Taxonomy (NCBI): domain Eukaryota; kingdom Metazoa; phylum Chordata; class Actinopteri; order Siluriformes; family Ictaluridae; genus Ameiurus; species Ameiurus melas. The sequence goes on along the minus strand of CM022772.1, from coordinate 8,446,744 downwards.
AAAACGTAACGCTTTAGAAGCTAATTCAGTTCATTAATACAGATTAAGGGAATTGAACATGACTTTAAAAAAAATCATTCATGCACTCTAATCACCATGTGTATTAATTATTTTTGTTTTGCTAGATTAATCGATTTTATTGTGGGTTATTTAGAGTTTTCCCTGAGTTCCCCAGGATGGTCTCCAGCCTCCCTCGTGACCCCGTGTAGGATAAGCGGTACGCGTTTACTTTGTGCCTCTGCCCTCGGTCTCTCGTTTAAAGAATGCTTCTGCAACCAGTAACATGTAGCGCGTCCGATTCACATCCTGCAGCTAGTTTGAAACACATTACAGTAAAAAAAACAAAAAAAAACATCTTATTATATGTTGTTTGAAAGCAGAACCACACTGCTTCAAATTTTCTCAGACTAGTCGTTTTGGTCCAGCCTCGAGTGAGATTTGTGTTCGAGGCGCTACATTTTCGAGCTCCCTAATCGAGCGGTGCAGAGACCGACGTTACCTTTTTAAAAAAAAATGTATTTATTTTTAAATTTCCCTTCTGCAAGGCGATGCAGCTGAAGGAGGATTTCCAGCATGCTAGTAACGAGAAGGATCAGCTTCTGGCTGACAACGCTAAGTCCAACCTGGAGACCGTCGAGGAGCTGGAGAGACATCAAGCAACCATCATGTCTCTAACTGAAGAGAGAGACCAACTTCTAGAAGTGCTACATGGTGTGAGGGAGGAGAAGAACCAGCTGAGGGCAGACCTGGATGAGAAGGATGAAATGGTAGGGAATTGTCTAAAATTTGTATTTTGGTGGTGTAATGAATCGCATCAGTGTGTTGGATTTTAAAATAAAGGTTTGGGGAGGATCAGTGACCTCTACACTTGCCCTGTCCTACTCTTTATTCGTCCAGGAGTGTCCAAGCTTATCCGGCGATAGTCCGTGGTGGGTGAAGGTGTTTGTTCCAATCCAGCAGGAGCCGCACCCGATTCTGTCTGTTTAATCAGTTGATTGTGGCTTTCAGTAGACTCGGGTGTGGCTTGGTTGGAATGAAAACCTGCACCCACAGGGACCCTTTGCAGATAAGCTTGGACACCTCTGTATTAGTCAAATGGAAAATGCTCTGAGTTTGACTCCCTCCAGTCAGTCTGCTTGGATTTTCTTGTTTGTCATCTTGGCACCATTATGTAAGTAGTGTTTTTTTTTGTTTTTTTTTCTCTCAACGTTTCACTTAAAGATACAGCAGTTGAAGGCACTTCTGGCTGAGAGAGAGCAGCTGTCTATAAAGGATGCATCGTGCAGCACTGTCCTGAACGAGGATGGAGACCGTCTCCAGGAGCTGCTGCAGGGAGTGAGAGAGGTACGGCCGTCCGATTTAATAAATAAATAAATATATATCTCTGAAATATTACAGGAGACCTCAGAGGAAGCAGACCGTTAATTAATGAACCTGATCTGTGTAGCTCATCCAGGTCCAAGGCGAGTTGAAGCAGCAGAAGCCTCTGAGTCCTAGAGCCACCCGGAAAGCTGAGCTTCAACAGGCCAATCAAATCGTAATGCAATATTTTGATCAATTTAATCATAAGTTAGTGGGGTTTTTTTGTTTGTTTTTGGTAATTAGGTAACACATGTCAAACATCTGTTTCTGTCCTTGTAGAACATTTCAAAGAGAACAAACTGAAACCAATAGCTTTGAACATCTACAATGTTCTTGCATTATTCCACAGATGCAGGCTCTTAAGGATGAAGTTGAGTATTTAAGGAATGAGAGGACGTTACTCAGACAGGATCTTCAAGAGGCTGCAGAAACGGTAAGAGCACTGAATGGACTGGATCGTCAAATTTGTGCCCTCATGCTTTGGAAAGCTATCTATGTATCTACTGTATCCATCTTTCTCTCTCCTCTTTACATCTCTCTCTCTCCCTCTCTCATGCAGTCAAAAGCATATCAGAACTTACTCTGTTCCGCGAGGGAGGAGCTGAAGCAGCAGCAGAATGCTGACTCAGTGGCCCAAAGTGCTGAAAAAGACTCCCTCCTTCAGCAGGTATGTCCATGCAGCATAATGATCTTTCCAAGCTTTACTGATGATGAACCACGCAGAAATCCAGATTAAATAAAGTAACAGACTCGTGGTCATCTGAATTACTCCGTTGGTTCTAGTTCTCAAAATATAAGCATACGTTTTTGACCATTAACGTGTATGTGAAGGATAACTGGCAACACTTATTGTACTTGCAGTCAAAAGTCTATTTATTTCAACACGTTTGAGATTTAAGGAAAATATGTGTGGGCTTATTAAAATGATTTTTGTAGTACGTTTTGTGACTTCATTTAAGACTTGCTATCATGCAGGATTCACATTAGCTGCCTGCTACACTCTGGAGAGGTGATGGGATTTTTTTCCCCGTTGATATACAGTCATGTGCATCCTTACGTGCATGTGTGTATATTGTGTGTAATCCATATACAGTATAAATGGGTCCTTTTTGTAATCTACATTTTGAAGTGGAGCATTTCCTTTCATTATTATACATGTTTGTTTGTTTTTTTCTTCTCCCTATTAGATGAGTCAGATGAACGCAGATCTTCTGTATTTGAGAGAACAGCTTTTGGCGAAGAAAACCTCAGAAACTCCGACTCTTCACACAGAAGTGCAGGATCTTCTGACTCGCATTGCGTCTCTTGAAGAAGACAAAGTAAAACTCCAAGAGATGCTCGAGTCTGCCAGAGAAGAGGGAACTAACCTGAGGCGTGATCTTCAGGAGAGTGAACAAGCGGTAAGCAAATGTGCTGGTATCCTGATTTGGTTTTCACCGGAGTCGACCACCTCTTTACGCCTTTTTCCACATCTGTAAACTGGGTTTTTTTGTTTTTTTTAATCCGTTTGTAGAAACACAAGCTGATGGAAGAGCTTGAAAGTCTCTGTAGCATTAAAGAGCAGCTCTTTAATGAAAAGACACATGCCAATCAGCTGCAGGAGGTTTTCCAGGGGGTCAAAGAAGAGCGAGACCAAATCAGGAGGCAGTTGGAGGAAAACATGCAGGAGGTAAAATGTACTGGGTTGTTAAATTAAGGGGTGGTTTTATTTTTTTATTATTTTATCCTCCTCATCACCCCCACCCCCCAACACTGCAGTAAGTAAAGATTAGAAATTGTGTTTCAGCTGACGCACATTACGGAGAAAGTACAAGGACTAGAAAAGGAGAAAATGCAGCTTGAATCTGAAGTCAGTTCTTTGAACCAGGTTAGTATTGTCATGTGGGGATTTAGGATTTGGACAAGTATACAAATACCCAGTTAACAGTTTGAGATGCCGGTCCCTGAATGCTGAACTCAAGTATTCATCATATGCACATAATCTGTGAAATACAAAAATATATGGAAATGGAAAGCTGTCTGGATGTATTTTGACGCAGAGAGTTATGGGTACAAAAAAAAGTCTTAGGAGAATGTGGTGTGTGTTGTATTCATTACTTTCTTTAGAAAGCTAACACGTTATTTACAAAAAATTAATTTTTATATGGACGAGACTGCGCAAAATATTTGGAAAAGCAGCCCATAAGAGTCCAGCGTAGGTGGACTCTTATAATCTCAGGGAAATTCTTCAATAAATCAGGCGAGAAAACTCCAAGAATACATTTCTGGAAATTCCAGGCAAAAAGGGCGTCTGCTTTGAAGATGCTAAAATATTCAATTATTTTTTATTTATTTTGGATTTTTTATCACAGCACAATTCCTATTGATGACTTTGTTTTAGTATTATTCTAAAATATGGAAAATAAAGAATGAGTGTGTCTAGACGTGTGTGTAAAATGCTCATAGGGAACTAACATCTAGTATGACAGTAAAGTTTTTTTGAATACACCTTTGGGATATTGTGTGACTTGATTGTGTTTTATTATTTTTCATTTTTATTTATTCATGTTTTGTGCGTGTGTGTGTGTGTTAGACTCTTCATGAAGTGAATGAACACACTAATGCACCATCTAATGAAGGAAGGCTGAAGGTGATGTCTGAATTTGAAACTTGTAACAAAAAACTTAAGGTAAGAAGTTAAGAACCCCCCCTTCTTTTTGTGGTAAAGGTTCTGTTCCATTTCTAGCTCGGTATCAGTTTCTTGTACTGGAACTCTTATTACCAGGTTTTGTAAGTGTCTTGGTGCTATAAGTGAAAAGGAAGTTGAACTTTCAGGACTGTAATTGCTTTAGATTCTAAACTAATACACGTTTTTAAAATTTTCCTCCAAATCTAGGTTGCCTTCTTGAAGCTCCAGGCGATCACTGACCATCCAAAACCCAGAGATCATCTCGCAGATGTTAATAGAAACGAAAAACCTTGTTTTGTCAGCTTTTACCGTTCGTTCCAGTGTCTCAGAGGAGTGTGTTCGCCTGTCTGACTTCTAAAACAAGTCGTCTTGATGACCTGCTTAGAAAAAACGAGGTGAGTGTCTGTCTGTGTCTTATTTATTTTATTTTTTTCTCTTCTCACTCTTTTCTCTTATCTTCTGTCTTTCTCTTCTGTCATTGAACACTTTTAAACACTTGTGGAAATGGCGATCCTGACTGAAGCGGGAAGAAAATCTTGGCCCTTTTTAATTTCACAATACAAAAGCAGAAGTTTGAAACATTACGATTTTCTAACTTTCTAATCAGTGCAATAGTTACACGTTTCGTATCGTCGTCTTCATAGACTGTTCGATCAATTCAAGTTCAGGAAGGAAAAAAAATAAATTCAAACGGACAATCTTTCTCTTAAGGTGGCTTTGCACAGACTGGCAGCTCTGCACAAGGCTCACTTCGTGAAACAAGTTAACCGCGACATGGCTTCCTTTGAGGAGAGAAGACTGCATGACCTCCTTATTCGCCGAGCTCAGGCTCCTTCACAGTCCCTCCAGATGCTCCCTGGGGACTTCCAGGAGATTTGGGACCAGAGACTGTTGGAGCTGTTGGAGAAACGCAGGCAGTATCTGCAGGTCTGTATAACCCGGGCAGACTGCTTTCATGTCTAATGCAGAATCTTTCTCATCCGAACCGAAAAATGTCTTGTAGATATCCTGGAGTGACCTCAAAGAGGACATCGATTACAATTTCTCACCAATCGAAACAGTCTTGTTTCAGTAGTGTGCGTCGGATTATTTGCTTCAGGGTGTTTAAGTAAAGTCTTTTCTGTTGATAGAACGTGAACAGCATTCTGGACTTCCTGGAAGACGGTGTTGCTAAACATGCAGTCATGCTCTCTGAGGAACTTCAGGCACGGACCTGTGCCAACGAGGAGAGTAGTAGGGTGCTGGCTGGAACCGCCAACACAGCAGCTATAGTTCAGTTCTTCGAGCGAGAGCTTGTTCGACGCACAGCTTTGATGGATCGTCAGAGAGTTTTCCACAAAGTAAGATCTAACTTTAATTCTTTTTTTTATTTTTACATACATTTTCTAGAAAATATTTAACAATAAGAACGCACTTACACCTCTACTCTGTGCACTTTACTTCCTCTGGTATTCAATTAATGGATCTTGTATAGTAGCACTACTTGTATTGTTCCCTGCTTGATATATCGCTTTGCTTATTTGTAAGTCTCTTTGGATAAAAGCGTCTGCCGAGTGAATAAATGTAAATGTAACAATAGTAATAGCACTTAATGCCATGTTGAAAGTTTGGGCTCATTACAAATCTTTCTCTCTTGTAGAGCATGTTGGATAAATATGGCTCTGCAGTTTCTGTCCTGAAGCCTATGCAGGATGAGTCCGTTCAGAGGCTGAAGGAGGAGAGGAGTGAGAGTCTGGCACTGCTGCCACCTCCGAGCAGCGAGAAACCCAAAACCGAGGCGGACCTACTGCAGGACAAGCAGCGCCTCTCCCTTCAATTACAACAGGCTCAAAAACACTTGGAGGTAAGCAAGATGAGTTTTTGTGTTGTTTACGACTACACATTTTGGGTGTACGCTATATAGCCAAAAGTTTGTGGACACCTGACATTGACTATGCCACTATGCGAAAGGCGAGCTCCATGAAGACATGACTCGCCATGTCGGTTGGTGTTGAAGAACTCGACTAGCCTGCATGGAGCCTTGACCTCAACCCCACTGAACCACCTTTTGGTATCAACTGGAGCACTGACTCTGCACCCCACAGCCACAGTCAAAAGTCTAGTGGAAAGACTTCCCAGAAGAGTGGAGGTTATTCTAACCGGAGAATTCGATCCAGAATGGCATGGTTTTTAAACTAGTACATATGGGTGTGATGGCCAGGTGGCCAAGTTATTCAGAAATCGTTGAGGTTGCTCATAGTTGACTGCAAAATATGCCATCTTGGATTTCTCCTCTTTGTGCTAATTAATATGTATGATAGACATTTTATGTAAGGAACAGGATTTCTGTCTTGAAGTTGAGACAAAAATAAATAAAGACTGAAGACTTTCCAATGCTGCAAAAATGTACTGATTATTACAAAGCACTGACACTGGAGACTCCTTCTATAACGTTAAATAAACAAGGATAGATCACTCACTGGAGCTGCAACATGAGAGTGTTTAGGAATGAGTTCTTGCAATAGAAACTAACCTATTCAAATTCGCATATTAATTTAGACCATATGTTTGACTTGCTTATAAAATGAGTCTTCCTAATATTTCCATACATATTTGTAGCACAGGATGACTCCTTTTTAAATATAATTGTCTGTCAGGTGCTTCAAAAGAAAATGGAGGAGTTGAAGGCCCAGACCGAAGTTTCCATCCAGAAACATGCCACCGAGCTTGAAGAGCTGAGCTCCGCTTTAAAGGAGAAAGAGGACCTCATCCAGAACTTGCAAGTGAAGCTGAAGGAGTCTGAGGTGGGTTCGAAACGGAGACAGGCCTGAGTGCTGACCTCTATAAATGTTTGATATTTCGTAGACTTATTAAACTGTTTTGTGGCCGAAGCACAGTTATAAGATGCTTCACTCGGACGTTTGCATAATAGTTTTTAAGGTTACAGTGTAGCATGTGCGAAAAAGCCTACCAGTGATCCACTGTTTCAGTTCCTCTGCTCTGTTCTTGTCCAGGCTCTTGCGAAAGTTAAGATGCCGCCTAGTGCTGCTGAAATGGAGGCCATGAAGGATAAACTGGTGAAGATGGAGTTTGACCACATTGCTGTAACGACCAGTCATGAGAAAGAGTACGAAATTTGTCTGTAATGTTAAGAGTTTGATTTGACAAGAAGTGAGAAGGATGAATGGGGTAATCTTGGGGTAATGTTGGCGTCGATGGGGTAAGATTGGGGTAATCTTTGTAATAAACAGCACCAGTTGATCTTATGCTGATGTTTCTCTAGAATAGCACAGTTAACGTCAGTGGTGGAGCACAGAGGAGACGTTATCCGCAAGCTGAAGGAGACTCTCAGAAAAAGCCACCAGCAAGACGAGCAGTCGTGTAAGCGGAGTTCACTGAAACGTTAGAGATTATGAAGCTTAGCTGCCTCGAAGTATCTAATCGTTGTTCTGTTCTCCTCCACAGTTATTGACGGTGAAGAACCTAATTCTAAACCGGGCACCCAGGCCAAAACTTCTACTTATCTTAAAGATAAAAAGATCGACGAGCTGCAGAAGAAGTCTGCACAATTTGAAAGGTGAATTGATGGCTATTAATGAACTCGGCTAGTATTTAATCCAAGACATGAAAACCCCATTGGAAAATAATACTTGATCTGTCTAATTTCCAGCCTGGTGAACAAACAACAAGAAGAGATCTGTAAATGGAAAAACAGAGCGTACAAGCTGAGGGAAAGTAAGAAAGAAGCTCCTCATTCCCCACGAACTCCGACCAAGCGAACTCTGTTAACAGAATGTGAAGTGAACTCGCCCAAGAAAGCGGTCCTCGACTCTCCGAAAAGCAAGTTCTTTGACGTCCATTCTGGCAGAGAGACAATGTCACTCAAGTGCCCAAAGCAGTTCTTTGACAACTCCGGCCTTGGAACCATGCCAGGTACGCACGCAGCTGTGTGAGCGTTACTCTTATAGGTCTGAAGACGACTGTGTTTGGTCGCCTTTCGTTTGATGCGTGTTTCTTCTCGTGTTTGCTAGCTGACCCAACTATGGATGATTCCTCCGAAAGCGATGAGGGTAATGTACTGTACACATCGAGGGTTTGTGGTGTGAATAAGATTTCCTGACACGTTTGGGGTTTTCACTGGTCTGGTTCTGCCTTACATCACAAGTTCTGCCATATGGTTGCACAGTTTTCCCACGGTTTTAAGTCTGCAATAGAAATGTCATGATAACTAACTTTATATTCTTGTCATTTTAAGGCCATTTTATGCCGCTGGTATAACAATAATAAAAATTCATAGTAATGCAAGTACACCCTTTCAGTGACCCTTTCAGTACACGCCTTTCAGTGACGCATTCAGACTTTGTAACTGGAATGTCAAAAAAATAGTTTGCATCTTATGATGAAAATATCCTTTAAATTTAGTTTGTCTTTTATTAATTTTATTAAATTTTGCATTGAATATTAATCGACATTTTTGTTGATGAGCATGCAAAAACGAAAAACAAATTTTATGAAAACCTGATCAACTGAAATATTTATTATTATTATTATTACAGTGTGGGACTACTGTAATACAATATTGTGAATTCTTTATGCTTTATTCATTGTATGTTAGTGCGTCGTTACAGGAAGAGCGTATTCACGACGTCACACCATTCTACCCAACACTTTACTCAAGTTCAGGGTCACTTGTGCGTTTGTGTTATTTTGTACAGCAGCGAGTTGTATTATTAGGTTTATGATGTGATTAATCTCGTGTGTGTAGGATGCGTTTGGGTGAGTTAATTAAAGCGTTTCAGTTTACCGCTGTACATTCACTGTTCATCTTCAGCTTAAGCGGCTCAATCCCCGACTTTATTGACTCTGACTGGATTTTTTGAAATTAGAATTATTCTTTCTAGATTTTTCTTCTTTAAAAAACATTTAATGCATTGTTTATCTTGCGTGTCGTTTTTGTTTAACAGTATGTTTTTAATTAAAATCAGTGCTAGTGCTTTTTCATCTTATATTCAAGTGCAATTTTTGAGTTTGTGCGTTATCTTAAATTCGAGGAACAGTAAATGTTAGAATTTCAATTTGCCAGCCCTGGAGCAGCCGAGACGACCGAAGCAGCATGAACGGCTAAGATGTTGGTGACGTTCATTATTATGTAAACAAACCCGCATGTAAACACAACGGGCGATATTGAGTCAGCAAAAATGATCGCTGTCACGTACATGTATCTTACGATAAGTCGAGATGTTATTACTGTGACCGGCCTGGTCTACACATGATGATAGAATGAGAAGAGGGGCTGCTGGGGGTTGCTAGGGAACCTACATAATATCCTGGACACATGAGTAACTTTACAAGGTAGAGCGCAAACTCCTTAACCATAAATTAGGTTAAAATAGTGGGTATAATCAGCTTTACCTGGTTAATGAGCTTAAATTGAATAGGCCTTTACAATCAAACTACATGATTAAACCCACTGAAAAGGTGTTTAACTCGGCTACGTTCGCTAACAGGAAATAATTCATCAGTTCAACTTGAGGAATGATGCAGATGGTGGCTTCAGATGATGGAAATGGTAGTAGCAATATAAATATTGGTGTTCAATAACGCACTCATCAGTGTTATTGTTTTTAATTTCTCTAATGTTCTAGGCTTTGAACTAGCGTTATTGATTTTAGAAGTTTAGCAAAGCAAACTAACTTGATGCATACTAGATAACTGCACTAACCCGAGGCACTAACGATTCCTGATGCTTTCTCCTACACTTTAGTAATATCTAAAGTTGAGTGATGAACCATCGGACCACGTGCATCATAGCACTGGTCCAAGCCGATCGGTTGGCTTTGCCGTGTCGTAGCTAGCTTGGCTAGAAAATCTCAATTGAGATGTTGCTTCTTGCATTGTCACCAAGTGACAAGTCCTGGTGGTGTACAAAGAAAAATGAAAGTGTGAAAAATGAAACTTGCCAGTGTGAATGTAGGGTTTAGTCAGCACTTTCAATCATCATCAAAACGCACATTTGATGACTCTCCATTGGGAAAATGATGCACCTCCTGTACAGCAAATGTGAAACATTGTAAGCAGAAAGAAAAGATTCAAGAAAAATATAAATATACTGTACTGTGTTCTGGATTTTAGATTATCTTCGCTTGGAACACTAAAGAGGGTATTTTAGATCCTAATACTTTAAAGCCTGGGTTACTATGAACTATATTTTGCTTTGTTAAAATTGGTGCAATTTTAACATCGGGAAATTTCAGTTAGAGTTCCCCCGGACAACACCAACATGGTGTTAAATGATGAGTTAATCTTTCACAGAAACTTATCCACAAGAATGTCGTGTCGTAGTAGCTAACTAGCAAATTTGGCTAATGTCAGTCATGTCAAAATGAACAAAATAACATTTTATTTATTTATAATAGAAGTTGCTGTTAAATTTCTGGGGTTCAGGTTTCAACAGTCTCAATCTGCACGGTGTTCTCGCTGATGTGTCCTGATGACACGTGTGTGCTAGTTTGCTAGCAGCTGGTTAACACTTAACACTTGGACATTTAACACAAAACATAAAATAGTTTATGATTCTGCAGAAGTTATTCAGTGTGACATTAAATTAAAGTACACCTCAATTGATTACGCACTTATGAAGTCATTTACGAGGTTTTTCTCCATTATGCCTATATTTTATTGTTGTTTAATTGTACAAATTTGCTTGTGTTTGTATTTTCTCAGACGCCGGCCCAGCGGTCAGCTGTAGTGACACAAGCGCAGACAGCTGGTGGGCTGTTCCGAATTCTTCACCGAGGAAGACCAACCTAAATCTGGATGCCAATGCCTGTCCAACACAGTGATTTCAGTTTTATGTTTGTTTGTTTGTTTTTTATGTTTGTTTTGTCCGTCTTTCATTTGAATGGTATGTCATTAAACTTATTTTTATGTCTCGTATGTGGGGATGGTTAAGCCTTCTTATTAAGTTTCTAGAATAAAGTGATTTAACAAAAACACACAAACGCCATTTTTATTACGTGTTTTAACGCAGTAATCCTCTTGATCTTCCATCAGCTTGTGTTTGGTTTGGTGCTTCATCCGAGTACCAAACATGATAAATAAAACCACACTAAACTTACAGTTCTGTCATCTGTGCTTCTGTGTGATTTTGTGCTAAATCTGTCTACTTTTAGTTTCTCCTCCAAACAACATATTTGGATTGGGGCCAAAAATGATGATGGACTAAATAATCTACATTTGTTCATGGTCATTACACCTGCAACTGTGTTTCGGAAACGCACCTTCTCGATCACTGCTGATGACGTGTTGGTGAAATGAGTGGGAAAAGATCAACCCAAATGGAGATCAAATCCAGGGGTTGTTTCACTCCGTGTGAGCACATCACAGCTCTGCTAGTCTGCACAAATCTACAGTCTGGGTTAGAAAGAGATCAGTCCCAACCTCCGTTCTTTTCAGTCTCTACAGCATTCGATCACAGAAAGTAACGCAAACTCTGCAATATTCTGAGGAGCTTGCAATTTTTCAAAACTACTCCAGATTTTCAGTTCAGCTAATCAGAATCACCTTTAGTGTTCGGTACTGTGGGTTTACATGTACAGGGAATTTGTCTTGGTGTACTGGTGCTTAATGATGACAGTATAATGCAAGAAATTATATATTAAGGTAAACGGTCTCGTTTACCAACAAACATCATTGTGAAAGACAATGTGGGGAAACAGCTGTGAGATTGTGACTTCATCAATTCAAGCAGTTTAAAAAAGAAAAAAAGGCAGCACCAACATGCAAATTTTGGAAAATGCCCAAGCAAAGTTAAGCATTTTTGCCCTCGCCAATCCCCCAAAAATCCTGTACTGACTGATTCTTCATGCTGTTGTTTTAGACACTTACATTAATTGCTGTTGCATTTGGTTTGGCAAAAATCCAAAATCTCTGTTAACAGCAAATAATCTGATGTGGATGGCAAAAATTTAGCTTTGAAGTGATGGGGATTTTGTTTGTTTAGGTTTTCATTTTTTAAATTTGAGGCTTAGCCCTGTTCGTCATTTACACCAGTCGCACCTTAACTTAATCGCATTCATAATGGACCATAATGAATGAAAACACAACCATCATGCCTAAAAGTTTAGCATCATTGCCTTTGGGTTTTAAATTCTAATCTTAACTTTCAGGATCAGCTCAGAATCTTTTTGTGTGTGTGTGTGTGTATGTATATATATATATATATATGTGTGTGTATATATATAAAATATAAAAATTAGTGTGTGTGTATGAATGAATTTTGGTAACTGCAGAACTTGAGTCGTGTGGTGTCGCCTCCTTGTGGTGAACAGTAAACAGAACAGCACACCCGGGGTCTGTGAACGCACCCCAGGCATCAGTTAAGCAGCGCACCTGCGAGAGGAACACGGAGAGGCGGATGAACCCCACACCAGCCTCGTTACTCGGGAAAGAAAACTAATACTTTTAGAATCAACTAAAACTTTTGGTTTAGAATTTTCGTTTGTTTTTGGAGATTCTACCAACTGAAAGATGCAGCAGCCCTCCGTAACATCGAGCACAGACACAGACCCGTCAGGTAAACAGCCTGAAATGTTCATTTACTGTCCAGTGTTTACTGTCTCCTCTTCTCTCCGTGTGTGTGTGTGTGTGTGTGTGTGTGTGTGTGTGTGTGTATTACATATAAATATAACCTTCATGAACATCCAACATCTGGCTTCCACACATTTGCAAACAATTTAAACATATGATATGAGATTATTTATTATTATTATTATTATTTATAGTATATATTTATTTGATAGTATTATTTTGGGTTTTGTTTAAATGCCACATTCTTATTTTCAGAAATGATAAGAAACAAAAAATGTGGTACTACACAGTTTGAGTAATATTTTCAGTGTAGGTGATATTTGTACATGTTAAAGTGGAACTACACCTGGCACATCAGAAATGTTTACATATATTATATATATATATATATATATATATATATATATATATATATATATATATATATATATATGAATATATAAATATATCTGTCTCAGACTGTACTTGTGGAATATGCCAGTGATATTGTTGATATTAAAGAACTGTCAATTGTATGCTGTTTATATATATATATATATATATATATATATATATATATATATATATATATATATATATATGTGTGTGTGTGTGTGTGTTTATATATATATATATATATATATATATATATATATATATATATATATATATATATGTGTGTGTGACAGAGAGGGTGAGAGATTAGTGCAGTGAACTAATGGGAGTGATTATCTTACCCTGGAGTGTAGCGTACATGTAACTATGAATCCGTTAGTTACAGACTTAATGTGACGCAATACGGTTACATTTGAATGCTTAACTCATCTCAGAAGATTATAAACTGAAATGTACTGCTGTGTTAAACGTCGTGGATCGCTTCGACTGCAGCTGGTTGTTTGACAACCCAAGCGACTTGTGTATTGAAACACTTCTGCAGAGTCTGAGGAACATGAATGCCATGGAGGAGAAGGGGGCTGGCAGTTTTACAACGATGAAGAATAGTAGTAATTAATAATACAACATTCTTATTCCTCTTGTAGAAGTATAAAAAAAATAATTAAAAGAAATCAAAATGAAGAGTGGTTTTTGTACTCCGAATGCCAGGAGGATGATGAGTAAGCTAGGTCAGATGTTGGTCTGTAGTTACTGTTGTTAAGAGTCAGTTGTTTGAATGATGAAACGTCTTTAAAGAGAAGTACTCACATTTGACTTTTTTATAAAAAAAATAAATAAATAAATAAATAAATAAACATTCTCTCCATCTCACATAATGTTGGTTTTTTGACAATTTTTTTGATGAGCCTGAATAAAATGTTTAGGATTTAGAATATGCACAGCCCCCTCCAAAAGTATTGGAACCGCAAGGTCAATTCTGTTGTTTATTCTATACGCTGAAGACATTTGGGTTTGAGATCAAATCATGAATATGAGACGATGGATCAGAATTTCAGCTTTCATTTCCTGATATTTACATCTGGATGTGTTAAACAACTTAGAACATGGAGTCTTTGGTAGCAGACAACCCAATATGTAGGTGAGTGAAAGTATTGCAACGGATAGTCTTAAATTAGTCATAAATTACAGTTAATAACGTTTAATATTAGTTTGCATATCCCTTACTGCATCAAGCCTGTGCCTCGGTGACATCATCAAACTATTGCTTTCATTTTTTGTGATGCTTTACCAGGCTTTTTTCCGCAGCTTCTTCCAGTTGGTTTGTTTTTGTGTGTTTTTTTGCCCTTCAGGAGGTGAAATGCTGCTCAACCGAGTTAAGGGTCTGGTGATTGACTTGGCCAGTCTAAAACCCTACACGTTTTTCCCCGATGAAGTCCTGTGTTGAGTTGGCAGTGTGTTTTAGGTCATTTTTTTGCTGCTTGATCGGATGCATTTCTCTGTAAATTGGCAGACAGAATGTTTCTGTAAACTTCTGAATTCATTCTGCTGCTACCATCATGAGTTCCATGATCAATAAAGATAGTGATCCTGTTCCAGAAGCAGCCATGCACACCCAAGCCATGACACTACCTCCACCATGTTTCACAGATGATTTCACAGCTACGTTTTGGAACATGAGCAGATCCACTACATCACTTTGGTAGAGGTAGTTGGTTCCAGAACGTTTGTGTAGACATCTAGAGCTATTAATTGTTTAAACAAGCACTTTAACAGGGCACACCTGAGCAATAAGAAACACCTGTCAGTCACATGTTCCAATATTTTTGATCACCCGAAAAATGGGTGGATTCAAATAAAAGGTGCCATGTTCTGAGTCGTTTAACACATCTATATCTAGATGTAAATATCAGAAAATGAAATCTGAAATTCTGATCTATTGGCTCTTATTCATCATTTGATCTCAAACACAAATGTCTTCCATGTATATTCTTTAAAATAAAATGGCCTTGCCATTCCAATACTTTCCAAGGGCACTGTATTTGATCAGTGATAATATCAAAACAAATCTTCTAGAAAAAAAGGTTAAAGAATTTTATTGAATTTTTCTGTATTTTTTCATCTGCGGGAACCTTTAAACTATAATACAGAATAATACAGAATTTAAACAATGTATACAGAAGCCTGCTCCAAGGGCTTTAACTTTTCTGAAAATAAACAAACGAAAAAGTGAACCCCTTGGGGAACCTTTAAAGGTTGTGTGTATAAAACTTCCTAAAACAATGGGTTTTGCTTTTAGAAAAGGCTCCCAGTAGAAACTCGGTGAAGAACCCTTACATTCTGTTGCGTTCTGTGTAAAAATGTTCCAGGTAGAACCCTTGGGAAAACCCTTAAAGGTTGTTGTGCAGAACCCTACATCCCTTTGTTGTAAATGTTGTAAATAGAACCTCTGCAGAAAGCTAAAACTCATAACTAACCAAAAAACACTGAACAACATTATTCAGTGTAGTGGACCCAGATGTTTGGAAGTTACTGTATGTGTTTTGTTGAATCATCCCACAGAGCAGTACTCAAAGAGGCGTTGCACTGCGATGTGGTGCACCGTGGCTTTACACGCTTTGTCCATCATCATCCTGCTGATCGGCCTCATGGCTGCTACCCGCACCGGAAACGTGGCAGTGTGTGGTTACTACTCGGGAATCATAGTGAGTAAAACCATCAGAACAAGCGTCGTCTCGTATAGTTTCATCAGTGTAAGAGACGTGATCTGAAGGTGATAAACAAGTGGATTGACTGCAGATTTTTGGGATTTAAAAACATAAACTTGTTTATAAACCAAAAACTTTTCCTTTGTTCTCCTAGCTGAGCTTTGGGACGTTCTTGGGTATCGTTGGGCTCAATGTGGTGGAGAATCGTAGACCCATGGTGAGTAGCAGCTCGTACACTGGTTTTTAAATACAAATAATAATAATATATCAAAGTTAACCTTTTCTTGTCCTTCACAATCTCAAAACTCTTGTTTGTCTAAATGAAACTTTTGTCCCCCATAAACATTTCTAGTGTGTAACTATATCACATGTATAACATCACGTTTCATCCAAGCCTGTTTTACTTGGAAGTAGGTGCCATTATATAGGGAAAAATGCAGAAGATTTTGATTTCAGATTGTCTTTGAATAATTTGGCTTATAGTGTAAATATGAGTCTTATGTGGGGGAAAAGAATTTTAAAAATATTTATTTATATATATATATATATATATATATATATATATATATATATATATATATATATATATATATATATATATATATATATATATATATATATATACATATAAGCTCTGGATTTTTTTTTTTTTCAAATGTTCTATTGTATACTTTGAAATGTTTTACTAATTCATTTGCATGCCTTTGGCTCAAAAGGTGTTTTCACTAATTATAGGTAAGACAATGGTGCGTCAATTATTTATTCAGCTTGTTTACTGTAAATAAGTAACACCTTTTCTATCATTTCCTGTTTTGTGCGGAAATGAAGCAGGTATTCATAAATAATCTAAACTTTAAAAAAAACACTCTGCCCTTTCTTTATTTTTAAAATGATAAATCCATTGATTTAGACAAACCCTGGTGAAATGTTTGCGTGAATCGAAGCTGAATGAATGTGCATTATGCAGGTTGATTTTCTAGTTTATTTCTCCAGAGCATGTTTTTTTTTTTTTTTTTTTTTTTAGGATTATTTCTAAGCTCAATGTTTTTGTCATTAGCAGTGTTGTGTTCAATCATTCGCAATTTGATTTTGGTGCTTCTGTTTATTTCTGTCACTGAACGATTGTGAAAGGATGTAGGGATCTTGTTGCAAACAAATAACATTTTACCTGGGAGTACATGACAAATATAATTACAGAATAAATGGTCATTGCTTTGTTACCTGCCTGAGTCAAGATGCGGTCAGCAGCGTTCCCTGTGATTGGTTAATGGCTTTAAGCACGAGCATGAAGGAAATGATATTAGCATTGGTTAAAGGCTGGATTTCCTGGAATACTCTGATGCTCAATTTTCAGCATCCACCTTTTCTCTCAGTGAGGCGACTTTAAATCAGCTTTTTCTCTTAATGTCTAACCGTAAACCTGCTTTAATTCCAGATGAGCAGACATGGATATATGTATCACAAGCACATGCCAATAATCAGCTATAGAATATACTCAGACATTGACTACGTTTACATGGACAGCATTAATCTAATTATTGACCTTACTCTGATTAAGATAATAACGTCATTAAGGTGTTTACATGAGTCGCTTTTAGAATACTCCTGTCATGTTCCCGTTTTACATGTTTTAGATCATAATTAGATTAACAGCACACGTCATTACGTCACCGCGCCACGCCGTCCGACGTCCCTCCAGAATTTCAAGTATCGACATACAGTTGCTTTTCCTTATGGGACCGTATACAGTTTTGGGTGTTTTTATTAAATTTTTTACGAACACTTTAAGTGCAGTTAATTATTTGTCGTGCTGTACGTGCTAATAGACAACTGCTTGAAGCCGTGGGCTGCATACTTACCATCTATATAGAAGCCGAGATACATGTATTTCACCCGCTACAGGCTTATAGTAGGCAAGTATGCGGTTTGGGACGCAGCCGAACTCTCTTGTTTGCTGTAAAACGGATGAGAACTGCCGTGTGTGATCGTGTCCTGTCGCAAAATGCGGTGAAAACTCCCACATGACGTTCATAATGTGATGAAGGTGTTTAGATGTCTGTAATACATGTCCATAATGCGACTAAAACAGGAATACTCCGCCTGTCTTAATTCGATTAGAGCTTAATTCGAGTATGACCTTAATTAGATACAGGTAAGTAAAAGTTGCTGTTTACATGCTAGTTTCTTAATCAAAGTATGGTCTTAAGAGTGGATTATTATTGTCCATGTAAACGCAGCTGTTGTTAATATGGACACTTTAATGATCATTACCCGTGTATTTCTAGGTTTAATTTAACAGGGTATGTTGATTTGATCAAATTAAATTACAGTTCATTACACAACTTCATTTTCAACAGAGTTTAACCAATCAGCAATTATATCCTTAAGCTGTAAATAAAGATTCGTTCTGATGGTTTTAATTGTTTGAACAAGTAAACAGCCTCAAAGTTACTCATGAGATCTCATGAATAATAACCAATATTTTGTTCTTCCCTTCTGAGTAAAACCTAGCCTATTCCACCTAATTCTATAATCCCTAATTGAGTACAATTCTGATCTTAAAGTAAAGATTAAACTTCTCATTTAATAGTCAACGCCAACAATCAAAATTTACCTTGTCCAATGAAAACCGAAATGTAATTCTTTAAATATATATATATATATTTTTAAGGTTTGAAGATGGATGCATAGATAAACTTTGGTTAAAGCTTAATCGTTCTTCTTGCTACAGTGTTTAAGACTCCATATTGTGGCCAATTTCTCCTTTTGTGCATGTTTATTGATTCCAAAACTATAGCTTTTTGTTCGGTAATTACATAAAAAAAACAGTGCAAAATGATTACGCTAATATTAAGAGTGGAAGTGTGGAACCATTCACGATTCCTTGGTTTAGGAAATTAAAGGCAAACGGGTATCCTGAAAATTGAAATGAATGTCTTAATTATATTTCTTTGACAAGAGTTCCTTGAAGCATTGACCGTTTAGACTGCAAAATCAATGGTTTCATTTATCTAGCTAATGTAATACAGCCTTACAGACAGCACGGTATTTTCTCTCAACTGTGCGTTATCTAGGCAGCTTGCTGTTGAAGTGCTAAGCCTATAAAAATGTATTACGTTCAATTTTGTTTTATTTATATAGTGCTTTTGACAATAAATATCGTCACTTCAGTGAAATCCGGCTACAGATCTACAGATTCCTAGAGGACTCGAATGAGAGGAACCAGACTCGAATGAGAACTCGTGCTCTTTAAGGTGCACTGGCCAGTGAGATTATAAATCATTACACGGTCGGAAGAGAAAAGGAAAATAGTACGTTGGGTTGAAAGAGTATTCAGTATGAGTTGATTGTCCTGGAACAAGCACGACAGTCTTTATGATTACAGCAGCAGCTCTTGTTTACAACTCCACAGTATCCAGGTGAGATTTTCCACACTTGCGTTAAATACAGTGTTTTGTTCTGAGACTGTTGTGAGGAACGACGAATGCTTCATGCCTGTCTTTTTATCCCTCACTTACACTGTTGCCGAAGAGTGAGACCTCGACCAAACCTTGTGATTTATTAAAATCAAGTCATTATGTTGGAAATGACATATTGCCACATGTCTGTTATAGCACTAGCTTTATGACTGAAGCACAATCTGAAATGTTCCTGATTTTCTCACAACAGAATCGCAAAACTAAACATGATACAATATTATGTTAAACTTAAAGAGAATGTACTGTTACTACGATCGTAACAAATGTAGGCGAGTGTCTTTCCTTCGTCACCTGCAGTCATCATTTTATTAATTAATGGTGACTGGTTTCAGTGTAACCCGAGTTGCCATATCACTGTGTCGCCCTCCTTCTCCACTGAAACTAGTTTCTGAGGAATTTAGAAAAGCGCAGTGTTCCGCTGACATATAACACCAAACATATACTCTTACAGCACTCAGTGCTTCATGTATAATTCAAGGCTTCCTACATTTAAAAAAAACACAACAACAACAAAAAAAAAAACTTGTCTTATTTTAATACATGCTTTGGTAACATTGTGACCAGGGTTTAGGATGCGAGTGTGGCTGTTTGTCGAGATCTCTATGTATGATTTAAGGACCCGGTCTCTCTGCCCACCCTCTTGGCACTGATCCCAGAACACCCATTAAAATTTAATAGTGGAGACTCTGCCACATGCATTGGTGCAGTGTTTGTAACCGAGCCCCACAGATGTTCACACACATTCTCATACACACTGATGTAGCGCACTGTACATATTCTCTCATGCTTAATCACGCTTTTAAACACACGGTAACATGTGAATACTCCTAATTCTCACCCCGAGTCACACTGACGAGCAGTTGGTCCATCTTACACATTAATGTGCAGCAAGCCCTATCATGCTACTACTAGATGGCTAGTGTCAGGTGGCATGTTGGTGAAACCATATATCATCTTCCGCTTCTCTGCTGTACTGCAATAATTGGAAAATGGGAAAATTTAATCGGTGCAAGGATTGAAATGAATCGAGGCAACAATTATTATTGATTTTAACTGATTACAAATTGATTATTATTGAGAAAGGACAAACAACTGGTGTGTGGAACATAATATCAGTACTGTAAATAGACCTTCTCTATGCCAGCATCATTCACGAATTCAGTGCAGTTCAGTGAAGCAGATTCAGTGGTATCGTAAAATGTTTAATCGATGCTTTAACCATCGAAATAATATGGTATTGTGCGGAACTGAGATTAAAACCCCTAATACCTTACTTGTACTTAAGGTCATCACATCACCAACACATGATTGAAAAGTTTCTAGAGTCCGAGTCCAAACAGGTTAAAATTGTTCATGCTAGAAGTTATTCCATGTAACAGATCCAGCAAAACAATTCATGAGTACTGTCAGGTCCATAAATATGCATAAATAATGAATATCGAGCTGATTTTCATCTTTAATTTGAGGGCATTTATGTCCAGATCTGGTGAACAGTGTCAGAATTACAGCACCTTGCATATGTGCCCCCCGGGACCAAAAGTAATTGGACAAACCAATAAATTAAATTGTTTTAATATTTTTAATATTTGGTTGCAAATCCTTTGCTGGTTGAAGTCTGGAATGAAGGCACTTCGTCCCTGGTGATGCTCTGCCGTGTCTTTACTGCAGCTGTCTTCAGTTCCTGCTGGTTGTAGGGGTGTTTTGCCTGCATGCTCAGTTAGATTCAAGTTCAGTGAGTTTTGAAGCATTTGGCTGAATGTGAGCAGATAATATATATATATATAATATATATTATATCGTCCGTGCTGCGGTTGTTTCCTCCCCTAGTCCAAACACATGCCTGGTAGGCTGATTGGTGTGTCTAAATCAGTGGTGTCAAACTCATTTTAGTTCAGGGGCCACATACGGCCTGATTAGATGTCAAGTGGGCCGTGCCAGTAAAATCATAGTATAATCACCTATAAATAACAAGAAGTCCATGTTTTTACCTTTGTTTTCATGCAAAGAAAGTTATATTTAATGAAATATCCTTTTATAAAATATATCATGAACAACATCAGATTTCTTAAGACAAACATGCAATTTGCTTCTGATTATCATTCACAAATATGTGCATTACAACTGCTCACAGTGTTTGTACAAATGCAAAAAAAACTTCACAGGTATTTGGAACTGAAAAATATAGTATTTCACTTTATAATTGATGGCATTGCATGAACAATAGGATTCCACCAAACCAAACTCTTTTGTACTGAAGCTGTTGACTAACATTAAATTGCACTTTTTTAAACTATTACCCATTCATCTCTGAATGAATAAATAGGAAGCGGTCCATTTTTCATGGAAAACTCTACACTCTGTATCCACTTTTCTGCTTTTTGGCAGACATTTTGTCTAATGAGGGTGTGGAGACGAGTAGAAAATAGAGTAGACTACTCCGTGATAACAAACAGCAGACGTCGCATTGCTGCCATCTGCTGTTCAGTCCCAGAGATGTGCCGCGTCTTTTACCCCCTAGCGGATAATTTAGGCATAGCATTTTATTAAAAATGTCAAGTTCGTGTCTTTTATGCATATTTTTTTTTCACTTTCAAAATTCGTCCTGCGGACCGGATTGAACCCTCCAGCGGACCGGTTTTGTCAGCCCTGTCACCCACCACAGTTGTTTTCTGTGGTCTTGCAGGCTCTTTTGGTCTTCCTGAACTCATCAGTGCATTCTTTCTTTTCAACAATGTACAAGATAATTGATTTGGCCATACCTACAGTAGGTGTGGTATGTTGAATTTTCAACCTAGGGTTATGATGGCTTGCTTTATTGACAGTGACAGCTCTTTGAACTTCATATTCAGAGTTAATCGCAACAGATTCCAAATGTAAATATCACACTTGAAATCAACTCCAGTTAACTCTCTGTCCAATTACTTTTGGTCTCTTAAAAGGGGGGACCCGACATAACACGTGCTGAAATTTACAAAAGTGAAATAATTCACTTTCTTTTAATGTACGCTCACCGTCCATTTTAATAGGAACACCAGTACAACTGCTTATGTAAGCAGTTATCCAATCAGCCAATCACATGGCAGCAGTACAGTGCATAAAATCATGTAGATACAAGTCAAGAGCTTTAGTTAATGTTCACCTCAGACATCAGAAGGTGGACAAATGTGATCTCTGTGACTTTAACTTCGGCATGGATGTTGGTGACGGATGGGCTGGTTTGAGCATTTCAGAAACTTCAGGTCTCCTGGGATTTTCACACACACATCTCTAGAGTTTACAGAAAATGGTGTGAAACACAAAAAAAACAGAGTGAGCGACAGTTCTGTGGGTGGAAACGCCTTTTTGATAAAGTGGTCAGAGGAAAATGGCCAGATTCAAGGTTCGAGCCAGTTCGAGTGCATACTGTCATTAAAGCAAAAAGAGGACGTACCAAATACTAAAAAAACTCTGAAATTCATGTAAATATTTAAAATAATCTACTTTTTACTCAAGCATAGTTCTATCAGCAGTAAGGTTGTATGGTGTGGCTCCATATGAAGTGTCGTTACTGTTAACTGATTATGGTGGTATAAGACTGGTATTTCTTTTGCACGACAGCAATTTGCTACCAGTCACGTGTGAATTAGCTGTTGTGATAAAATCATAATGTATTAGAATGAGCACATTAATATAAACCTCTGATTCAAATTATTGTCAGATCCGCTGAAAATGAATCAACACAGTCTGACCAATCAGATTTGGTAATTCGACAGTGCTCTGGTGTAATCCTGTGCTTATTAAAGAGCTCATAGAGCCGCTGGCCTTCAGGTGACATTCAGGCGGGCGTTTTCACTCGACCGCACCTCCACTACTCTGTTTTGTCTCTCTGCTTCCAAAGTAGATGATTTTAAGATTCAATTTAAAAATCACTGCTCACCCAGTCAACTGACCACCTACACTTCAGACCATATAAACTAACATTTTGATTTACAGTGAAGGAAATAAGTATTAGACGTGTCAACATTTTTTTCATTAAATATATTTCCAATGAAGTTATTCACAGGAAATTTTCACCAGACTTTGGTATTAACTCAAGAAATCCGGAAATATAAAGAACTCACAACATTAAAGTCCATCAATAAAGTTATGTGTAATAAAGCGGAATGACACGGGGGGAAAAAGTATTGAACACATTAACTGAAATGTATTTAATACTTAGTGGAGAAGCCTTTATTTGTAATAAACAGCTTCAAGACGTTTCCTCTATGAAGAAATGAATCGTCTGCAGTATTCAGGTATATTATATGAAGTCTGTCAGTACCATGTGATGAAAAACAGCCCCACACCATGATGCTTCCACCTCCACACTTCACTGTTGGTATAGTGTTTTAGGGTAGATGTGCAGTGCGCATTTCTTCTTTGGAGAAGAAATGGCACTGCATGTTTAGACATGGTGTGTAGTATGACAGACAAAAAGTTCAATTTTGCTCTCGTCTGATCAGACTACATTCTCCCAGTATCTCATAGGCTTGTCCAAATGAGTTGCAGCAAACTTTAAAGAAGCTTCGACATGCCTTTTCTTTAGTAATGGAGTCTTGCGGTGTGAGCGTGAGCAGTGGAGTGCATTGTCTATTGTTTTCTTTGTGATGATGAAACTGCTGCTTCCAAGTGTTTCTGGAGCTCTTTCCGAGTGGTCCTTGGCTCTTGGGCTGTTCTTCTGACTCCCTGGTCAGAAATCTTGTGAGGAGCTCAAGTGCGTGGCCGGTTGATGACGGAGTGATGTTGCTTCCACTTGTGCGTAATGGCCTCAGTG
The DNA here is from genome assembly GCA_012411365.1 of Ameiurus melas. Taxonomy (NCBI): domain Eukaryota; kingdom Metazoa; phylum Chordata; class Actinopteri; order Siluriformes; family Ictaluridae; genus Ameiurus; species Ameiurus melas. The sequence continues at coordinate 8,422,795 of CM022772.1, read as the reverse complement.
GTGCTTACTGGAGGATTCAGAAGTTTGGAAATACGTCTGTATCCGATTCCATCAATATGTTTTGAAACAATAAGGTTGTGAAGGTCTTGGGAGAGCTCTTTGCTTTTACCCATCATGAGATGTTTCTTGTGTGACACCTTGGTAAGGAAAAGCCTTTATATAGACCATCAGTTTACTAACTCAGCTGATATTAATTCGAACAGTTAGGGGTATAATTACTTACGGATTTCAGCTGGTTCCTTGCCTTAACTTGCCTTGGAGAACTGCTTTTTCTTAGCATGTTCAATACTTTTTTACTGTATCGTTACATTTTTATAAATACTGAATACTTAACATACAGAATTGTATTGAATTTCCTACTTAGGAAAACGAGTCTAAAACCGTACTTTTCCTTGTTACTGGGGTTGAGTTACACCTTCTGTAGCCTAGCCAAGCCTAGCCTTGTGTGTGTAGTGTATCTTTAATGCTTTACTCTAAAACAGGGGTGGGCAATTTTATCCGGAAAGGGCCGGTGTGGCTGCAGGTTTTCATTCCAACCAAGCAGAAACCACACCTGTGTCTATTGAAAGCCAATATGAACTGATTAAACAGGTGGAATCAGACACGGCTCCTGCTTGATTGGAACGAAAACCTGCACCCACACTGGCTCTTTCCGGATAAGATTGCCCACCCCTGCACTAAAACATAATTATGGTGCAATTATGTACCTTAAATAAGTTTAATAAAGGTACACTATATACATGTTTCCAGGTGAAAGATACATATTAAAGGTACAAAAGATATACCCTTAACGGTACCACTGAAGTGACCGAAAAGCTACGTTTTAATACCGTGTGATGTGTTGTAGTACCAGGATGAATGTCACCCTGATATTAATACATCCTCCCATACATCCTACTTTGGTGTGTGTGTGTGTGTGTGTGTGTGTGTGTGTGTGTGTGTGTGTCCTTTGTTGTAAAATATTTCAGTGTATGCGCTTCTCTAGGTCACCTTGTGGCCAAAGCAGTGTTCTTGTCAGGGGTCATAATTCTACCTCTGGACCCTACAGTTCTCATTAAACCAGTGACCACCAGTGTCATCGATCACTTGACCACACTATTCTGTCTGGCCTTCAGCTGATAGAGACAATTATGCAGTGATACAGGTGCATTTTTCTTCCTCTCGTGTGGAGATGCTGACTGTGTAAATGCTCTGATTGGCTGGGTTTTGGGATCAGGTCATTAAAGAGGAAAGGAGCAAGTGTGTGGGTATTTTATAAGATAGCAGCTGGCCAGAACTGTAACTCTGCCATCAGGACCCGTTCTCTCTGCTTCTGTCTCTCCACAGGTGCGTGAAAGCGCCACTCGTGGAAATTGTTGATTTAGGTCCAGTGGACTTTATCTAGGTTTGGAATTATTACAGTATGCAAGTGGTACATGAAGAGAATTAATGTTTGATCAGATGTTCACCCTGCTTGAGAGAGTCTGTTCTGAGGGTGTAATTTTGCTTGCATTTAAAATTTAAATTTAGGGTTATTCCTAAATAATGGTAACAACCTTATGTGACCTGTTATTCCATCAGTAAACTATCAAATAAAATAAAAAAAAGTTCTTACTAAAGAGTCTGTCTTTTACATGGCAATGGGAATGTTCTACATAGTGGTATCTTAAGAAATACTCTTGTGCATTTAATTAGGTACACTACATACACCTTACTGGGTAAAGGATACACACTAAAGATCTACTCTTGTGGGTTCCACTCCAGCGACAAGTAGAGTTTGGTACTCTTTTTTTCCAAGAGTTTAGTACACTATTCAATATTATTCAACATCACTTATCACCATCTGTTTCATTAAGTGAAGGAGATATCCCCAAGGCATTTACAAGCAATGCCTGGTTGTAATAATCTTCTTACAAAATGATAGATATAGACGTTTTTATAATGTAATGTCTTTTGCAGGTCACCACAATAAAACATAAAGATAAAGGGAAAAAACCCTTCAAACCTAGAGTTTCTTCTACCTCTAATCTCTTCTAATCTCATGGCAGACCAGCAGATGGATGAGGAGTTCAGAGTGACCACAGCCGAATACAGCTCAGTTTACACAAGCTCATGAGTTTAATGTCTCTTTTTTTGGCTGGACAAGAAGAGTGGCATTTACCACATCCAATGTTCATCATCCACTAATGATTTCACTCCATGAAACAACCCTGATTAAAAAACTCCCAGTTGGACAGGATTTTTAGGGGTGGCAAAAATTTATGATCAGTCTGGGGTTTCTGTTTGACAGGATGGTTGGTGAGTTTTCCAGGAAATGAAAACAGGCCAAAGCTCATCCATTTCTTAAAAACTGATTTGGATTCTGTGTGAGGTAGGCGAGAATGTTCAGAAAAGCAGAGATGTAAAAGTTTTCATTATTCACAATAAGCTTGTGCACTGTTTGTAGAATCAGATCGGTGAATGAGATTGCCCTTTGCCGAGTGTTGTGCTGCCCTTCAGGCTGCCTTTGGTCAGTAAATTACCCATAAAGGAGCAGGTTGGCAGACAGTTTCACTGGCTGTACATTTCCTTTATTACTCCAGTCCACATCCAGACATTGAAGTTATCAACTAGGAAAGAAGGAAAGAGAAGGGGGAATGGTTTAAAAAAAAAAAATTATATGAAAATATAAGTCGCAAAATAGATATGCATTTACTTTTGTATTTAAAGCCCTGAAGGGATGGAAACTTTATTGTATGTATAGTGTTGTATGTATTAATATTATATGAATACTGTATCAAAAGATGAATGAGGTAGATCAGAATTTCAGCTTTCATTTCCTGATTTTTACATCTAGATGTGTTAGAACTAACTACTTAGAACATGGCACCTTTTGTTTGAATCCACCCATTTTTCAAGTGATCAAAAATATTAGACCATGTGACTGACGTGTTTCTTGTTGTCCAACTGTGTCCTCTTAGATTGATTGTTTACACAATTACTAGCTCTGAATTTCTACTCTTGGGTTTCACCTGTGAATGCCAACAGGATAAAGGATAAACCAACACAAAGACCAGAGAGCTATGGGAGAAAAGCAAGACATTTTGATGCTGAGAAAATAGAACAGAGCCATTGCACAAGCATTGGGCATAGTCAATATAACAATTGTAATGTCCTGAAAAAGAAAGAAACCACTGGTATATTGACATCCAGACATGGAACAGGTTGGCCAAGGAAAACAACAGCAGTTGATGACAATCATTGTGATAGCTGTGAAGAAAAACCCCAAAACAACAGTCTGTGACATCACCAACTACTTCCACGGGACAGGAGTGAAGGTATCACAATCCACCATTTGAAGAAGACTTCGAGAAGACATCAGCAGTAAGACTTGGAAAGCCAGATTGGAATTCACAAAGAAATACAGAAATGAGCCACAAAAGTTCTGGAACCGAGGTTAATCAATACCAAAGTAATGGAAAGACCAAAATGTGGAGAAAGAAAGGATCTGCTCATGATCCAGAACACTACAAGCTCTTGTGTTCAGCATGGTGGAGGTATTGTCATAGCTTGGGCGTGCATGACTGTTTCTGGAAAATGATCAATAATCTTTATTGATGATGTAACTCATGATGGTTGTAGCAGAATTAATTCAGAAGTCTACAGAAACATCCTGTCTGCCAGTGTACAGAGAAGTGCATCCAATCTAATTTGGGAGGAACTTCATCATGCAGCAAGAAAATGACCCAAAACACACTGCCAACTCAACATAGGACTTCATCAGGGGAAAAAGTGGAAGGTTTTAGACTGACCGAGTCGATCACCAGCAGCATTTCACCTCATGAAGAGGAGACTGAAGGGAGGTGCAATGAATGGATGATTTGGATTGATGTATCAATTTAAAAGGCAACAGTAGTTATATCATACACTTTCTGTCAAACTGTCAATCAAAGTGTTGTGTGTGATAATTTATGGCCCTCTGTGCTTCCCTGACTGGTAGGTGGGGTAACCCTATCGAGTGTATCAGCTGATCAATCTGAAGAATCCGTATTACTAGGCTTCCAAAAACACAAAAACTTTAGGCTGTAAAAATGGTTAGAAGAGCTGTTTAAAAAGACTAGCACATATTACGTGACTTCTAAACAAAGATCCTTACGAGGTAAAAATGATAAAGTGCTGGTTAAAAGAATCTCCGTAATGTTTAAACTAGGAGATGAGTTTTTTCCAGAAATGTATTCCATTCGCTGTGTAAAAGCAGCGATGAAGTTAAAACGAACCCAACCTCTGTCTCTAAAGCCCGCCCACACATACGTGTTTTCAGACATGCCTCTCTCTCTCTCTCTCTCTCTCTCTCTCTCTCTCTAAACACACCCATGCACGTGGCCAGTACATTCTGTCAAAAATGTCAATCATGGCGGTAGAACTAGAGGGCTAATTTATGGCCTCGTCCTTCTCAGGACTGCATTTCTCTAGGAGTGCTTAATTTATGACCCTTTGTTTCCTCCTGACCTAGACTTTTGTGGTGGAGACACTTCTTTTATGACCAGGGCTGGGAGTAACCCTATCCACTGTATCAGTGGGTCATTTTAGCCCCTGTATGTCTGGGTTGTGTCCTTCACTTCCTGGGGGTGTATGTTTTGTGTATTGTGGGGGATCAAATGTGTTTATGTTAATGACACTGTTGTGAAACGTGTTTCTCCCTGAATTAATCACACGCAAATGTATACCTTTTTGTGAGAGATTATAAGAGAATGTTTGTTTCTGAAATTACTTTTGTGGTATTGTCTGAAAAGAATATCAGTGTTTAATATGGGCATGTGTTTTAGTTATTGTGTGGGTTATTTCGTTTGTGTAAACACATTGTTAGAAAACCCTGATGGTTGAATGTGAATATATAAGAACAGAATGTTTGATTGTGAAATAAATGAAAACAGCTGTTGATTACGTGTTTGGGAGAACGGCGTGACTTTGAATAACTATTTACTGAAATAAAACCCCTGAAACAGATAAACCATCGATATGGCCAAAGAAATGTAAAAAATGTTTTTACATACATTCTAAACATAAACCCTTAGGAGGTAAAATGTTTAAAAGTGCTGTTTAAAAGAATGGTGCAGTTTGTTTCAACTATAAACAAGATCTTGGAAAATGGTTCGCCAACGAGGATACTTATACAGAACTGCTGCTAAATACATACGATTTTGTGTATGCTTTGACATCCCATGTCCCCACTGGCTGACAGTCAAGTCGTGTACATTCATGACCTCTGTAACACTGTTTGATCTGAATGTGTGATCTTTCATTGCAGTTGTGTCTGTGTGAGAGAGAGACGTGTGATTTCTGGGGGTTTTGCTGACCAGAATGCTTTACAAATGTGTTTATGTTGACAAATTAAGGAGAGAGTCGTGAGTGTCAGTGCTAAAATAATGGTTAAGAAGCTGTAGTTAAAACACAGAAGAAACTCTGCAACTATCTGTTACAATGTCTGCTCCGAGAAATCCTAATATCCCTAGAGGAATGCTGTGTATTCACCAACAGGACATGTTGAAATGAGAGAGAACCTGACTTCTGCTCCAAGAAAAAAAACAACAAGATGTTAATTTGGCAATTTATTCATGAAGATATAGTAAAGACGTTGTTGTTTAACCCTGACGTTGTTGTTTAACCCTGGCATGGTGCATGGTCTGTCCCACCACGGTATCCCAAGCACGAGGTCATTCTGAGCAAGTTGTTCATTTATCTTCTTACTCCGTTCCAAAAGCATCTTGCAGAACGGCTCCCAGTACGATCTATACCACTCCTCATACTTGGCATCTGCGGCGGCGTTCATGATGATCTGCTGCTTCGATAGGTCTTTCGTTCTGTCACGAATTCAAGGTTGAGGCAGAAGCAAGTGCAGATAATAAACATTTATTTAAACAGACTACAAAACAAAGGCACTAAGACAACTTGGCAAAAACACTGTGGCATGAGACAAAACACCGTGGCATGAAAGACAAGCACACAGTACTGACAATGACTATATATACACATGGGTGCTCGTTAACAAAACACGAATCAGGTGCAGGTGGTCATGTGACAGGAAGTGCAGTGGCTGATGGGAACTGGAGTCCAGAGTTTCCCACACACGCACACCCTCCCCACAAAAACACCCCCAGACACAAAGGAGCCAGATTGATCAGCTGATACACTCGATAGGGTTACCCGCCTCACCACCCCTACAGACCTGCCAGTCAGGGAAGCACAGAGGGCCCTAAATTATGATTGACAGTTTGACAGAAAGTGTATGATATAACTACTGGCAACAATTAAAATGAATCAAAAATAGATTATTATAGGACAGACCACTGGTATGTAAAAATAGTTCATATTTTTAAACTGACATGTAAATAGGCAAGCAAGGTGATTTCCCTGTAACTCGAATACTTAAAATAGTCCTTCTTCTCAATGTCATTCTCAAATGAATGGTAGCATTACCCCAGATTTTGAACAGAGTTGGATACATGTTGATCGGAGGCTACTAAATCGTATCATATGATATACTGCATAGCAGATTCAGCGGTATCGTCAAATAATGAATCGTTGCCTTAAGAATCGAAATCGTGTTGTGTGGAGGCCTGAGATTTACATCCTTAGTATGTTTGCATTGCTAAGAAGCATAATAACGGTATTATGAAGCATATTAACGGTGGATGTGCTAAAATGACCAGTGCATACTGAGTTTCTAGCAAATGCCTGGTGTATAACTGGCAGTGCCTTGGTGTTAAGATTGCTCTGTTTATTATTGTTGATTATCTTGAATACAATAAGGCTGATATAATACTGTCTACAGACTGAATTGTATGTTCTTGCTTTGTTCTTCAGCTTCTGATCTGTCCATCATTATGTCTTGCTTTTCTCTTGCAGTTGGTGGCCTCCATAATTTTCATCAGCCTGGGTGTAATCTCCTGCTTCTTCTGCTCCATTGTGGATGGAATCATTGCTGCTGAGTATATTGTAAGCACCACATGAGAATTTAGTGTTTGTTTATTGGACCTTGTATACAGCACATACATAAATTATGTTACCGCCTTATCTTTTGTCATACAATTTCTTCTGCCGTCCTAGTTTTGGGTGTCAGCTTTGGTACTAAAACTTTGTGTTTATAATCAAACAGCAGCCTCGTCTCATCTGGCTGTTTGACTGGGGCTCAGTACTCCCATCACACACCTCCATCTCACTGCAGTCCAGTCACTGAACCTTAGAGGCCACATTCTGACCTGTCCCTAACCTAACCTCATCCTAATACACATTCATTTATTGGGAAAGCAGAGAAGGTTGAATAATCGGATCTCAATTATCAGAATCATTTTTGTAAATATTAAACCTGGCGCTATGGCATATGTGGGATGTTTCATATGTGGCCCAAGAGTGTAAATTCAAGAATGTTAATCTGATGAATTTTGATAAATCAATCAAAGAAAGACCACATAACACCACACCACCTGTTTATTTTGGTAGATAGATTTACATTTTCAACTAATACACGCCTTGGTGACTTTGTTCCATGCTGATTTCCCAGTAAACCTATGTGTAAGAGAAATTACACGTACATTAATCACAGAGTGGTCTCCTTATTATCGTGTCTAAATATTGATAATAGTGCATTCAAGAATTAATCAATACAGCTGCGGAGTTCACAGTTTGTGGAGTCAATAAAAATGTTTTCTTTCTACTCTAGGACAGAAGACCGCTAATGGAAGGAAGGTGCGAGTTCTATGCCAGCACCACCGGTTATGCCTATGACAACACCTACAATGAGGTGAGTATAAACCGCTCACAACATGCCTAGGAAAGGTCTGCTGGAAAAGAAACAAAATTTACACCATGTTCCACTAACCCTTAAAACATAATCGGCCTGACAAGATATGTCTGTATTGTCAAATGCATAACCTTCAGTTTTCCACCCCAATTGGCCTGTAAAGTTTGGGAGGCGGGGCCTAGAGAGTGAAATGACATCAAACTGCACTATGAGAACAGATGGCCATCTCCATAATTTTACAATGTTCATGTTTATAGATTACAGTAACAAGTCTGCATGACTTTACCTAATAGGCAGATTTTTACGGAAATCTTTTGGGTGACCGGTCCACTTCTGTAAATACAGCAAACATTATATTGGCACCCTTGGTAAAAATATTAGCAAAGAAGGCTGTGAATATTTGAATTTATTGTTGAACCTTTTGATATTTTCTTCAAAATATTCACAAACACATTCTCTGCTCTCGTGGATATCAAACAATCGTAAACAAAAAACAGGTATATCAAAAAGAATCTTTGTTAAATATAGGTGTGCAACAATTATTGGCACCCTTTTAGTCAATACTTTGTGCTACCTCCCTTTGCCAAGATAACAGCTCTGAGTCTTCTATAATGAGGTTGGAGAAACATGGCAAGGGATCTGAGACCGTTCCTCCATAAAGAATCTCTCCAGATCCTTCAAATTTCGAAGTCCATGCTCATGGACTCTCCTTGTCAGTTCACCCCACATGTTTTCTATGGGGTTCAGGTCAGGGGACTGGGATGACCATGGCACGGTCTTGATTTTGTAGTCAGTAAACCATTTTTGTGTTGATTTTCTTTGCTCATATTTACCAAGGGTGCCAATATTAGTGGTGGGCACTATACCTAAGCTGGTGTAATACGTACAACATGGCTTTGCTGGTTCATCAGGCCAGTGGGTTCTCAGCCTTTTTTGGCCAGTGAGTCCAATATTTTCACATCCTCACATTTTGTAAAGTTTCTAGCAAGACGGCCGTGCTGCACAAAAATATGATTTTTTAAAAATATAAATAGCCTCTCTTAGTGGTTAGCACGTTCGCCTCACACCTCCAGGGTCCGGGGTTCGATTCCCGCCGGGGCCATGTGTGTGCGGAGTTTGCATGTTCTCCCCGTGCTGCGGGGGTTTCCTCCGGGTACTCCGGTTTCCTCCCCCAGTCCAAAGACATGCCTGGTAGGTTGATTGGCAGCTTGGTAAATTGTCCGTAGTGTATGAATGGGTGTGTGAGTGTGTATGTGATTGTGCCCTGCGATGGACTGGCACTCTGTCCAGGGTGTACCCCGCCTTGTGCCCGATGCCTCCTGGGATAGGCTCCAGGTTCCCCGCGACCCTGAAGAAGGAATAAGCGGTTGAAGATGGATGGATGGATGGATGGATAGCCTCTGTGTGCGCTTAAAGGGTCTTGTGTAAAGGCCACGTTGATTGCCATGAGATAAATGTAATAATAAACTGACAGTTAAAGTTATCTTCATATACACAGTAAATCAATTTATATATCTGTGGAATACCAAAACACATTTCCATTTTATGTGGCTGCCTTTTGTATGGGACAAGGGTTTAATGCAGTCTTGTTACTTATTTCTGTCTGTCTCTCTGACCCATATTTCCTGTTGCCATAGGTTGTGTGTCAGAACTATAACCAAGAGTGCAAGCTCAAGGTGAAATCAAACACCTGTTACTGCTGTGATTTATACAATTGTGAGAGGTGAGCTGTGTTTGAAACATTATACTGTAATATAGCACCTGTATCTATTAAGATATGACCTCTATCTTGAACTAGGCTTTTTTACACCCTTTATAACGGCAAATGGGCTGTAAAGATGTGAAATGTTTGCGTGTCTCCAGCCCAGGGTACCACATGCATTACTATGACTTCACGGGTGTGAGTAGTTGCTGGGACGTGGTGCACCTGCACAGGCTGCTGTGGTCCAACGTAGTGCTCAATGTGCTGGGGGTTTTCCTGGGCATCGTTACTGCCGCCATACTGGGAGCCTTCAAGGACCTGGTGAGACCTTATATACTACCCCTGGACTCAAAACCTTTTTAATTAAGTTTTAACTGTTCTGGTGAAACAGCACCAAAGTCACATTTTGACTAGCTGGCTAGCTAACTTCACTAGCAAGTGTTTAGTGGCCAACAACGTCATAATTGCTATATTGGGCTATATTTTAAAGAGTAGGATTAATGTTAAATGTTGAGAATGTGATGACGTGAATTGGGCTCCAACGCTGATATTCTACTCCAGTCTACCTGTGTCAACTAGCTGGCTGACTGTGCTAACAGTAACTAAAGTAAATGAAATAAAGAAAAAGTTTTACAGTAGGCGTGAGCAGTGTCAGTTAAAGGAGGAAAAAAAACATAGACAAGCTGGTTGGCGAATATCAGAAATTGATGAACTTCGGGGATTCAAACACAAAATAGTGTTTATACAAAAAAAAACACACAAAAAACCCCCAACCATCCAGCGAGCGGCAGAACTGCAGGCAGAAACCCCATGTTGAAAGTACCCAGAGGTAGACGGCCAGACTGCTTCAAGCGGACAGTAAAGCGATCACCTGTATGTCTTTATGAACTTCAAGTACAAGCACAAATGCCAATAAATCTGAGTCTAGTCCAAATCAATACATACGTGTCTAATCCTAACGCTCTAGCTAGCAGTTTGCATATTCATAGATCCTTGAAATTTTTATGAAGTTAAACGTGAGAAATATTTCTAACAAATTTCAATATTTGATCAGACATTGGGGGACATAATTCCTTTGAAGTCATTTCTTGGTATTGCATATTATACCTTTGCGTTTTATTAATAAATTGTAATAGAGCTGAAATTAAAGCTATCAGAATGATGTATTTCATTTTTAATGCACTACACAATAGGTGATTTAAAAAATACTGACAACTCCTCAACTCCTCTCTTCTCCAACATGACAGGTTCCAGCTGTTCAGTCCCAGATGTCTCCCAGGCCAGCTCTTCCACCACACATCCTCTATAATCCCACACAACATGTGGTCACTTATGCAGGATTCTGCCCATCTGGACAAGCCCTGCCTGCTTACCCCAATTATCCAGTGCCCATGCAGGTAATGAGGAGTGCAGCTGGGGCCACATTCATGAAACAAACCAGTTCCAAGTGTTCAAGTGTTTCTCCTTCAAACCTTTTAATGAAACAGATGGGGAACTCCCTCATGAGTTCCTAACATGATTAAGGGCTGGGTCAAGCCCATCATTACTGACCATGTTTCATTACTTTCATTAAATCACCCCCTCACCCCCTCATCCCCCCACACCCTCATCCCCCAAAACACCCACATCTCTCTGTCTCTCAGACTCCCCCCTCACACCCTCATCCCCCCACACCCTCATCCCCCAAAACACCCTCATCTCTCTGTCTCTCTGACTCCCCCCCACCCTCATCCCCCAAAACACGCTTATCTCTCTCCCCTCTCACCCTCATCTCTCGTACCCCCTCCCCACCCCCTCATCCTCATCCCCAAAACACCCTCATCTCTCCCCCTCCTCCTCCCCCCTCCACCCTGCTCACACCCCCCCCTCACACCCTCATCCCCCCAAAACACCCTCATCTCTCTCCCCCCTCACCTTCATCTCTCCCCCCCTCCCCACCCCCCTCACCCTCATCCCCAAAACACCCTCATCTCTCCCCCCCTCACACCCTCATCCCCCCCACACCCTCATCCCCAAAACACCCTAATCTCCCCCCCCCTCCTCACACCCCCCCTGCTCACACCATCTCTCTCCCCCTCACACCCTCATCCCCCCACCCTCATCCCCCAAAACACCCTCATCTCTCTCCCCCCGTCCCCACCCCCTCATCCTCATCCCCAAAACACCCTCATCTATCCCCCCCTCCTCACACCCCCTCCCCCGCTGCTCACATCGTCTCCCCCCCTCACTCTACCCGCCCCACACACCCTCATCCCCCCAAAACACCCTCATCTCTCACCCCCCTCACCTTCATCTCTCTCTCCCCCCTCACCTTCATCTCTCTCTCCCCCGTCCCCACCCCCTCATCCTCATCCCCAAAACACCCTCATCTCTCTCCCCCATCACCTTCATCTCTCTCTCCCTCCCACCCCCCTCACCCTCATCCCCAAAACACCCTCATCTCTCACCCCCCTCACACCCTCATCCCCCCACACCCTCATCCCCAAAAACCCCTCATTTCTCTCCCCCCCTCCTCACCCCCTCCCCCCTGCTCACACCATCTCTCCCCCTTACACCCTCATCCCCCAAAACACCGTCATCTCTCTCCCCCCTCACCCTCATCTCTCTCCCCCCTCCCCACCCCTGCACCCTCATCCCCCAACACCCCTCATCTCTCTCTCCCCCCTCCCCCTCATCCCCAAAACACCCTCATATCTCTCCCCCTCCCCCTCATTGCCAAAACACCCTTACTCTCTCCCCCCCACCCCCCTCCTCCCTGCTCACATCTCCCCCCCCTCACACCCTCATCCCCCCACACCCTCATCCCCCCCCTCACACCCCCTCCCCCATGCTCACACCATCTCCCCCCCACACCCTCATCCCCAAAACACCCTCATCTCTCTCCCCCTCCCCACCCCCGCACCCTCATCCCCAAAACACCCTCATCTCTCTCCCCCCCTCCCCCTCATCCCCCAAACACCCTCATCTCTCTCTCCCCTCAGCTTCATTTCTCTCCCCCCTCCCCACCCCCCTCACCCTCATCCCCAAAACACCCTCATCTCTCTCCCCCTCACACCCTCATCCCCCCCACACCCTCATCCCCAAAACACCCTCATCTCCCCCCCTCCACACACCCCTCCCCCTGCTCACACCATTTCTCCCCCTCACACCCTCATCCCCCAAAACACCGTCATCTCTCCCCCCCTCACCCTCATCTCTCTCCCCCCCTCCCCACCCCCGCACCCTCATCCCCAAAACACCCTCATCTCTCCCCCCCTCCCCCCCCATCGCCAAAACACCCTCATCTCTCCCCCCTCCTCCCCCCCCTCCCCAACTGCTCACACCATCTCCCCCTCTCACCCCTCATCCCCCACACCCTCATCCCCAAAAACACCCTCATCTCTCTCCCCCCTCCCCCACTCCCTCACCGTCATCCCCAAAACACCCTCATCTCTCCCCCTCCCCTCACACCATCTCCCCCCTCACCCCCACCCTCATCCCCCAAAACACCCTCATCTCCCCCCCCACACCCCTCCCCCGCTCCTCACACCCCCTCTCCCCTCCCTCACCCCCCCCTCACACCCTCATCTCTCTCTCCCCCCCACACCCTCATCTCTCTCTCCCCCTCACACCCTCATCTCTCTCTCTCCCCCTCACACCTCCATCTCTCTCTCCCCCTCACACCCTCATCTCTCTCTCCCCCCTCACACCCTCATCTCTCTCTCTCCCCCTCACACCCCTCATCTCTCTCTCTCCCCCTACACCCTCATCTCTCTCTCTCCTCCTACACCCTCATCTCTCTCTCTCCCCCCTACACCCTCATCTCTCTCTCCCCCCCATCACCTCTCCCCCCCTCCCCTCCCCCCACACCCTCATCTCTCCCCCTCACACCCTCATCTCTCTCTCCCCCCTCACACCCTCATCTCTCTCTCCTCCCTCACACCCTCCTCTCTCTCCCACCCCCACATCTCTCTCACCCCCACACAGTCAACAATGAGTTATGGCCTGCTTTTTTTCCTCCACAATGTTTTGTGACTATTATTCTAAAAGATTAGCAATAATTAAAGATATCTCAACACTCATCCAAAGAGTCTCTAGTTCTACTAAAAGTCCAGATACCATTTATTAGTGGACTAAATAATAATTAGATGTGCAAGTGAAAATGTTTTATGAACATCTATTAGTTCTTACTATCGTCCTCTTGTCCTTCAGCACCTCACCAGTTACCCAGCAGGCAGCCCTTCTCAGCCCAGCCCCGAGTTGCCTGTGTCCCCTTCGGAAGAGAGCCATCCTCCCACTCAGCCCAGCAATACCAACCCTTCCGTTCCATCCCAGGCCACCTGTCCAGACAGCTCAGGCTTTATGCTCACTCCAAACGCACCCTCGCTCTATCCACACTCATTAGGGCCTTTTGAAAAGCCTCCACCCTATGCCTGCTGAAGGACTTTAAAGGACTACTAGAGTATAGTGATCGTAAAAGATTTAGAAGTGTAGAATAAGAAGTTGCCTTTTAATGAACAATATAAACCTGGGAAATAATTTATTATAACTTTAAGTCTGATGGGTCCAGCCAGATTTGAAATGAATGTTTTATCCATCCTAACCACCAGGGGCAGTGAGAATCACCTGGATAACTTCTTGTATGCGTCCACAAGCATATCGGGACCTTCAGATAGTCATGAAGTCATGTATGATTCATCATATCATGCATACTGGGGCTGCAGTAGAGTCTCCATTTTACTCATTTGGCTGATGCTTTTATCCAAAGACTTCCAATTGAGATACTTACAGCTGAACGGTTAAAGGTTAAGGGCCTTGCTCACGGGCCCAACGAAGGCAGTTTGGCAATGCTGGTATTCTGATCATTAGCCCTATGTCTTAACCACAGAGACATACTTTATTCTTCCCTTCCCTTATTCCCTCCCATTTCTTTCTGCTGAGTAGGGGGGTTTCTCTGTGGTATGAGTACATTTCCAGTTAGACTAAAGTTATCAGTTCCACATTACATGATTCCGGTGACTTTCATCACTCCTGGTGATTAGAAAGAGTGAAATAGAACACTAGATATGTGTAACTGTGGTTCTGTGAAGATAACCTTGTCAGGATTCCTTGTCATTCAGAACCAGAAATGAGCCAGTGTAAGTCATTGGTATTTATTGCAAATACCTTCATGTATCACTTTGAATGGTTCTGTGAAGAAGTACTTGCCCTATCCTGATTTCTTGTTTTTGTGTACATCTCATATTAAATCATTTTAGATCTTTAAATGGAATAAAACATAAAACAAAGACAACCAGAGTAAACACAAAAATAAAACAAAACATTTTATTATTTTTATTGAAGCAAAAAAAGTTATCCAACTAATTTCCCCCTTAAACTTAATCTGGTTGTGCCACCTTTAGCAGCAATAACTTCAACCAAACTCTTCCGATAACTGGAGATCAGACTTTCACTTACCTCTTGGCTCTTTTCTGACTTCCTGGAGTTGTTGTTGCTGTGCTCTTGGAGGAATTTTGGAAGGTCGACACTTCTGGGAAGGTCGACACTTCAATACTGTGCAGAGTTTTTTCATTTGGAGTTAACGGCTCTCTCTGTGGTTCTTTGGAGTCCAAGAGACTTTGAAACAGCTTTGTAACCGTTCCCAGACTGATGTATTTCAATCACCTTCTTCCATCATTTCTGGAATTTCTTTCCATTTTGGCACAGTATGTGTTACTGGGTAAGATCTTTTAACCAACATCATGCTGTTGTAAAAGTTCTAATTAGGTGTAGATTTGATGGAACAGGGTTTGCAGTAATCAGTTTGGTTGTGTCTAGTCCAGCTGAACCCCATCATGAATGCAGTTTCATAGATTTGGGGAATAAGTAACTACGGGGGCAAATACATTTTCACACAGGACCAGTTGGTTTTGGATAACTTTTTGCTTCAATAAATAAATAATAACAATAAAAAAAACATTATCATTTAAAAACTGTATTTTGTGTTTACTCAGGTTGCCTTTGTTTTTATCTTAGATTTTGTTTTTATTTTTGAAACAATTTATTACAAGATATACACAAAAACAGAAGATATCAGGATGGGGCAAATACTTTTTCACAGCAACGTAACTTTGTTCAAAGGTATTCAGGTGAGTCTCACTGTCCCTAGTAGTTATAGCTGTTAAAACCTGCTTATATATTCTTCTACAAGGGCAGTTACTCTGATGAGTTCTGACATTGACTATGTTCGGCAAAATTTGAACGATTAGCATTAGGCCTACAAAACTTTATTTGTTTGCGAAGTCCATTTGAGAGACCGCAGGAAAGAAATCTGAGGATAAGTTTGACCCGGTATTACCATCTTGCACTACAGAATATCCAGACCAAAGAATGATTTGCTGCTCTATGCAAGACAGAGCACACAGTCTTATTACAACCACCTTTATTTGTGTGTTAACAGCACTCAGCCTCCAGTCAGACAGAGGAGACTGAAGAGTTCCTCAGTACTAAATGCTCCAAGGACTAACAAGAAAATTACAAAAACAAAACGCACACAAAAAAAATCAAATACAATACAGTTGATTAAAAAAAAAACCAAATACTTAAACATATAAGGAATGACAAAACAATTATAAAACAACTCTGACTTTGAGCACCTACTCAGCCTTGGGTGACCTATGAAGGCCTTTTATTCTAGAAATGAAGGTAGCAGAATATCTGTCTTTTGTTTAAAAAGCATTGTACAGTCACGTATTTACATATACACTATGGTACAGCTCTCTCTCTGTCTCTCAGTAGCTTGTGTTGTGGCGCAGTGCTTTTTCAGATGTCTAATATAAGTGTACACCTCCCATTTCTCATTGAGTAGAATATAAATTATACAAGTTACAGTGCCTGTGATTGTGTATACATTATGTACTATTGGAGGCATGAGTATGCAATGAATCTGTCAGAATAAAACTCAGGATTGAAATGCAAGTGTGGGTTTTACCTGGAGGAGTGTATGGTGTGTTCTTAATTTTTTTTGCACAATGTAGATGATTTGGCTCGGTAAGGCCGTGATCAGCCTGTCCTAAAGAGACAAATTAAGTTTACTCTTGAACTAAAATTCAATTTTACTCAAACGTTCTCTTTTTAAAGGCATTTGGTTGCAGGGCTAAGCTTAAGCTAGGGCCGAGCGATGTTGCCCTGGCAGGTTCTCCGATTGGTCCAGCTAACCTTTTGTTTTTCACTGGTGAGGCCCCACTAGAGGGCAGGAGTGAGAGCGGACATCGTTGTGCTTGTGTTGGGCTTCATCCATGTCTAGCAGACGGCCGTTGACTCGAACGTCCATGCAGCCCGTATAGAAAGCGGACACCGGCGTAGACGCCAGAGAAACATCTGCAGAAGGGAGCCAGAGTGAGTACTCGCTACAGTACATGCGAATCTACTTAACAGGGTGACTGTATTGCAACATTGTACCACTGACCCTCAGCTTTCTTTGTATTTTCTCACCTGGAATGCCTCCAATAAATGTGCTATACGAGTACGAGAGGTCCAGAGGCTCCAAATCCTCCACAGATTCAGTGAGGCCCAGCTTCCCATCCACCTCCAGTGTGGTGCTGTTTCCTGCCACAGTCACGTTCACGGTGTGCGTCTTCCAGTCACACAGCTGGACTGCAGCACTGGCCACGATAACGTTGCCGAAGGACACTACTATATACTGTTCAGGAATACACAAAGAAACCTAAATGCTTAATTTAAAACTGCATTTATCTTAAGAACCAGGTACAGGATGAAAATAACTCCGACCTCTCGGACTCAACCTGATAGTGTAGTTTTCCTGGTAGTCAACTTTGGAAACATCAGACCTTCAGAACACATTCATAAGCACTGCTGCAATACTTACACAGTTTTATGACAAAATCAGAAAGGCAACATTAGACGCTTGAGAGAGAAAAATTCTTAAATTAAGCATCAAGTAGAAACTGTTCAAGCACTTCAGTGTCATACTACATAAGTAAAGTCACCTTTTGATATACCACTTACACAAATCCTCCAGCATTCCTTTCTAAAAGCTTTATAAAATGCTTAGAAATGGGTTATGAATGCCCAATGGTGATGTATTTCAAATAAAGCATTAGAAACCTTCAAATGCTCATGGATGACATTAACCGTTAGCAGATTGTGTATACACTAGGTGTAGAACGGTTTGTCTAAATAAGTGTCACTAAACGTACTGACCTCTGCCCACTGCTTCGTTCCAGAATGGTAGTCAGAAAAGGAGATGGAAAGAGGAACAGTGTCCTGTCGAACGAGTGCAAACAGAACTCCCATTGTCGAGGCAGGCCGTATGGTCAGCTGCACACTGAGCACCTCCGTATCACCTGTGTGAGATAGCGAGTTCAACGACAGGTGTCTCCCACTTCCTTACCTCACAGGCACAAATGTGATTCTCCATGAGAATCAACTAACCGAACACAAACGTGCCTGTATATGAGATAATTAATATACTTAACGTGAATTTAAAAATCAGCAAACACTGAACACACCATGGCTGTGATTGAAGTAGGCGAACCCATGGCCTGGGAAAAAGGAGCTGTGATCCTCAGTGGAGTAGCACTGCATGCGTTCGTTATGCCGAATGGTCTCCTGGATGGACGCGTCTTCATCGGTCAACCAGTGCCACTCTTTCATACAACCGTCTAGACGTGGGTTCACCTGAAGTACAACACACACACACACACACACACACACACACACAGAGCCAATGTCATAAAGGGACAAGCTAAATTAACCCGTCATATTGGGCCAGCCAAATGTTTGGTTTTAGAACCGGAAGAGGAGCCGTGTTACATGTACGACTGTGTTCATTTTTACCAGAACGGTATTTTCCCCTAACAAACAGGTTTTGGTACAAAGAATGGTAACGTAATGCTCTGAAATTTCCTCTCATCCAATTAATCAAATAGGACTGTGGGAAAATATATAATGGCACAGCTTCTAGGAAAAAATACCAAAAAAAACAAAGCCAAAAACCCAACAACATTGCATTAATCCCCACTGGAGGTGCCCTTTACACAATGTCCTGTGAAAAGTTCTTACAAATTTATAATTGAAATCATATGGCCTCTGGAGCCGTGATCCTCATGCAGTAATCAATTTCCGTAAACAGAGCACCGTATCAATGGCCTGGCAAAGCATACAAACAACTGCTCGGTGAGCTGTGCCTATTCATCCAGTGTGGTGTTCATTTATATGAACACACCAGTGTACTCAGAAACCTATCCTCATTTGAACTCTGATGGCAACTCAAACTGCAAATGAAGACATTTTGTGAGTCATTGACAGCATCCAGGCCACCAGTGCACATGACTTTTCCCCTGCCCATTGATGAGATGTAGCTGCCTCCTGGTGGAGGAAAAAAAAAACAACAACAAAAAAACAACAAAAAGCATCTACCCTTTATTCTGCAGTTTGAAATCAAAGTGGCTATCCTTTTATATACGGCTTTTCCAATAGGACTTGCAAAAAGTGAAGAAACAGAGAGGGTGCTTTTGATGATGCCTATGACTGTTGTGTGGGAAGAAACAATGGGCTGTGCGACACAAACCAAACACTGTTGAGCTTGCAGTCAGTGGAAATTCACATTAGGGACATTGATCATCAATGGCAATGGGCTGGAAAAGGAGTTAGGCCAAGCCTGCACCTGTTCCTTGCTAACATTGAATGTGTCCGAATTTCTTTCTTTTTATGTCTTATGTCTGCTGACAGTCTAATGACAATTGGATGTACCAATTATAGTACAAGATAAGATGTACCTTTATTGATCCCCGGTGGGGGAAATTGAGTTGACACGGCACAGTAGGAGGAGTAACAAAGAAAAGAATTCTATAAATGCATACACAATAGAAAGAAGAGATGGGTGTGTATGTACATATACTAGAGTTTTGTATGTATATACACATGCAATATCTGTGGAATAGCAATTAACTGTTGAGTGCATGTTTGTGAGACTCAGTGGAGTAGGAGGTACTCGGTATTGTGGCATATTGATGGCACGAAAGAGCCCTCCAGATGTTCTGAGACACGTGGCTGGATGAATCTGTGGCTGAACGAGCCTCCTGAGCCTAGCATACAGAGGATGAGAAGATTGTCCATGATAGCTTTCAGCTTCCTTCTCATGCTCTTCTTAGTCACTACCCCCACACTGTCCAGTTCATCCCCACCACAGGGCCGTCCTTCCTCACAAACTTGCTCAGTTTGTTAGCTCCACAAGTCCCAATGCCACCTCCTCAGCACACCACAGCAAAGATAACACTGGCTACCACAGATTGGTAAAACATCCATAGAAGCTTAGTGCACAGATTAAAGGACACGAGGCTCCTCAGAAAGCACACCCTTCTCTGCCCTTTCCTATAGAGGGCCTCTGGACCTGTCCAGTTTGTAGTCGAGTTCCACCCCTAGGAAGTCTACCATCTCCACTCCCTCTCCCCTTATGGTGACAGGGGTGGGGGGCCTCTTGCTACGCTGAAGGTCCACCACCAGCTCCTTGGTTTTCCCGATGTTGAGCTGAAAGTCACATTGGCGTCACATCATCCTATGAAGCTTTTGATAAGATCTCTGTACTCCTCATCATCTGTGATACAGCCAACAACGGAGGGGTCATCCGAGAACTTCGATATGTGTCACGTTCCCGAATCGAACAGAAGTCTGAGGTGTACAGGGTGAACAGTATGGAGACAGTACCGTTTCCTGCGGTGCACCAGTGTTGCTCACAAGCAGCCTTGCAGCCCGACATACTGCGGCCTGTCTGTGAGATCCTCAGTGATCCAGGCCACAAGGTCCTGGTCCACCTGCATCACAGAGAGCTTCTCAGCCATATGGAGTGGCTGGACCATATTAAAAGCACTTAAGAAGATAAAGAACATGATCCTCACAATGCTTTGTGGCCTCTCCAGGTGTGTGTAAGCTCTGTGAAGCAGGTAGATCATGGCATCTTCCACATATGGGGAGGGGGTGGTGGTGATGCGGTCCTCCCGGGTGTGGGAGGTGTAGAGGTATATGATAAATGATCCGGCTCAGAGTGACTTACTAAAGTGCTCAAAAGGTATTGCACATAATGTACTGTACTTGTAGGTCCCTGCTGATTTACAAGTACAGTACATTATAACACAGCTTTGTTTTTGTATGTGCAGTGTTCATATGTGTGTTTCTAAAAGATTATAGAAAGCAAAAGACTTGTGTAGGCAGCAAGGGGAAGTTCATTCTACCATGAAGACCAGCTTGTAGCGGGCTGCAGTAGTCAAGTTCCAACACGAGGTAGCTCTGACCACGCAACTGAGAGGCTAACCTGAAGCAAAACTGTTGATTTGTCCTAAACCGGTCACATCAAGTATGAAGTACAATGAAGTTTCATGTATCCAACGCTAAATAAGTGTCATGTATTTGCAGGCACAGTGGACCAGGGAGTTCTGAAAGGAATTGACGAGATCAATCTTGCTAGTTTTAACTTTAGAAAGTAAAGGAAGAGTATGAGTCACGTGTCATCAGCATAACTGTGGTAGGAGAATGATACTGTGACAAGAGAATGCGTATAGAAGGGAAAAAAGGTGGACCAAGGACTGAGCCTTGAAACTCACCAGTAGAAACTCAAACATTGCTGGTCTTGAGGAAACGGGTAGATTAGGAATGTTTCCAGTGAGAGAGGAAAAAATGTGTCAGGTCATGGTACACTATATGGCCACTAAGTTCGAAGTACACAACATTAAAGGATGTCTTTATATGCTGTTGCACACAAAGGCTCATACTGCTGTTCCCAATATATTAATATCTAGATTATAAGATGCGACCTGCTTGCTGGCAGGTTTGCACACCAAGAAAGTGAAACACGCCACCTTGAAACTGTAATAACATCTAATGAAGTGTCTTCACATTGACCTGTTAAGGCAAATCACTCAGGCAGAAGGATGTGTTGAAGGGGAAAGTGTATTACTGAAGTTAGCAGATGGGTTGTGCCTTTACGCCTTTTTCAAAGTTGTCTGAAAAGAATTTCATGTAAATCATAACAGCAGATCTATGTGAAATATGTCCACTGAGAAATAGCGAAAACAAAATATAACGAACAGATTAAGAGAAGAATAACTGCCTAACTTCACCCGTACCTTATTAAGCAGTCCGTCCTCTTTGAAGGGAACTCCTCCCACAGTTAGGTTGAGCTCATGTATGCCTTTCTTCAGAGTAAAAAGATCTCCGTTCACTGCAATCTTCATCACTGCCTCCCTGTCAATCTTTATCACGAGGCTTCGGCCCTGTTCTTCCACTGAGATCTGGCAGCCAGTGGGAGAGAGTCAAATTTGAGCAACATTAAGCATCTAAGTGTTTTGAGCACAAAGTACAAAGTGCAGAATGGTTGATGTAAATCACAGTAGAGCCACGTGTATTGATGGTGTACACTTCCCATAGGATTAAGACGTATTGAAGAAAAACATGGCTACTGAGGTTTGTATATATCCCATATAAGATGTTTCCTTATTAGAGGTCGACCGAGTGATGGGTTTTGCTGATTAATCGGCACAGGTGACCGAATGCTGGAACTATCGGTTATTGTCAAATATCCACATCGATAGTTTTCATCGGTTGCATCGGCTACGAGAGCGGTCTCTAGAGGCGAAATAAAAACGATCACTGACTAATTTTGTTGTGTTTATTTGAAGTGTTTTTGATTCATTTTGGATGTCTATGTTTATTTGGATAGTTCAGTTAGGATGGATACCTTTTATATACTTTATGTATTACATTTTTTTTTAAAGTACAGTACATTTTTTTTTGGTATAATAAGCAGTAATAAAATTCAGCAATATTTTACTTTGAGTGTAAAGTTTTCATTCATTCAGATCTACCGCACTACACAGTTATCGGTAAAATCCACTATCGGTCGGCCTATAAACATGAATATACACGGCTTACTCAGAAAAGACTGACAGAACCCTCAGTGTTTGCTCACCTTGTGCCACTGCCCATCATTAACCAAAGGGCCGCTGCTGGTCACCCGGCTCACAGCTCCGTACTTCAGCTGCAGCTCCAGTTTCCCATTGTGGATTGCCAGTACGATCCAGGTGCTGTTTAAGTGACCACCAGCGAAGAAGATAACTCCTTCAGAGTCATATGTCCTCAGGTCAAACTCTGCTGTGAAGCTGGTTGGGAACAGCGAGTGAATACTAAATAAGTAGGCAAACTAGTGTAATAATAGATCAAAAGGAAAAAGTATTTCTTCTGGTTTTGTGCATATCTCCTATGAAATGGTTTCAGAAATTAAAACAAAATCGAAGATAAAAACAAAGGCAACCCGAGTAAACACAAAATATAGTTTTTAAATTATAGTTTTTTATTGAAGCAAAAAAGTTATCCAATACCAACTGGGCCTGTGTGAAAATGTATTTGCCCCCGTAGTTACTAATTTCCCAAATCTATAAAACTGCATTCATAATGTGGTTCAGCTGGACTACACACAACCAGACCTGATTACTGCAAAACCTGTTCCATCAAATCTACACCTAAATAGAACTTTAAATAGCTTTTTTCAAAGCTGTTTCAAAGGACTCCAAAGAACAACAGCGAGAGCCGTTATCTCCAAATGGAAAAACTCTACACAGCAGTGAACCTTCCCAGAAATGTCGACCTTCCAAAATTCCTCCAAGAGCACAGCAACAACTTATCCAGGAAGTCACAAAAGAGCCAAGGACAACATCAAAGGACCAACAGGCCTCTCTTACATGAATAAAGGTCACTGTTCATGACTCCACTATCAGAAAGACACTAGGCGAAATGGCAACCATGGAAGAGTGGCGAGGAGAAAACCACTGCTGACCCAGAAGAACATTAAGGCTCGTCTGAATTTTGCCAAAACACACCTTGATGATCCTCAAACCTTTCTGGAGAACGTTCTGTGGATTGATGAGTCGAAAGTGGAACTGTTTGGAAGACAGGAGTCCCGTTACATCTGGTGTAATCTGAACACAGAATTCCTCAAAAATAACATCATAGCTACAGTCAAGTATGGTGGTGGTAGTGTGATGGTGTGGGGATACTTTACTGCTTCAGGACCTGGACAACTTGCTATAATTGAGGGAAACATGAATTCTACCAGAAAATCCTAAAGGAGAATGTCCGGTCTTCAACTGGATTATGCAGCAAGACAATGATCCAAAACACAGGAGTAAGTCCTAGTCCTAGAAGTAAGTGAAAGACTGATCTCCAGTTATCGGAAGAGTTTGGTTGCAGTTATTGCATGGAAACATTTTTTGTGTCAAAAAAACAACAAAAACAAAAAACAGTATTGTGTGTTTACTCAGGTTGCCAGTACTTATCTCACAAGATGATCATTATAGATCTGCGAACACAATATAACAAAAAATGTTCTCTGTGCCAGCTCACCCAGTCTGAACTAGGCGTCTGAAGCGTAGCTTGACCACAGGAACTCCACTGAACATACGGCCCAGGTACAGAGAGCGAGCGTTTCTATTCACGTTCAATTCCAGACAAGGCTCGATATGCTAAAGGGTGTACATGTATAAGAGTAAGCATACAGAGTAATAACAACAGCAGTCAAGTGAGAGAGTACATGTATTCAATTATACAGATGTCAATCACTCAACTGTCATGGCGTTATATTTTTCTTAATGGATCCTGAAGTCATTATTACGAAGGTATTACTTCATATACGAGTAAAACCTGCACAGCAGTAAAAGAAATGTGAAGAATCGAACCTATTCATTACCTCACAGCTACTCAGGTCATGCCCGAGCTTCCTGGCCTGTCTTCCGTCACAGTAGCAACGGAAACTCCCGGGCGTGTTGACACACTGCTCCTCACACACAGGTGACTCACATTCATCCACGTCTACCAAACAGGAAGAAAACGGAGTAAGTCACTTCTCTCCAGACAGCAACAACAAGTCGGCAGTATGTGTGTACAAGTGAAACAAAAATGTCTGCTGTCTGAAATGTTCACTTTGATGGCCTGGCTTTCCATTATATACAATAAGCTATGAGCAAAACAAAATGCAGTGTGAACGTTAACACAGAACATTAAGATCAGTACACTATCAGAGTACAAGTACATGACCATGTTTGGTTTACAAGAGTGTTGAAATGAACAAAACATTCAGTCATAATACGTTCTTCAAGACCGGTGCCAACTAAAATAACTTGGATTGTAATCACTTGTTATTACACCGTGTTTCCTGGAAGATGGTGCCATTGTGGGTTAGTTTGGCTTGTCATAACATGTGATATCTGATGCTCATGCGCGTCAGTAACTGCAAGGGTCTGAAGAGACTTCGTTTAGATCATCTATGGATTTTCGCTGATAGGGATGCAAGTTTTTGAATGTATCTTTACACAGAATGCATGAATACGCCAACAGAAATCTGACACACCCTCGCAGGTCTTGGTCTCATTATTATAGACGTAGCCCACGTCACAAAGGCACTCGTAGTACCCTATAAGGTTCCTGCACTGCGCAGTGCCACATACACCAGGGACGTCTGTGCACTCGTCAACGTCTGGAACAAGAAGGAGAAAATGATCTATGATTTACATTGACCATCAGATATACAGGTATAAGTAAAGTCGTGTTTAAACACGTAACATAGGAGCATTTACGCACGAAATTTGGTATTCCTGAATAAGTTCATGAACAGGTATCATAATCATGCTTCTGTGTTGATTTACGCATAAGACGACTAACTAATGTAAACCTTGATTGATCAGCTTCAAATCAGATCATTTGTGAGGAGTTACTGCACATTTATACACCGTCAAGTTTAAATCTCTTGTATATTTCAGTCACATGTACAAATTTTATGAAAGGTTTGCGAACCCCAGTCACTTATAAAAAAAAAAAAACAACTACAAATCAAACACCTGGTAATGTGCAACTGCTGTTATATCAAATTAATCAACGTCTTCTGATCAATCAGAATCCAGAAGTTATACATTTAAGATTAAAATACATCTCACGCTCACGAAATTTGACTTACCCTGACAGCGGTGGTGGCCGGACAGTCTGTAACCATCGTGACAGGAACAGTGGTAACTTCCCACCGTATTACCGCACTCGTGATCACAGTTCCCATTATCTTTACTGCATTCATTTACATCTGCCAATCAGAGAAGGAGACGATGGACCAAAATGAGTCAATGACAAAAATATTGGCGGGACCATGGGCCAACTGAATGGGCTGGACTACGAAGACTCAAACGACACAGTAGCTCAGTATTGAGGTGCAAAACATCTCACATTTTCCTCTCACAAACTGCAGGAAGTAACTTCCTAGGGTGATTTTAATGCCACTGTAAGACGTAAATGACTGCAGCAATGACGGGCTTTTCCACAGCTGAGCTCCAGCTAGTTTTTTTTTTCTCAGCTTTTTTTTTTCCCCCCTCCTGTTTTCATCTACTTGTCATTCCACACTGGTAGGTGAATGACTCATAGTGGATATGTGCACTGCAGATAATCTTCTCACTCTCTTCTTTCCTACAGCTGACTCAGAGCTGCTGTGTCAGACTATGAATATCTTTACATGTGCAAAATAATCTGATAGTTAACAAAATTACCTAGTAGGTTGACATGCATAAGTGATTTAATACTGGTGGGGAAACCCAGTGCTACACAAGAAATCAGCCAATAACTGGATGTATTTCAGAATAAATGACTAATGCACTGGTATAACTGGTATAACTGTGCCATTGGGATGCCTCCACCGGAAATAAGTCTAGTCCTTCTTGTTACTAATTTGTATGCCTCAAATACCCTTAATATATGCACACTATGTGGCCAAATGTTTGTGGACACCATCACCATCACACATATATAAGTGTCTTCCCTTCACTGGAAATAAGAGAAGGTGAGCTCCATGAATTGGCTTGTCAAGATTGGAGTGGAAGAACTCAAGTGGCCCACACAGAACCATCACCTCAACCCCACTGAACACCTTTGAGAGCAACTGGAATGCTGACTGCACCTCAGGCCTCCTCACCCAACATCAGTATCTGATCTCACTAATGCGCTTTGTGACTGAATGGACAGAAATAACCACAGCTGCGCTCCAAAATCTAGTGGAAAGCCTTCCTAGAAAGTGGAGGCTGTTATGGGGTGAATTCAACTCAGTCATAGTAATTACCATGACTTTGGAAAGGGATGTTCAATGAGCACATTGGTGTGATGGTCAGATAACCACACACTTTGAACCATATAGTGTACTTCAGACAGGAAGGAGGCTACAGAAGAAAGACTATGTGACTATTTGACATCCACTCAACAAGTGTGAGTAACTAAGTGGTTGGCTAGGGTTGCAGAAGCACCAAAATCATCTCAGAAAATTGTGTCGTGACCAGATACAGTTCCCTACACCAATATTGGCACCCTTGATAAATATGAGCAAAGAAGGCTGTGAAAAATTGTCTGTATTGTTCTTTTGGTCTTTTGTTTAAAAAAAAAAAAAAAAAAAAAAATTCACAAAAATACTTTGCTCTCATGGATATGCATGGATGTGCAACAATTATTGGCACCCCTATGAATTCATATGAGGAAAATATATTTTAAGTATTATAAGTATCCCACTGATATTTTATCTATATTTTTTTAGTACACCTGGGTGACTAACAACGGGAAATTATTCAACCATGACTTCCTGTTCCACAGGTGTATAAATATGAGGTAACACATAGGCCAAATTCCCTCAGTAATTCATAACAATGGGTAAGACCAAGGAATATACCAGTGATTTTGTGAAGTTAGTTGTGTCTTGGGGTCTGAAAGTCTCCAAAACTACAATCTGAAGTCACCTACATCACCACAAGTTGTTTGGAAGGGTTTCAAGAAAAAAAAGCCTCTACTCTCATCCAAAAACAAACTCAAGCGTCTTCAGTTTGCCCGACACTACTGGAACTTCAAATGGAATCGGGTTCTACGGTCAGATGAAACCAAAATAGAGCTTTTTGGCAATAAACACCAGAGGTGGGTTTGGAGCACACAGAGAGGTAGCCATATGGAAAAGGACCTCATGCCCACGGTTAAATATGGAGGGGGATCTTTAATGTTTTGGGACTGTTTTTCTGCCAGAGGACCTGGACATTTTGTTAGGATACATGGCATCATGGACTCTAATATCAACAGATAATAAATGAAAACCTGACTGTCTCTGACCGAAAGCTTCAAATGGGCCGTG
>CM022772.1:8390165-8392665 GCA_012411365.1 Ameiurus melas | reverse complement strand
AAAGAAGAGAGAGAGTGAGACGGACAAATTGAGACAATTGGGGGGGGTCACTCACTGTGGACGCAGGTGACCAGGTCTTCCTTCTTCTTGTCTGCAAATTTATCCACGCATACTGAAGGCACAGGAGAATGATAGTTATGTTTTAGCACCGTCCAACAGAACCGTGATTAAACTGTATATTGTGCATGCAGGTCTCTTGTTTGAGGTTTGTTTAAGATTTCAGAACTTACCCAAATACTTGGGGTAGAAATAGTCCTGAAAAAGAGTAGCAGGAGATCAGACACTATGAACAGACCCTGGGTTACTTTTTTTATATATATATATATATATATATATATATGGAGTGTTATAAATGTACTCAGTCTGTGATCTGATGAAATCTCATGATCAGATCTGACATGGTAAGGGGAAACGTAACAGTAGTGATTTACAAAAAGAGTTCAACAGATTAGGGAGCGGTATATTTTGACAAGTTCGGCTTGTGCTAAATAAATAGCTCTGAAAAAGATGATGCAACTCTTCACAGAGCTAGATACCGAAACCTCGTGTGTTGACCAGTGACAGACTGACAAGTTATTAAGGATAGCAGGAAGACAAAGACGTCTCCAAACTGCATATTCATAGCATGGTGAAGGACAGCAAATAGGAGTTCTTATAAAGGCATATTTAAAATCGTTTATTCAAAATATACCTAGATTGTTTTAATCTGTTCATAAAGACATGTTTGGGGTACTATCCGGGTGCAATCCGGTCTATGTTGCCTGTTAGAGGAACTATTGGAAGTATGTATTATCGTATGGTGTAACTCCCACACTCTGAACAACACTGGAACAGGAAGATGTGATGCAATTATTCCGCTCCGAACTCGTGTTTAATCTCGCTGTCCTGTCACAACATGTCGGGACGGAGTATCTTTTCATCCGTTTGTGTGAGGAACCAGACCTGTAACAGTGTGTAAAATGTGTGTCTGGGAACTGATCAAACCACACAACCTGCACACACCGCAGAGGTATGGGGTGTGGCCAAACTGAACAACTGTCTTCCATGGGAGGACTCTTCTGAGGTATTTCCCAGTGGACTCCACAAGACCTCTGAAGGTGTGCTGTGGTATCTGGCACCAAGACTTTAGCAGCAGATAGTTTAAGTCCTGTAAGTTGTGAGGTGGGGTCTCTATGGATCGGACTTGTTTGTCCAGCACATACCACAGACGCTCGATCGGATCGAGATCTGGGGAAATTGGATCCCGAGTCAACACCTTGAACTGTTTGTCATGTTCCTCAAACTCATTCCTGAACAGTTTTTGCAGTGTGTCAGTGAACATTATCCTGCTGAAAGAGGCCACTGACATTAGGGAATATCAATGCCATGAAGACGTGTACTTGGTCTGCAGCAATGTTTAGGTAGGTGGTGTGTGTCAAATTAACATTAACACGAATGTCAGGACCCAAAGTTTCCCAGCAGAACATTACCCAGAGCATCAGACTTCCTTCACTATGGCCTTCTTCCCATAGTGCATCCTGGTGCCATCTCTTCTCCAGGTAAGTGACGCACATGCACCCGGCCATCCACATGACATAAAAGCATGATAATCAGACCAGGCCTCCTTCCTCCACTGCTCCATGGTTCAGTTCTGATGCTCACGTGCTCATTGTAGGTGCTTTCAGTGGTGGACAGGGGTCAGCATGGCTACGATGCAGCCACATAAACAGCAAGCTGTGATGCTCTGTGTTCTCACACCTTTCTCTCATAGCCAGCATGAACTTTTTCAGCAGTTTGTGCTACAGTAGCTCTTCTGTGGGTTCGGACCAGACGGGCTAACCTTCAATCCCCATGCAAATCAATGAGCCTTGGGAGCCCATGACCCTGTCGCTGGTTCACTTGCTGTCCACTTGGATCACTTTTGGTAAGTACGAACCACTGCAACAACCCACAAAACCTGCTATTTCGGAGGTAACTAACTCAGGTCGTCTAGCGATCACAATTCCGCCCATGTCATAGTCTCTCAGATCCTTACGCTTGCCCATTTTTCCTACTTCCAACACATCGACTTCGAGAACTGACTGTTCACTTGCCTGAGAGAGAGAAAGAGAGAGAGAGAGAGATAGAGAGATAGAGAGACAGAGATAGATATCTCCCACCCCTTGACAGCTGCCACTGTAATGAGATAATTAATGGTACTCAATTCACCTGTCGGTGGTTTTTGTTGTTGTGGTTGATCAGTGTACATACAGGTGCATCTCAAAAAAAGTTCCACTTTTTGTGGTAAATTATGGGAAAATAATGAACTTTTCCACAATATTGTCATTTTTTTGAGATGCACCTGTACATACAGTAGAATATATACACACACATACACACACCCCAACATACATTTCAAATATCAACTGTTTTTTAACCTACAGATTCAGAAGCACCGTGTTTGTACAGCTGATTAAAGACTTGTCCAAAAATTCCTGTTTCTCATGACGTTCAAGCCAGTTATACAGCATGCATGTCAGGT
>CM022772.1:8290165-8385165 GCA_012411365.1 Ameiurus melas | reverse complement strand
CATGGCCCTGTGTGAAAAAGTGATTGCCCCCTAAACCTAATAACTGGTTGGGCCACCCTTAGCAGCAACAACTGCAACCAAGCGTTTGCGATAACGTGCAATGAGGCTTTTACAGCGTCCTGGAGGGATTTTGGCCCACTCATCTTTGCAGAATTGTCCTAATTCAGTTACATTAGAGGGTTTTCGAGCATGAACGGCCTTTTTAAGGTCATACCACAACATCTCAATAGGATTCAGGTCAGGACTTTGGCTAGGCCACTCCAAAGTCTTCATTTTGTTTTTCTTCAGCCATTCGGTGGTGGACTTGCTGGTGTGTTTAGGATCATTGTCCTGCTGCAGAACCCAAGTTCGTTTCAGCTTGAGTACACGAACAGATGGTCGGACATTCTCCTTCAGGATCTCTTGGTAGACAGCAGAATTCATAGTTCCTTTTATCACGGCAAGTCTTCCAGGTCCTGAAGCAGCAAAACTGCCCCAGACCATCACACTACCACCACCATATTTTACTGTTGGTATAATGTTCTTTTTATGAAATGCAGTGTTCCTTCTACGCCGATATACTTGGACACACACCTTCCAAAGAGTTCCACTTTTGTCTCATCGGTCCACAGAATGTTGTCCCAAAAGTCTTGGGGTCATCAAGATGTGTTATGGAGAAATTGAGACGAGCTTTGATGTTCTTTTTGCTCAGCAGTGGTTTTCTCCTTGGAACTCTGCCATGCAGGCCATTTTTGCCCAGTCTTTTCCTGATGGTGGAGGCATGAACGCGGACCTTAACTGAGGCAAGTGAGGCCTGCAGTTCTTGGACGTTGTTGTGGGGTCTTTGTGACCTCTTGGATGAGTCGTCGCGGCGCTTCTGGGGTAATTTTGGGGGCGCCCGGCCACTCCTGGGAAGGTTCACCACTGTTCCATGTCTTCGCCATTTGTGGATAATGGCTCTCACTGTGGTTCGCTGGATTCCCAAAGCTTTGGAAATGGCTTTATAACCCTTTCCAGACTGATAGATCTCAATTACTTTCTTTCTCAATTGTTCCTGAATTTCTTTGGGTCTCGGCATGTTGTGTAGCTTTTAAGGATCTTCTGGTGGACCTTACTGTGTCAAGCAGCTCCTATTTAAGTGATGCCTTGATTGTGAACAGGTGTGGCAATAATCAGGCCTGGGTGTGGCTAGAGAAATTGAACTCAGGTGTGGACAACCACAGTTATAGTATGTTTTAACAAGGGGGCAATCACTTTTTTCACACAGGGCCATGATGGTTTGGATTTTTTTCACCTTTAATAATAAACACCTTCATTTACAAATTGCATTTTGTGTTTACTTGTGTTGTCCTTGACTATTGTTTAAATTGGTTTGATGTTCCAAAACACTTAAGTGTGACAAACATGCAAAGGAACAGGAAATGAGGAAGGGGGCAAACACTTTTTCACACCACTGTATATATATATATGCGTTGTGTTAATATGAATATTGAACAGTGTTACTCAAACTAGGCTACTACACTTTACTGGAATTAATTAAAGAGTCTCCCCATTCCCATTCCCCCATCATCACCCCATGACTCCATTCCAGGAACCAAACTTGAGTAGCAACTTCGGGAAATTGGTTCGATTCGACTGTGAGGGTGACCCAATTTAAACTCGAGACTTGACTTTGACTGGACAACACACTGGTTTGACATATAAGACTCAACAAAAACATGATTAATTCTCCTATATACCCTATGTGGTGCAATTGTAAAGGCAATAAAGGATATTTTGCGTTGCAGCATCTATTCACTAGACCTATATTAAATACATTATGAATCATTTTTGTAATGTAGGTTATTTAAAACCCAGGAACTGTTCTAACACAACTAACCTCAGCAAAAAAAGAAACGTCCTCTCACTTTCAACTGCTTTTATTTCCAGCAAATGTCTTAACATGTGTAAATATTTGCATTAAAATAAAAAGATTCTACCACTGAGACAAACTGAACAAGTTTCACAGGTATTTGATGAACAGGAACAATGAGTCCCTGAACAAAGGGGGGGGGGGGGTTAATATTAAAAGTAACAATCAGTATCTGGCGGCCTCCAGCTGCTTTA
This sequence comes from Ameiurus melas, assembly GCA_012411365.1. Classification (NCBI taxonomy): domain Eukaryota; kingdom Metazoa; phylum Chordata; class Actinopteri; order Siluriformes; family Ictaluridae; genus Ameiurus; species Ameiurus melas. The sequence goes on along the minus strand of CM022772.1, from coordinate 8,383,080 downwards.
AGTACTAAAGTGCATCTCATCCTCATGGACTGCACCTGATTGGTCAGTTCTTGCTGTGAGATGTTCCTCCATTCTTCCACCAAGGCCTTGGTGTTCCTCCATCACGCCTGGAGAGGACACATGATTACATGTAATTTTCCACTGCAAGGACAATCAGCTGTCCTTCCTGTCTCCCTGTAGCTCTGTTTCAGGCGTCTTACATTACAGACATTGCAGTTTATTGCTCTAGACACATCTGCAGTCCTCATGCCTCCCTGCAGCAGGTCTACGGCATGTTCACGCAGCTGAGCAGGAACCCTAGACATCTTTCTTCTGGTGTTTTTCAGAGTCAGTAGAAAGGTCTCTTTAGTGTCCTAACTTATTGTAACTGTGACCTTAATTACCTACCACGTGTAAACTGTTCGTGTCTTAAGGACTGTTCCACAGGTGCATGTGCAATAATTATGTATAGTTAATTGAACAAGCATGAAAAACATCGTTTAAACCCTTTCCAATAAAGATCTGTATAGTTTATTTAGATTTTACAAAATTATCTTTAAAATATAGTCTCCTGAAAGGGACGCTTCTGTTTTTGCTGGGTATAGTTTTCCTCAACAACCAGTCTGATTTCCAGGCCATTCTACAGAAAATGTGCTCCTCTCAAGCGCTATACAATAAGCCAGAGAAATCCCTTTTCCCCAGTCCTCATCTTTCTTTGACACTGCGAATCACCAGATAAGTATCTCCAATCTTGCTGGCTTGTGCATCAAGAGCTGTGTTCTGGCCCGGTTTTTATGATATCTATAGGATAGATCCTAATGTGTAGCCTAGAGAGATCCCGATTCATCACCTCAGCATTACTACAGGAGTTCCCCAGGAGGCAGTTCTTGGTCCACTCTTTTTCTGCTTATCTACAAAATCACTGTGTTAAGTGATCAGCTCTCGAAGCTCCTCTTACCACTGCATAAAAAGCTGTGAAACACGTCTTTACATCTCTTTTCCCCCACGAACATCTTAAGTCTCATAGAAGATACTGGACATTTCTTCTCTCTGCCTGGGTGGAGTCCCATCATCTAAAACTACATCTTAGCAAAGTTGATAAACCTACTAGGTAAGAACCAGCAGATTCTACAGATATCTTTTTCGCATCACAAGCTTGGTCCCGACTACAGAAACTGCTGGAAGAGCTTCGAGTATGCATATTTGTCATACAAGTGACACTGATGATTTACTAACTAAACATTAGTTCATTAATTATTTATTATCTAAATGTAAGCGGTTCTTATATTATAGATAGAAAGCTTCATTTATTCGACGTGGGACACCTTCATTACCACGCTGCTGTTTAAAATAAATACAGCAAACCCGAGGTAATGTAAATGAATTCACATTGTGTCCACGTTAAATAAAAACAATTCTAACACGAGCCCAAATAAAGTGACCACATTTGAAAAACTGCTGGAATCCTTCATTTTGTTTCCTCATCCATCTGTCACCTGCCGTCTCGCATCCCATTTTCTGCTTTTTTTTCTCCCCGGAAATGCTGTTGCTGTTAGATCTTATCCCTGCAGCTGTTTCCAGAATATCTGCCCCCCCCCCCTTCTTTTGGATCTAGGTAGATTGACAAAAAAACGGGGGGGATTGCGCCCAAAAAAATTAAAGCATCATCATTTTAAGTATATATTAATCACATTTTAGATTCATTCTGACGCTAAACGTTTAATAGTTTGTTCAACACACTGGGTCTTGAATGCCAGACGTCCAAGTAAAAAGATTTAGGAAGGTGTGCGATTGTTGAAATGGTGACGTTTTCTGTTTGATGCTTATTTAACATTTCTGGAATTTCTTCTGGAATTTTCAGACAGAGGGTTTGTGGTTTCTCGGTAACGTTGCATTTTTGTCTTAAGGGCGCACCGAGGCTGAGTGGTTAGCACGTCTGCGCCTCACCTCCAGGGTTGGAGGTACGATTCCCTCCATGGCTGTGTGTGTGGAGTTTGCGTGTTCTCCCTATGGGTCGGGGGTTTCCTCCCCCAGTCCAAAGACATGCATGTCCAAAGTGTCCGTAGCGTATGAATGTGAGTGTGTATGTGATTGTGCCCTGCAATGGATTGGCACCCTGTCCAGGGTGTACCCCGCCTTGTGCCCCATGCTCCCTGGGATAGGCTCCAGGTTCCCCACGACCCTGTAGGATAAGTGGTATAGAAGATGGATGGATGGATTTTTGTCTTAAAAATGCCGAGAGAGAAATAGGAGAGGCTCGTGAGGGAACAATTGCTTATAGTTGCTATAAAGTAAGTGATAAAAGGAACAAACTTGAACTTGTTACCCTTGTTACCACCTCGTTAGCATTAAATGTTACTATAAATAGATGAGAAAAGTATAACATGTTGCGCTTTAATGAACAAACAAGTAGAATTCAACACCAATGGTGTCAACTGGGATGCATCCACCACCAAGTCTAGACATTTGACCTCGCTGTGATGATCCAATTCCAAAAATTGTCCAATTGTCTGCTTTGGTAAATTTGTGTACTATAGGAGGAATACAACACTTCAGAATGTGCTCATATAGGAAATGTTTAACTTTGGGGTGGTAACGGTAACTCCGATTGGTGTCGGGTTGCATCACACCAACCCTTTGTTGATTGTTTTCCTATAACAGCATGCCCCATTGTGTTTTATTCCTTAGATCTACCATGACAAAAGTATTCATTCTGTGGTGCAGGATGGTGTACAGATGTTTCCTCATTACAAATAGTGCAAATAAAAGAGTGCAAATAAAAGACATTCAACTTGGTTGTTTTTTTTGTTTTTTTACTAATTAATAGTTGATCTACTGCCATTTTTTAAATTACATTTAACAGCCTTTCTAACTTAAATCCTAAAAATCATAAAAACTAAACACAACATTAAAAAAAAAAAAATGAACCGAGAAAACATGTTAGTCCCATGATGAGTACATGTTCAAGTGTGAAATAAAAAACAACACGAGCGTATTAGCTCATTCTCAAAAATCTTACTGAATGCAATTTGAGTACATGTTTTAAAATCAATCAAAGCTCTCCTCTATAAACTACGTGTTTACAATAAAGTAAATGAAAAAAAGGATACAAATATAATGCCTTCTGTAGTTTCAGTAAAACAGTGTTTAACAGGATACTCAATGGTTCATGTGCTTTAGTGGAGGTGTAGGAAAATCCATAACTAACACCACAAGCCTGTGTCTCACCTTGTCAATCTCTCTCTCTCTCTCTCTCTCTCTATCTCTCTCAGTATGTTCTCACACATCACCATAGACTTCACCTCCTGATTAGTGGTATGAGGTGCTCTCTGGAGGGGACACTGGGGGACACGAGTGAGAGTGGATGCTGTTGTGCTTGCTAACGGCCTCATCAAAGTCAAGCAGCTGCTTATTCACACGGATCTCCATGCAGCCGTGGTAGTAGGCTGAGACCGGCATGGAGGACAGGGGGAGATCTAAAGAGAGAGAGAGAAAAAGACAGCGAGAGATTATTCCACGAGATCCTCCATTTAATACTGGAAACTGATAAAGGCCAGATGATTCAGGTCCTCACTAACACTTCATACATTAATCAAACCTACACTTATTAATGTGGTGTCTGCATGGCTTATATGATTCCAACTAGAGACGTAGTCAACTGGATACTGCTATTGGAAGACATTAAAAAGAATAATCCTGCATTTATCAACCTCATGTGTGGTTGCTATAAATAATTTCAACGTTTCAGTGTTCTGAGAACAGAAAAGCTATTTACCTGAAACACACTTAACTTGTAAGCTGTGAACTTCTGACGATATATAAAATATGTAGCTATGCAACCGGAATTGAACCCTACAGTGTCTTCACTTCAAGACTGAATATACAGAATATACACTATATTGCTCAAAGTATGTGGACACCTAATCATCACACTAATAAGAACATCTCATCTCAGATTTAATCCTCCTTGTGCTGTTATAATAACCTCCAGTAATCTGGGAAGGCTTTCCACTAGATTTTGGAGTGTGGCTGTGGGGATTTGTGCTCATTCAGCCACAAGAGCATTAGTGAGGTCATGCACTAATGTTGGGTGAGGAGGCCTGGGGCGTTGCAGTTTGTCCCAAAGGTGTTCAGTGGGGTTGAGGTCAAGCCTCTATATGCAGGAAAATCGAGTTCTTCAACTCCGACCTTGGCAAATCACGTCTTCATGGAGCTCACTTTGTGTGTCATCTTGACCCCTGTTGCTCTCTGGACCTGCCTGATCCATCCTGTTGCCCTACTTCTGGTTGGAGTTATCATTAGTTAGAAGTCACATGATGCTGAGGATGAAACCACATGATTCAGCCTAAAGACCATTGAGATTACTGAAGAGGGTATCACTTAAAAACCACAAGATCGCTTTGGACCTCAATTCATATGTACAGTTATGCTATGATGGCCAGGACTACAATTGCTAATATAGCTTTAGCACTGCAATTACCAAAACCAGTTTTGCTCTCAAGTCTCCATCAGTGAACAGTGAAGAAGTTCAACAAAACAGACTTCATCTGCACTATTTGAGCATGTAGTATTAGCACGTTTATAGAAGGGAGTTATTTATAAATCGCACTATCCGGTGTCACCCAGATGAGGACGGATTTCCCTTTTGAGTCTGGTTCCTCTCAAGGTTTCTTCCTCTTATCGTCTCAGGGAGTTTTTCCCTCACCACCGTCACCTCTGGCTGCTCATTAAGGATAAATTCATATATTTAAAAATCTATATCCTGAAGTGATATATTTCTGTAAAGCTGCTTTGGGACAATGTCCATTGTTAAAAGCGCTATACAAATATAAATGGAACGGAGCTTCGTGCACGGGGCATTGTCATCCTCGAACAGGTTTGAGCCTATTCGTTTCAGTGAAGGGAAATTTGTAATGCCAAGACATTCTATACAGTTGTGCATTTCCAACTTTGTGGCAACAATTTGGGGAAGAACCACATACAGTGAGGGAAATAAGTATTTGATCCCCTGCTGATTTTGTACGTTTGCCCACTGACACAGAAATGATCAGTCTATAATTTTAAGGGTAGATTTATTTGAACTGTGAGAGACAAAATAACAACAAAAAAATCCAGAAAAACGCATGTCATGAATGTTATAAATTGATTTGCATTTTAATGAGGGAAATAAGTATTTGACCCCCTCTCAATCAGAAAGATTTCTGGCTCCCAGGTGTCTTTTATACAGGTAACGAGCTGAGATTAGGGACACACTCTTAAAGGGAGTGCTCCTAATCTCAGCTTGTTACCTGTATAAAAGACACCTGTCCACAGAAGCAATCAATCAATCAGATTCCAAACTCTCCACCATGGCCAAGACCATGACCCTGATAAAAGGTTTGTTTGTGCTGCTTTCGTTTTTAAAATATTAGACATTTAATTATGGTGCGGTGACGTCACCAGCCCCCCTTCCTGAACCGAAGCAGCACAAACGAAACTTTTATCAGCACAAACCAGCACAAACGATTGAGACTATTTTGGTTGAATTTCAAGCATGTGGGGGGACGAGTGACCCCAGAATGACCTATAAATACTCTTTTAATATCTCCAAATCCGAAGCAGCACAAACGAAACCTTTATTGGCACAAACGAGCGCAAACGATTGAGACTATTTTGCTGACGTTTTGCGTTGATGGGGGGGTGGGGGGGGTCAACTTCACGCAGGTATCATTTCTTTGTCAGTGGGCAAATGTACAAAATCAGCAGGGGATCAAATACTTTTTTCCCCTCACTGTATGGGTGTGATGGTCAGGTGTCCACATACTTTTGGCAGTAGTGTCTAAGGATGAGACAGACATGAGAAAGTCTTACCTAAGCTATTCTTATGTAGTTTTATCTAATTTTCTAACAGTGGTGGAGCGACACAGTATAAAAAGAAAAAAGAAACTGCAGTATCCATGCACATCATTCAGGGATGGGTCATGATTGCTTGTCTCCTTGGTAACGCAAATTCACTGAAAAAATACTTGCATATTTAAACATTCTTACAAATATCTTTGTCAAGGTGTTCTCCGAAAACATATTTACTGACACCCCAACAACTGCCCTGAGACGCTGCTCAGTTTCAAGTTCTGTCCTTTTCTCAGTACAGGGAAATGTCAACGTTACGGTCTGTGATAATCACACAACATTGCATATGAGGTTAATAGATACTGGGTTGAAAACATGCTGGATGATTCCTTTAACATTACTATGCCAGCTTTCCCAAGCAGAGCTCTGAGGTTTTTGGGAAACGTTATTCTTCAGTCTGCAGGAGTCCTGTACTTAAGCTTTTCCAGCATACAAGTGAAATTCAATTATATTACTCATTTGACCCTGAATTTGCAGAAATTTTCCAGTGACTTCAAATGCAGGCAGCCAAGACATGTTTGCTGTCCAAGTTTTGCTTGGAGCTACGAGGCTAACGTAGTACCAGTAACAACTACCAGAATCACAGCGTCGTACAAACTGCATGTTACGATAGTGGAAAGATTGTGTGTATACTTTTCCCCTGTACCATTACTTAAAATTTTGTTTGCCTTGTCATAGTTTCAGCTCTACAGTCTGAGGAAAACTCCCCGAGGAACCACATGCTGACTGAGCAATAACGAACAGAAATGCTGTGCATTATTTAAGAATAGAACAATACAGTTGTCAGAATAAAAACAAATCTCCAGTAACTACACGATTGCCTATTGCTTCTGGACAGAAAGAAATATATTGAACAGATGTATGGAAGTTTGATCTCTGGAAGTCAGGGTATCTGCACGTATCAGCACTTTAAATTTAATACTTCTCAATACCATATTCAAGACATTAGCAAAAGATTTTAAGACCTGCACGTCACTTCAATCATGCAACACGACACATCAGCTATAATGGATTGTGTTCGTGCATATATATCCATTTCTGGGTCTAAGTAAACTTCTATAGAGGTAGATGGGAGACTGTAACAAACATCCTTTTTGTATTACCATGTGCTCCAACAGTGAAAGAAAAAAAAATCCAGTATTTCCTTTCCATGACTTTCCAAGAGAGGGAAAAAAACTATACAGAGAGAGATAGATGAATTTACCATCACTCCATCATCAGCTGTATTAAAATCCCCCTAGCAAGTTTTTCTGTAATTTAATGCCAGGGTAATGTACCAAGTAGTGCTATAAATGTACATACATACATACATACATACATAATATACATACAGAGAGGGAAAAAAGTATTTGATCCCCTGCTGATTTTGTACGTTTGCCCACTAACAAAGAAATGATCAGTCTATAATTTTAATGGTAGATTTATTTGAACAGTGAGAGACAGAATAACAACAAAAACATCCAGAAAAACTCATGTCAGAAATGTTATAAATTGATTTGCATTTTAATGAGGGAAATAAGTATTTGACCCCCTAGGCAAAACATGACTTAGTACTTGGTGGTAAAACCCTTGTTGGCAATCACAGAGGTCAGACGTTTCTTGTAGTTGGCCACCAGGTTTGCACACATCTCAGGAGGGATTTTGTCCCACTCCTCTTTACAGATCTTCTTCAAATCATTAAGGTTTCGAGGCTGACGTTTGGCAACTCGAACCTTCAGCTCCCTCCACAGATTTTCTATGGGATTAAGGTCTGGAGACTGGCTAGGCCACTCCAGGACCTTAATGTGCTTCTTCTTGAGTCACTCCTTTGTTGCCTTGGCCGTGTGTTTTGGGTCATTGTCATGCTGGAATACCCATCCACGACCCATTTTCAATGCCCTGACTGAAGGAAGGAGGTTCTCACCCAAGATTGGACGGTACATGGCCCCGTCCATCGTCCCTTTGATGCAGTGAAGTTGTCCTGTCCCCTTAGCAGAAAAACACCTCTTAGCAGAAAAACACCTCCAAAGCATAATGGTCTTGGCCATGGTGGAGAGTTTGGAATCTGATTGATTGATTGCTTCTGTGGACAGTTGTTTTATACAGGTAACAAGCTGAGATTAGGAGCACACTCTCAAAGGGAGTGCTCCTAATCTCAGCTCGTTACCTGTATAAAAGACACCTGGGAGCCAGAAATCTTTCTGATTGAGAGGGGGTCAAATACTTATTTCCCTCATTAAAATGCAAAACAATTTATAACATTTATGACACACGTTTTTCTGGATGTTTTTGTTGTTATTTTGTCTCTCACTGTTCAAATAAATCTACCATTAAAATTATAGACTGATCATTTCTGTGTCAGTGGGCAAACGTACAAAATCAGCAGGGGATCAAATACTTATTTCCCTCACTGTATGTATGTATGTATGTATGTGTGGGTGTGTGTGTGTGTGTGTGTGTGTATATATATAAACTTTAAAAAAAAAAATTACTTTATTTGAGGTACAAATAGTAATATAACAATCGTAATATATTTCTGACTTAATTAACTTTTATGCGTTAAACCTTGGGGCTTTTATTTTGATGAAAATCCGCAAGAAGACCTCCTTTCATTTGGCAACAATTTTTTAAAATTCACTTCTCATTACCAATCAGGTGAAATGCTGCAAACCTTTGCACACGAAAATGTTTGAGATTACGCTAACGTAGAAACCAAAGTGAATCTGATGCGTGTTTTGTCTAAATGCAAGTTATAAGTGCCTCAAACTCACAGCACAGACAGAGATGAAGTGGGTGTGGAGCGGCGTTTACTATGAACCGAGCCGTTGTTTGTCTTTTAGAAGACGCCATGAACCAGAGAGCGAGAGCTGAGCTGAACTTTGGGTGTTTGAGCTTTGTGTGTGTGTGTGTGTGTGTGTGTGTGTGTGTGTGTGAGAAAACACTGAAAAGTACTCTCTGTAAAAAAGTTCAAATAAAATAATCACGAAGCTTGGTAAAAAAAAAAAGTCACCTGTGTTCTGGGTCGTCATTCTTCTTAGAGACACACCGAGTTCCAAAACCCACTCGTATTATTATTTTGCATTAAAAATCTTGCTAAACAAAAAACTGTTCTAGCTAGCTAGCCCAAGGACAGTTAGCAGCTCTTTTAGTGTTTGTTCTGCATTTTACCAACAGATAGGCTGACCAGAAATCCTGAAAATAAATATTACAGACTAGTTTCCTAGGCATGGGAAATAAAAATTGATAAAAAAATATTCCTGGAAATATTTGAGAGGTAGCGGACATGTGTGAACTTAAGCTATTGGAAGTACAAGTCATGGAAATGTTCCAGGAAAAAAAAATGTTCTCTAAAGGGGGGGGGGTCCTGAAAGACAACTTAAGTAAAAAAAGTCCAGGTTATGGGTTTACTAGATGGCTACACAACATACATTACAGTCTACACAAGCTACATAGAGGGAAGTGATATTCCATCTAGCTTTTTTACTTAAAAGTGTAGATCATTATGAAGACCAGCACGGCAATGAGAAAGGAATACAGCCATTTATTGTAGAGGTAAGCCATTTCATTAAACAATACAATACGTTTTCCTCTTATATAAGAATGTATTGTTTATAGCAAATAACTTAGGGTAGTAGCTGAAACCCCACAGATGTCACTCACGTGTTACTCTGGATCAAAGCTAATAAAGAGAGAATACAAAGCATACGATACCTGGCAGTCCTCCGATGTAAGTAAAGACTGGCTGCTGCATGGTGGCATTGAGCTTGGTTAAAGCCTGTCTGAGAGCTTCAGTCTCAGTGTAGGACACGGTGGAGGAGTTCGCAGAGATCTGGAGGTCATGAGCAGACACATGTATCTCCACTTCTAAGCGTTCTGGGTAACACAGCATCAACGACTCGAGCTTCACAACAGGAATGTTGTCTAAAAACACCTGCAGGTACTGTGAGAGGGAATTGGGAATGAAATGCGAGTGAGCGTGCAGGTGTGTATCGATGAGAGATGACAGAAAAAGAAATCAGCAAAATGACCGCATTATTAAAGATGATCATGGTTCAGCCGTTTTACCGCATCGTTTGGTTCTTGAGATAACACAGAGACAGAGAGAGGGATGGTGTCGTTGCTGACGAGGGCAAAGAGAACGCCTGTGCTACTGGACGGTCGAATGCTCATCATCACATCAACTCTCCAATGACCATCAACATCTACAAAGCAAACACTTGTCATAAGAGTGAGTGGAAATAATTAATTATGCTATAAAATTTGTGACGGTCCAGTTTCATAAAATTCCTAGCTTACAAAGCAGGTACTGAAGAAGGAGTAAGCGGTAGAAGATGGATGGATGGACAAAGCAGGTAGCATGACTGATGGGTGCCTTCTAATTGCCTTTTAATGTTTCACCACTGATGATTAGTTCATGGCTATAAATAAGACACATTGACTCAAAGTGCTCATTCTTTGTTTCATAGCGGCACGTCATGGACAGTGATACATTGGTTTTGAACTTGAAGTGGGGAGAATAAACACATACTTCTGAAATGAAAAATCTAAATCTAGTTCAGAATGTGGAGTGAAAACTCTACTGTCTGAGCTAGCCCTGTAGCTAGTCTCTAATGTCTAGTGAGCCATCTGTAGCCAAAAAAAACATAGCCAAGCCTGAGAAGGCCTGGTCCAGAAGCTGAGCTGGAGTTGCTGAACTACAGACAGTTTTATCTCATACACTGAACGCCTCAGCTACAGTATTTTTTTCTTCTCAGTCTGTTAAAATTCTTTGTTGGTTCACATCTGGCCTGCAGTCTGCCTGTTAGGCCCTGCTTTATATCATGGGTCATTCCATCTCAAATGGTCAAATAATTTAAAAATTGGTTGTTTAACTGTTTTTAATTTTCCCCACATTTTTATTGTGATTATCTCTATGTATTGGCATTGCAAAATCACCTGTTTTTTACTTGGTTTAACTACGATGGTCATTTTTGTGTCATGGCACACAAATTTTGGCTATACAGCAGTTTACAGAAACCTCAATACAGAATACAGAAGGCTCAAGTTCCACATTTAGGGTCAATTTATAATGGGAAGGACTTTTATAGGACAATGGGAAGGACAATTTATAATGGGAGTCTCAGCCTTAATTTGATTTTAGGGGGTACCTAGGCAAGTATAGTGTGCATGCAGAACATTTCAGGTTTGAGATCTTTTAATGGGTACAAGAATGTACAATTCTTTTTTTTTTATATATAATTCCCCTCACATTCTGGTTGAATATCTCTGGTGGGGGACCAGATTCGAACCTGAAATTTTCACAGAAATAAGTCGTCTATAGTAGCATTCTGCTGTAAAATTTTTTGAAGTTTTGAGTTTGCGAATCCACTGGTTACAGAGCTAGGGCTGGTAGAAATCTTGACCAAAAAAAAAACAAAACTACTTTATTCATGCATTCTAAGAAATGAACAGATGTAATATAAGCATAACAAATAATAAAAATGAACAGTTTTACAGTAATTATGTTTGTTTATAACATACAGTAGCTTATCCTTGTTGAGCAACCTGCATTGGACCACTTGAGATGGAATGATCCTTATATAAATGTTACTTTGTCACTTAATATTTAACTATTTTATCTGAGTTTAAATTTACCTCATATTTGATCACATTGATATAACCTCATTACATTGATATCACCAGATGATCAAGCAAATTACATCCTAAATATAATTCATATTTAAAAATAGAGGGAAAAGAATTGCATTGTTAATAATCTGAGACAACATTCAGTCGTTCATTTGTATCACAAATTTGCTTACATTTAAAGAGTGACCTAGAAATTGTACAACATTTTGAATACTGAAATGTCAAGATTGCACTCTTTTTTTCAAAATTCTAAAACTTTCCCTTTATTTTCAGTTTTAAATATTAAAAATAATACATTTTAAATTAAAAAAATTCCCAGATTTTCAATGTAGTCTCCAACCTTTGGACCCTACTGTGTGTGTGAAAAATATAGGCTTGAATATAGGTTACATTTCTTTTTTTAGGTATGACCATGGATTGTCACATACTTAAAAGAACAGGGCAGCCAGCCAGCAACACTTTATCATGATCTACATTAACCTTTAACTTAATATGATGACAGTTTGTTATAAGTTGCAACACCCTCATTTAAAGGGCAGGATATAAACAGAGAACAATAGGAGCCCTATAACAGAACCTTGTGGGACACCAGGTCTCTAGCCTAGTAATCTTCATACATTTCAACATTGGGAACTCACTGTAGTCAATGTTGAACTGGGCCATTCCAGCACCACTGAAGTAAGATCCTTTCTCCACATGCACAAAGCAATATGTGCTCTCTTTCCCCTGAATGTACTCCTTTACTTTATAAGCCCACTGGTTCATCAAGTTCCAGCCACGGATGCAGCCATCTAATCTGGGGTTAATCTAACACACAAACACACACCAGATGTTCAAGAGCTACTTCAGTGAAAAAAAACAACAAACAAAAACTGTCTATGGATCTTAAACAAAGTTTACATGAATAGTTTCTACACTTATGAAATGCTATCTAAACATTTTAAACATTGCCTAAACAGATCAAATTCCTAGCATGCTTATGTGTGAATACTTTCAATAAAAAAAATAAATAAATGTAGTGTCAGGTACAGTTTACATATTATAGTGTAATATGCAGGCAGCATTTGCGTGTATGTTGGTGAAAGAGATACTTGTTTAATGATGCTGTTGGTGCGATTGGGCAAGTCAGCAATGTAAACTTTGGTCTCCAGTTTTCCATTGACAGGCATGAATAGGTTTCCAGGGTTACTAATACTCATCACTGCTTCCTTACTGATCTTCACAGTGATGCTGTTCTCCAGCTCCTCTACTGATATCTGCACTCAGATAATAGACACACAGTGTTGCAATGTACAATGGTGGATGACTAAGAAAGGCGAAAATACAGATGAACTCTTACATTGTAATCTATTTATAACCAGTTCTTATAACCAGTAAGACTTGCATACAATCTTTAAACCATGGGTGCTGATTGCAGCTAATTTCAGCTACTGATTTCCCATAAGCCATGAAGTTTATTAGAATTGCACTTTTCAATTTCAGTTTTGTTTCTTAAGAATCACAATTACACAAGAGCAATTCACACGCATAAAGTAAAGGAGAACTTCAGACTTTCGCTTTTGTCAAACAGTGTACAATGGATCTAAAAAGTCTACAATATTTGGTAAAATGGCAGGTGTTTAAAAAAATAATCATGTCAGAACTTTTTCCACTCTCAAGGTGAAATCAAGTGAAAATCAAAAATATTTTAGGGAAAAATAGGAAAAATAAAAAAAGTTACAATAAGCTGGTTGTATAGTTGCGCACACCCTTTAAAAAAAAATTAAATAAATAAACCAATCACATTCAATCTCATTTTCAAAAGTAATCATCATACAGCTGTCATGAATTAGATTATTCTGATTAACCCCAAATAAAGATCTTCTTGGTTTCATCTGACTGCTGAAGCTATGGTCTGCAAAGTGCTGACAAAGCCTGTATGGTATCTCACTTATTGAAAGGAATTGAACCGGAGAGGGATATAATTTTTTTCCCAAAACATAAGATGTACCATGGAACACCATAAAGGCCATCATCAACAAATAGAGAAAATGGAGCACCACATTGACATAACCAAGAACAGGACGTCCCTCCAAAACTTACCAGGGAGGCTGCCAAGAGACCTACAGCAACATTAAAGAGCTGCAGGAATATCTGACAAGTACTGATTTACACTCTGTATGTGATAATCTCTCACTCTTCACATGTCTGGGCTATGGGGTAGGGGGGCCAGAGTTTTTTTCTCACAAAAAACATCCAATCTAAACTAAACCACCAAAACAATGTGGCAAAATGTGGTATGGTCTGATGAGACCAATTCAAAAAGGTATAATGATTCCAAATTCAAAAAGGTATGTTTGGTGAAAAAAAAAGCAAAAAACAAAAAACAAAAACCACCAAATGATCACCATACCCACAGTGAAGCATGGTGGTGGCAGCATTGGGATTTAGGCTGTTTTCTTCAGTCAGAACAGGGGCTTTTATCAGGGTGGAGGGAATCATGAATTTTAATGAATCGATTTAAGTGCAAAACCTTCAGGTATCTGTCAGTAAGCAGAAGATGAAAAGGAGTTCCACCTTTCAGCACGACAATAACCCAAAGTACACATCCAAATCAACAAAGGAATGGTTTAACCAAAATAAGATCCATGTTTCTGAATGTCCTCGCCTGAGCCCAGACCTGAATCCAACTAAAGATCTGCAGTGTGACCTGAAACACGTTGTGATGCCATTACAATCTGACGGATCTAGAATGCTTTTGCAAGAAAGAGTGGGAAAATATTGCCAAGTCAAGACGTACCACACTGATAGACTCAACCAAAAAGACTGAGGGGTGGAATAAAATCAAAAGGTGCTTCAACAAAGTATTACTTTAGGGGTGTGCACACTTATGCAACAAGGTTATTGGAAGTTTATTTGTCTTCCTTTTTTCCCTAAAAAAGGAAAGTGAGTTTTTCAGACATTTTTGGTTTTGTTATTTAATGTATGTTCTGTGCACATATCCACTTCAAATGTACACAGATAATGTCTTTTGACTTTGTGCTAAGTGAATAACAAAAATGTATTCATAACCATAAATAAAGATATGTTTTAAAATTTTAATTGATTTTAATTGATGGGGGGGCATTCGGATCACTATATAATATTATATTGTTTTGCTGCATCTGGGCCAGGACGACTTGGCATCACTGATGGAACATTGAATTCTGAATTATATCAGCAAATTCTAAAGGAAAATGTCAGGACATCTGTCCATGAACTGAATCTCAAGAGAAAGTGGGTCAGGCAGCAAGACAACGACCCTAAACACATAATTCGTTCTACTAAAGAATTTTTGTGGAAGTGAACAAAACATGAAGATTTCTGAGGACCTCAGAAAGAGAGTTGTTGACGCTTATCAGGCTGAAAAATGTTACAAAAACATCTCTAAAGAGTTTGGACTCCACCAATCCACAGTCAGACAGATTGTGTACAAATGGAGGAAATTCAAGACCATTGTTCCCTCCTCAGGAGTAGAAAAAAACAGCAAAGATTACTCCAAGAGCAAGACGTGTAATAGTTCACAAGGTCACAAAAGAACCCAGGGTAACTTTTAAATAACTAAAGGCGTCTCTCACATTAGATAATGTTAATGTTTAGGAGTCTACCATCAGGAGAACACTGAACAACAATGGTGTGCATGGCAGGGTTGCAAGGAGAAAGTCACTGCTCTCCAAAAAGAACATTACTGCCCTTCTGCAGTTTGCTAACAATCATGTGGACAAGCCAGAAGGATATTGGAACAATATTTTGTGCACAGATGAGACCAAAATAGAACTTTTTGGTTTAAATGAAAAGCGTTATGTTTGGAGAAAGGAAAACTACATTCCAGCATAAGAACCTTATCCTATCTGTGAAACATGTTGCTGGTAGTATCATGGTTTGGGCCTGTTTTGTTGCATCTGGGCCTGGATGACTTTCCATCACTGATGGAAGAATTCATTTTGAATTATACCAGCGAATTCTAAAGGAAAATGTCCTGATATCTGTCCATGGGCTGAATCTCAAGAGAAACTGGGTCATGCAGCAAGACAACGACCCTAATCACACAAATCATTCTACCAAAAAATGGTTAAAGAAGAATAAAGTCAAGGTCCTGACCTAAATCCAATAGAAATGTTGTGGAAGGACCTGAAAGAAGCAGTTCATGTGAGGAAACCCTCCAACATCCCAGAGTTGAAGCTGTTAATTAAAAGAATTCCTCCAAGCCGATGTGCATAACTTATCAACAGTTACCAGAAATGTTTAGTTGCAGTTATTGCTTTATTGAAAGCAAAGGAGGAGGCACGGTGGCTTAATGGTTAGCGCGTTTGCCTCATACCTCCAGGGTTGAGGGTTTGATTCCTGCCAAGGCCCTGTGTGTGCAGAGTTTGCATGTTCTCCCCATGCTTCAGGGGTTTCCTCCAGGTACTCTGGTTTCCTATTTTTTTTCTTTATCTACTTTTAGGTATTATTTAGATCATATTGATGCAGAAATATAGAAAATTCTTATGGGTTCTCAAACTTTCAAGCACCACTCACCACTAAACAAATCAAGTTCCAGAAATAAATGTTCCAGACATCAACCAGTCAAAATTATTCTTTGACTGGTTTCTGATTTAATAATTGTGTCCATCATGAGAGCTCTGCTAATATAGCTGTAATTGCTGTTGTTCTTTCGTCTGCTCCCTTTAGGGGTCGCCACAGTGGTCCACATATTTGATTCGGCACAGGTTTTATGCAGGATGCCCTCCCTGACACAACCCTCCTATTTTATCTGGGCTTGGGACCGGCACTGAGTGCAACCCACAGTGGTTGGGGTCTCTTCCGGGAGAGCATGGTGTCATTAGTCACTAGACCACCAGGGAACTAAGTAATTATTAAATAACAAAAACCAAAGTGTTTGAATACCTATTTATCCTCACTGTCTGTGCATCTACCTTCATCAGATATGTTGCATTTACGTTTGGAACAATAAGGTAACCACTGCTGGAGCCTATATAAACACTCACCACATGCCATTGACCATCATTGATGGCTTTCCCTCCACTGGTGACCTTACTGGACCTCTGGTTCTTGAACTGGACCTCAACGCGGCCACTCCTCAATCCCAGCATAAACCACGAGTCATCCAATGATTCAGCGTACAACATTACACCTTCTGGATCGAACGTCCGGAAGTCAAACTCAGCAGCAAACCTGTTGCCGATGACAACAACATTTCAAAGAAGTTGTTATTCTTTCTAAAGGAATACTTATTTTCAGCAAACATGTCTTGTTGCACTTCAAGAGCAAAGCAATCACTCACTTTCTGTTCTCTGAAAATCGAAAGTGCAGGTAGATCATAGGCTGGCCTGTGAACTGCTCTCCCAGGTAGAATATCTCCCCGTGCTTGTGGTTGTAGAGCTCGAGACATTCAGGGATTTTCTCACAGGAGCGCCCGTCCTCTGCCAGCTTCAGCCTCTCGCGTCCATCACAGTGACAAGAGTAGTTGCCTACTGTGTTTACACATGCGCCCCCACATTTGTCCTGCTCACACTCGTCCACATCTGCCCAACACACAAAATATATATATATTTATTTTTTTCCAGTTGAATTTTTATTGAACATTTCTGCTGAACAGTTCTGCTGAACATTACCTTTTCTCTGAGCAACACACAGTAGAAAACATTCACAGTTTTTTTTTCTTTTTATACTTACAAAGGAAAACAAAATTAAAAGTACCAAACTAATTAGCAGACTTCTAATGTAACAGTAGGGAACGTCTTGCTGTAAGGGATGTGAAAGCAATAACATCCTTTTGTATTGAGCTCAAAGGAACTGAAACTTCAGGAATCCCAAATACAGCAATCAATGGGCAAGGTTTTAAATCTACCCGGAGAATAGTGGACATGATGGTAAAAAAAACAGACCAAAAACCATGGAGACCAGGGAAGAAGATAAACATATGGCCAAGATGACAGGGAGAGCCATGGCATTTATCACACTTGTCCTCTACGTCCGGATACATCACAGAAAGTCTCGACTTGGACAGATGGACTCTGTGTAAAACTTTTAACTGTATAAGACGAGCACAGGAAGTGGTAGGCTGTACCCTCCCTATAGCATGTTCCCAACACTCCTCACTTATCTGTACTACTAACTCCGTTTCCCACGCATTCCTAATTTTGTTACTCGACTCACTACCTAGCACCAGAATAAAATCATAAACCCTAGAAATCATTCCACTCCGATGCGGATTGTTTGAAAACAAGCTTTCCCAAGCCTGTTCAGGAGGCGCAGAGGGGAGAATATATATATATATATATATACACACACACATACACACACACAGACATCTGTGTTTTTGTGGGGCAAATAGGTCTGAATTGAGTAAAGCAAGGGTGGCTGGTATAAAATGGGCTAGCGGAGATCTAGACAGATTAATATAAGGTCAGTTTGGGCATCCACGTCAGATTATTTGATGTTAATAAATGTCAAAGTGGATTATTTTGGATTTTTGTGGAACCAAGCGCAACAGCACCACTAATGGTCAACAAGTATAAATGCACATAAAGGAATGAAGATTAATTAAGGTTGGGGCTGATTTCTTTTTAGCCCAGACTATAGATGTGTGTGTCAGGTGATTACACACACTAGATTTCCATTTGTGCAGGTATTTTTCAGCCCAAAAAAATGACACATAATCAGTAGTAATTGAGAAGAAATAGAATGGCAGGTGTGATGAACATGAATGAGGTTGAGTGTGTCAGTATATCATACATTTCCCTCCAAAATCCATTTTAGAGGAGAAACTAAAAGTAAACAAAGCACACATTGTTCAGTCCCAACACAAATTACACAAAAGGACAAATTTTAGAGTTTTTTGGGCTGAACATAATCGTGAGTGACAGCTGTTTAAGTAAATTGGGGTCCTCCACAATAGAATTGATTAGCAGACATATTAGTCATATTGTTCATAAACCTCTGCATTTTTTTGTACACTAAGTGAGGGCCAAATTCTCCTGAGCCATTTGACACCAATTTTGTGAAGACAGGACAAAAATCCTAGGAGTAATTTTGTCTCTCTGCCTCATGGTTCTCAAGATATGAGCTAAAACTGCTACAGTTTGTCTATTAGGCTGATTATGCTCATTCCTCTTGTATGAGTAGAGGAATGGAGTACTACATAATGACCAAGTTTCATTTCTATCGCACCTACGGTTTGGTCTGCACAACCTTCCAATGGTCTTCCAAAATATTTTCCTGTGTATTCCTTGAGTGGATATATATATATCTATATATATATATATATATTTTAACCATATAAATCATGTCAGAACCCTTTTCACCTTTATTCCTAAATTCCAACATATAAATATCAAGTGAGAAACACCCAGAAATGTTTTTTTGGGGAAGGAAATACAAAAACAAATAACGTCCAATACACAGCTTGCATAAGTGTGCACACCCTTTTAACTGGGAATGTGGCAGTGTTCAGAATCAAACAATCACATTCAAACTCATTTTAAATACTAACTAGTGTACACCTGCCATCAATTAAAGTGAGTGATTACCCCCAAATAAATTACAGCTATTCCTATGGGATTTTCTATAGGATTTATCTTCTAGGTAACATTCAACTGGAAAAGCCATGGGCCACAAAACGCAGGTATGGAAGCACGTTGTTGTCAATCAGGAGAGGGTTACAAAAAAATTCCAAGGCATTGGATATACCATGGAACACTATAAAGACAATGATCAACAAGTGGAGAAAATATGGCATGATGGTGACAGTACTAAGAACAGGACGTCCCAGTAAATTTGATGAGAAGATCAGGAGAAAACTGGTCAGGGAGGCTACTAAGAGGCCTACAGCAACATTAAAAGAATTGCAGCAATTTCTGGCAAGTCCTGGTTGCTCCCTACATGTGACAACAATCTCCTGAATTCTTCATATCTCTGGGCTATGGGGTAGGGTGGCAAGACTAAAGCCTTTTTTAAACAAAAAAAAAAATAATAAAACATACATCCAATCTCCCAAAACCATGTGGAATAATGTGTTATGGACTGATGAGACCAAACATTTTTGGCCATAATACCAAAAGATATGTTTAGCACAAAAAACAGGGCACATCACCAAAAGAACACCATCCTCATGGGGAAGCATGGAGGCAGCAGTATCATACTTTGGGTCTGTTTTTCTTCAGCTGGAACTGGGGCTTTAGTCAGGGTGGAGGGAATAATAAACAGCTCCAAATACCAGTCAATTTTGACGCATTAAGACTTCTGCTTAAACACTTAAGATGAAGAGGAATTTCAGCTTTCAGCATGACAACGAGCCAAAGCAAACCTCCAGATCAACAAAGGAACGGCTTCACCAAGACAAGATGAAGGATTTGGAACGACCCAGCCAGAGTCCAGACCTAAATCCAATCAAAGATCTGTGGGGTGACCTGAAGAGCGCTGTGTCGAGGAGATGCCCTTACAATCTGACAGAGTTAGAATACTTTTTTAAGAAAGCATTGGAAAGTATTGCTAAGACAAGACTGATTGAATTGTGCCCTGCGATGGACTGGCACCCTGTCCAGCGTGTACCTCACCTAGTGTCCGATACTCCCTGGGATAAGCTACAGGTTCCCAGCAACCCTGAAAAGGAGTAAGCGGTAGAAGATAGGTGGATGGATGGACAAGACTGATTGACTCTTACCCAAAAATACTGAATGCTGTGATCAAATCTAAAGCTGCTTCAACTAAGTATTAGTTGAGTTGTGTGCAACCAGGTTATTGTACTTTTTTTTATTATTGTGAAAATGATTAAAATGATTCTTATTGGGTTTTTGTAACTTTAATTAACACGTTTAAACTCCACAATAAAGTTAGAAAAGGTTCAGGCACGATTTATCTTGGTTTCATTTTTTACATCACAAAAACCTGCCAGTTTAACAGGGGTGTGTAGACTTTTTATATCCACTGTATGGAGGGGGAAAAAACACAATGTGGAACTTCGGCCATAATTTCAGCCTGAAATAATGCCATGCAGGCTCATCGATGTGGTTTCAAGACTGTGGCTTACTGTAATTCTTTACACATAAACAAACAATTACATACATGCGGCGCAGCTTCATGCTGAAGCATTACTGGGTCAGCCATCTTGATCAACCAAAAATACTGTTATTTCCCCATAGTGATATCCGATCTCTTTTCAGCCCACTCGATCCCACCTCGCAAAGTTTAACAGCAGAGTTATAACCAAAAAGGTAGAGGTTATCTGGATAATAATATAATTTCACTTTAAAATCAATGCCATTTTACAAAAGAGACATTTATTTAAAAACAGGTTTATGGAGCGTTACTGTATCATTTGTAACTTTGGGGTGAGATGTGCGTCCATTATTTGCCACATTATAGCTCCGGTACAAAACAATACAAATATGTGTGCGTGCGTGTGAAAGAGTGAGAAACTGATCTCTTACCCTGGCACTCGTGAGACAGAGAGTTGTACGCGTATCCTGTAGGGCACTGGCACTTGTACGAGCCTGGAGTGTTGACACATCTGGACGGCTCTTTGCACTGGCTGGGGTGAAGCCTGCACTCGTTAATATCTGGAGATGGAGATGATGAATATATATCTTTCAGATATTTTATATAGGCATTATTTGCTGTTATGTGCACAACCCATCCATGCTCACACTAACACACATTACCATGATGCATTCGAGTTATAAACAGGATCCATCCATGTGCAGCAGACATGCCGTGTGTTTACTGTAACCCTGAAGAGGTGCCTGGACTAATGGAGGTCACTATTGTGCAAACGCTGTTATGCAATATAGATAAAGATCAGCTTTTAAATTGAATCTATATCCTGTGAGAACAAAACACCCACACAGCGTCTTTGTGTGTGTGTGTGTGTGTGTGTGTGTGTGTGTGTGTGTGTGTGTGTTTGCACACTGGCTGGGGGGTCCGCATTTGCATGTGTGATTGATTGAGATGTTTTCTTTTCCGTAGGTCCCTTGGTGTGTGTTGTCACACAGCTTGGTCGGAATCGTGTTTTGCTGTTACAGGAAAAATCCCAGCATTCTCAGAACAGCTGTTGAAACTCAAACCCAGCTGGCCGAGAGCTCAGAGTGAGAGAGAGAAGTCAACTGGATCAGAATTAGGACAGATTTGGCAATACGAACGTGTTTTTTTTTAAGGATTTTTGTGGCCGTAAAATAATTGACTAGCTCATAGAAGAGTACTTGACAGATTTTTTTTGTATTTCAAAACATGGCTATTATTGTAGCTTTTAGTACAAAGTCTTTTTTTTTGTTTTGTTTTTTTAAACATCAGCTCCAACTGATTTTGAGTTATTAGATGTTGACTTAATGAACCATCATAAAACAATTTAAGCCCAGTTTCCCAAAAGCATTGTAAAGTCAAGATCATTTTACGAGAGAGGAGGGGTGAGGGAGAGAGGGGTGGGGAGTGAGGGAGAAGAGAGGGGGTGTGGGAGAAGAGAGGGGGAGATGGAGAAGAGAGAGAGATGGGGGAAGAGGGAGGAGAGGGAGGAGAAGAGAGAGAGAGAGAGAGAGATGGGGGAAGAGGGGAGGAGGAGAGTAGGAGAGAGAGAGAGAGAGAGAGAGATGGGGGAAGAGGGAGGAGAGGAGAGTAGGAAGAGAGAGAGAGAGAGAGAGATGGGGGGAAGAGGGAGGAGAGGAGAGTAGGGAGAAGAGAGATGGGGGAAGAGGGAGGAGAGGAGAGTAGGAGAAGAGAGAGAGAGAGAGAGATGGGGAAGAGGGAGGAGGAGAGTAGGGAGAGAGAGAGAGAGAGAGATGGGGGGAAGAGGGAGAGGAGAGGAGGAGAGAGAGAGAGAGAGAGAGAGAGAGAGAGAGAGATGGGGGAGAGGGAGGAGAGGAGGGAGAGAGAGAGAGAGAGAGAGAGAGATGGGGGAAGAGGGAGGAGGAGAGGAGGGAGAAAAGAGAGAGAGAGAGAGAGAGATGGGGGAAAGGGAGGAGAGAGGAGGGAGAAGAGAGAGAGAGAGAGAGAGAGAGAGAGATGGGGGGAAGAGGGAGGAGAGGAGAGTAGGGAGAAGAGAGAGAGAGAGAGATGGGGGAAGAGAGGAGAGAGGAGAGGAGGGAGAAGAGAGATGGGGGAAGAGGGAGGAGAGGAGAGTAGGGAGAAGAGAGAGAGAGAGAGAGAGATGGGGGGAAGGGGAGGAGGAGAGTAGGGAGAAGAGAGAGAGAGAGAGAGAGAGAGAGAGAGAGAGATGGGGGGAAGAGGGAGAGGAGGAGAGTAGGGAGAAGAGAGAGAGAGTGTGGGGGGGGGGTTCAATGTGCCATTTGCTCTAGCATTTACCAGTGACCTTTGTACTGTAATGCTTTTGGGAAACTCAGCCCTGCTCAAATTTAGCCTCAGTGAAACACATCTGGATACCAGGTTAAGGGGTTTTTTTAAGTTACTTTCCATCTTTTATTTCTTTATTCTTTTTTATTTATTTGTATTTTTGAAAAGTATCCATTAGTTCATTAGGGGGCGCCTCGCACCTACGGGGGTTGGGGGTTCGATTCCCGCCTCTGCCCTGCGTGCGTGGAGTTTGCATGCTCTCCCTGTGCTCTGGAGGTTTTCTCCAGGTTCTCCGGTCTAGACCTGTATTGTAAACCGATTGAATGGATGTGTGAGTGTGTGTGCAATTGTGCCCTGTGATAGGTTACCACCCCGTCTCCCGCCTTGTGCCCAGACTTCCCTGGGATAGGCTCTAGGTTCCCCACAACCCTGATGTAGGATAAGCGGTATAGAAAATGGATGGATCTATTAGTTTTTGTGTGCCTTAACAATAACTTCTAACCACTGAAAAATAAATGTTTAAATATGTGTAAATAATTTTACATTATTATTATTATTATTATTATTATTATTATTATTATTATTATTATTATTATTATTATTATTATTATTATTGGTTTCCTGATGGACTAATGGCTAGTATGTGGAGCTCTCACGCTATGGCCTGGGTTCGATTCTCCAGTTCAATGAGCCAGTGCACTCTCCGTGCCAATCCCAAGCCAGGAAAATGGGGAGGGTTGCGCCAGGAAGGGCATCCGGCACAAAAAAAATATGCCAGAATCAAAATGTGTGCGCTGTGAAAAAGTATTTGCCTGATTTCTTCTATTTTTGTGTACATCTCATTCTAAAGTTTTAGATCTTGAAATGAAATACAACATAAAACAAAGGCAACCCGAGTAAACACATAATACCATTTTTAAGCCAAAAAAATTATCCAACACTTATCACGAGTGTGAAAAACTAATTCCCCCCTTAAACTTAAAATCTGGTTGTGCCACCTTTAGCAGCAATAACTGCAACTCTTCCGATAACTGGAGATCAGTCTTTCACTTACTTCTAGGACTAGGACTTACTCCTGTGTTTTGGATCATTGTCTTGCTGCATAATCCAGTTGAAGACCGGACATTCTCCTTTAGGATTTTCTGGTAGAGAGCAGAATTCATGTTTCCCTCAATTATAGCAAGTTGTCCAGGTCCTGAAGCAGTAAAGTATCCCCACACCATCACACTACCACCACCATACTTGACTGTAGCTATGATGTTCTTTTTGAGGAATTCTGTGTTCGGATTACACCAGATGTAACAGGACTCCTGTCTTCCAAACAGTTCCACTTTCGACTCATCAATCCACAGAACATTCTCCAGAAAGGTTTGAGGATCATCAAGGCGTGTTTTGGCAAAATTCAGACGAGCCTTAATGTTCTTCTGGGTCAGCAGTGGTTTTCTCCTCGCCACTCTTCCATGGAAGCCATTTTGCTCAGTGTCTTTCTGATAGTGGAGTCATGAACAGTGACCTTTATTGAAACGATAGAGGCCTGTAGGTCCTTTGATGTTGTCCTTGGCTCTTTTGTCACTTGCTCGATGAGTTGTTGATTTGCTCTTGGAGGAATTTTGTAACCTCGACACTTCTGAGAAGGTTCACTACTGTGCAGAGTTTTTCCATTTGGAGATTACGGCTCTCTCTGTGGTTCTTTGGAGTCCCAGAGACTTTGAAACAGCTTTGTAACTGTTCCCAGACTGATGTATTTCAATCACCTTCTTCCTCATCATTTCTGGAATTTCTTTCCATTTTGGCACAGTGTGTGTTACTGGGTAAGATCTTTTAACCAACATCCATGCTGCTGAAAAAGTTCTATTTAATTGTTGATTTGATTGAACAGGGTTTGCAGTAATCAGGCCTGGTTGCGTCTAATCCACCATTATGAATGCAGTTTCGTAGATTTAGGAAATTAGTAACTACGGGGACAAATATATTTGCACACAGGCAGAGTTACCACTGGATAACTTTTTTTACTTCAATAAATAACATTATTATTTAAAAACTATATTTTGTGCTTACTCAGGTTGCCTTTGTTTTATATTAGATTTTGTTTTCATTTCCAAAACAGTTTAGTATGAGATACACAAAAACAGAAGAAATCAGGCAAATACTTTTTCACAGCACTGTATATGAATAGGTAACTCCAGCAAAAGACAAAAAAGGAAATATAAAACAGACATATTTCTTCTTCTCTTGGAAATTTACTCAAGTGCACATTCAAGTTCAATAATACTTGAGTAAAGTACAAATCATTCCAGACAGTACGTAAGGATCTGAATAAAAAAATGAACTAAATTACAAATGACAAGATTACAATTACTCAAGTATTTTCCACTCCTGTAACTCACACACTAAGTCCATAATTAGCTCATTTATTATTCTAAAGATTATGCTACATTAATAAAGAAAGAAAATGCAAGCTTGATCTTATAAATAAGGTCTCACCGTTACATTGGGTCATGTCGTGCAGGTAATAACCACTATAACAAAAGCACTGGAAGCTCCCGAGTGTGTTCTGGCAGCCCTGCTTACAACCAGCGAGGAAATCCTGGTCCTTACACTCATCAATATCTGTCAGAAAATAACAGGTACCAATACTTTGATCAGCTGTTCTATTAAATAACTACCAAGACTAGCCAATAAAGGGTTAACTCATTAACAATGACCAATGATTCTCTTTTAGATCACTTTCTTAATGAAAGGATCTAGTAAGTGTTATGTACGCACCCTCCTCACAGTGAAGACCTTTCCATCCAGGTTTGCACACACAAGTATAGGCACCCTGACCATCAACACAGCGTTCGTATCCTTCCTTATAGCATGGCAGCGGCGAACACTGGTCACTGATCTCTGTAAATAACATCAGTAGAAACAAAAAGCTTAATCTAACTTTACTTTTAAGCATGTTTGGCAATTCCAGGCGTGCTGCAGTCGTAGTTGTAGATGTGTATTCACAACAGCTGACTAGCCTTTAACACAGTTGCGGAAGTCCTGAGAAATCCCAGAACCTGAGTTCGGACTGGGGATGCCGACGCGATAGTACACCAGACACTCTGAAACACAAAAGGATGGACTTTTTTTTTTTGTTATGCTTGCAATCATGTAAGTCATGGTACCATTAAAAATGTCTTATAGAATCTTAAACCACAGCAGGGTTGCATTCTCAAATCTGATTGGTTTAGAAAATGTTGGTTAATTTTATATAACAGTAGCTAAGTAAAATAATCATAATGATAATGAGTCTTTATTGGGCATGTATACATTACAGCACAGTAAAATTCTTTTCTTCGCATACCCCAGCATGTTAGGAATTTGGAGTAAGAGTACAGGGTCAGCTATGATACAGCGCCCTTGGAGCAGAGAGGGTTAAGGGCCTTGCTCAACGGCCCAACAGTGGCAACTTGGCAGCGCTGGGGCTTGAACCCCCGACCTTCCGATTGTACCCCAAAGCCTGACAGTGCTGGGGCTAGAACTTCTGACCAGTCACTGATCAGTAACCCAGAGCCTTAACCGCCAAGCCACCACTGCCCCAAATCAGGGTTATATTAATATACTCATAACATGTTTCTGTTTCTATAGTAACAATTTATACAGAGGCTTGAATGGTGGATGCTCCATATAAACGGATAAAAAACAAAAACAAAAAAAAACGTTGTTATGGTGTCGTTTCTGTACAAATCTCTATTTATCCTTTAAAGGATGCACCAGATGTTTTTAGCATGTTTTTCTAATACTGATCGGTTTTTGCCTGATCATGCATACAAAAAACCTTCGGGAAAGTAACCAGCGTGACTTATTCCTAGACTGCTCCAGTAGTTGTTGTAAGGAGGAGAAGTCATGTAAAGAATTGCGAGTCTACCTGTGTGAGCAGCAAGCAAGACACCATTCACTTTCTTCCTCTCTCTACCCCTTTTCTCCCACTCTTTGTCTATTGTTAACATGCTAACATGTCATCAGTTCATCCGTGTTGTTTACCATAGGCGCAGGCCGGGAAAAGCCATAGAACAGCATGCAACTTAGACAACCTACACTCTCTGCAGGCGTCCTCAGCAGACTCCTTCTTGTTCTCGATCGGACTATGGAACTGCCAATCAGACTTCAATAAGGCTCATTTCATCCCTGCCTTTTGCTAGCTCTGACTGAGGCCTGGACCCGAACAGAGAACACTGCAACACCTGCTGCCCTGTCCTCCAATTTCAACTTCTCACACACCCCACACCCCACCAGGTGAGGGGGTGGTACAGGTTTGCTTCTCTCTAAAACATGGAAATTTACTTCCTCCGGGTCAACTGTGCAAGTTCAGAGAAGAGCTTGACATGCTGCTGTCCACCATCCTAGATGGAACTCCTCGTGGTCCTTGGTGACTTCAACATCCACCTAGAAACCACATGAAGTGGACATTCTTGCTCTCCCGCCCATGTTTGACCTCAAGTAGCATCCCACCCCAGCAACTCACAAAGCCGGCAAACAACTTGATCTCATCTTCACACGTGCTGCACCACACAAAATCTTATTACTCCGCTGACAATTTCTTTATCCAGTTTCCCATTTCTCTCTCCCTCCCTTCCTCCACCGTTAATCTTCTTTCATCACAATCTTTGTTCCCGTTCTCCCTCACATACTTTTCCTCCACTGTCCCAACCTCTCACTCCCTCTAATAGCTCACTGGAATTAAACACTACAACAGACACGTTCCACTCTAACATCTTCTCTTGACAGAGCCCCAAATCTCCAGGCCAGCTTGCACATCACCCCCTAGCCCTTAGCTCTCGGAAGTTCTCCGTACAGCAGAACCGCAGAATTACTAAACTCTCCTCCTCTCTAGCCAACCTACAACCTGTCCTACCCCTTCTTACCTCCTTCAGGCCACCTCTCCCACACTACTACCTGTACTTACACACATCTTTAACACATCCCTCTTCACCAGCACCTTTTCTACCTCACTTAAGCAGGCCTGGGCTACCCCACTGTAAAGCAAAACACTTAAACATACTGCTTTTGCCAAATACAGACTTGTCTCCCTCCTCCCTTTTCTGCCCAAAACCTCTGAAAGAGCTGTTTTCAATCAACTCTCCACTTTTCTCACACAGAACAACCTCCTGGACACCAAGCACTCTGGATTCAAAAGCAGTCACTCCACTGAGACTGCTCTGCTTTCCGTCACTGAAGTTTTACAACTCAACCTCAAGATCATCTGTCCTCAATTTACTTGACATCTGCTGCCTTTGACACTGTGAATCATCTGATCCTCCTGTCAATTCTCTCCGGTCTGCGCCGAGTGGAAGCCTAACTTTCAGGCAGATCCTTCAAGATATCATGGAGGGAAGGCGTGTCTGTATCTCAGCAATTCACAACTGGGGTTCCCCAGGGGCCAGTTATCGGTCCACTGCTCTTTTCTATTTATACTACATCTCTGGGGCCTGTGATCGAGTCTTATGGTTTCTCAGATCACTTTTATGCTCATGACACTATTTGTCCTTCCAGCCTGAAGATCCATCGATCACAGCACGCATGTCTGTCTGCCTGTCTGATATCTTGAACTGGATGAGGGAACGCCACCTTAAGCTCAATTTGGCAAAAACAGAGCTTCTCATCATCCCTGCCTGCCCCTCAATCAACCACAATATGACTGTACAGTTTGGCTCAACCCCACTCAAGCCAACTAGGACCGCCAGGAATCTTGGGCTGACTTTTGATGACAACTTCAACTTTACAGACCACATTTCAACAACTGCATGGTCCTGTAGGTTCTGTATAACATCACGAAAATCAGATCCTCTCTCACCGATCATGCCACACAGCTACTAGTCCAGGCTCTTGTTATCTCAAACTACTGCAACTTACTACTCTCGGGCCTCCCAGCCAGCTCCATCAAATCCTTTCAGATGATTCAGCATGCAGCAGCATGCCTCGTCTTCAACCAGCCCAAGAAAACCCAGGTCACACCCATCTTCATCTCCCTCCACTGGCTTCCTGTAGCCGCTCAAGTACAAGACCTTTTCTGGAACAGCACCGCCTACCTCAACACAAGTTGATGATCTCTCCTGCAATTTGCGATCAGTTAACGACTGATGCCTGGCAGTGCCTACTCAGAGATGCATGAGGTCCCTTTCCAGAACCATCAAACTGAGTTCATCCTGGTCATTATACCAGCTTTGGCAAGACTTTATTTTTATCTTTATATTTTGATAAGTCTCTCCCATCTTAAGACCATTACATTGTAATGATTGTGTAAAGACCTCAACATTTGCCCTTAGGCCCCCAGTATAAGTAAGGGATTTTTATTTCCTGCCAAGGGTTTTCTGTTCTTATCTCAATACAGAAAAATGTGTCGAATAAATGATTGTCTGTGGTAATCACACATACACTTGCAGTGGGTAGAAATGAGATGAAGTCTAGCAAAAAGGCTGAAATATTATTTTCGAGCATTAAATTAAGATATTCATACTGTATGAGAGCAGCGATATCATTTTGCCTTTTCACTAGAAATACAATTTTGTCAATAAAAAATGACACTTGGTTAAAGAAGTATATTTGTGTGTTAATAACTTACCTGTATACTTGGGGTAGAAGTATTCCTAAAAATACAAAAAACAAATATTTCGTCAGAATAAACTCCCAGAAATCTCAGTTGCTTTTACACTAAGGCATGTACTACTTAGTCAAAATGGTGGATTGGATATCAGAGAAGACATCGGATATCAGATCTTGTAAAAATGGTAATGATTGGACTATTTGCTAGAAATGTATTGTTGGACCTGGAAATGTTTACATATAAAGAAATTTGATTTTTATTAGAATTGATTTTTATTATACTTTATTTTTATTATATATTTACAATGTAAGTGGGCGAATGTATTTAACTGTGAAGAGCTTCAGTGCTGATGACATTCTACACATAACACATTCTGTGTTACCCAGATGAGGATGGGTTTCCCTTCTGAGTCGGGTTCCTCTCAAGGTTTCTTCCTCAAAAACATCTTAGGGAGTTTTTCCTTGCCACCGTCGCCACTCAGTGGCTTGCTCAGTTGGGATAAATTCCATTTGTTTTATACCTGTTTGTTTCTGTTTATCTGTTCCTGTTTGTCTCTCTTTAGATGTTTCTGACTGTTTATACCTGTTTTTTATTTCTGTAAAGCTGCTTTGAGACAATGACTATTGTAAAAAGCGCTATACAAATAAAATTGAATTGAATTGAATTGATGAAACCAATATCAGATAGATATTGTTATCCGGCTGATACACAAGGTTTCAGAATCGGTATGTGACGTGTTCAAATCAAACATCAGCATGGGGAGGAATATGTGGTTTAAAGTGTGCCCACATGGAAGCATCATTTTTAAACAGATGTTACTGTACTTTTTGTAACATCAGTTTGTGTCATGACACCTCCAGGCCAGTACTAACTGTCACTTCCTGTTCCTTGATCACTCCCTGTTTATGGACAAGTCAGGTTGTGAGGTCTTGCTTATTCATGTTGGTGCACAAGTTCTGTTTCCTGATGGATCTCTCTATGCACTGATCTTAAGATTTTACCCTTTTGGTTCTGCCCAGGTGTTGGTTGTATTGTGGATATTCTGTGTTCTGACCCTCTGCTTGTTTTTTGTCATTGTCTGAACTGTACGTGAAATTGTATTCCCCAGCACATGGAGCCTAAAAAATCTCCTGAGTCTCCAGTGCTGTCAAAACACTGACACAGTAAACATGTTAAACACGGGACACGGCGAGTTCAAAATCCAGGCTGGTGGGTGGGAACTGGCACATGACCAATTTGTGGGGAAAGGTTGGCAAAACATAAAACAATAAATAAATAAAGAATGAGAGAAAGAAAGACAACATTCGCCCGTATTCCAATGACTTCCTGAAAACCATACATGGAGTTGTTCCTGTCCTACATTGATATGCTTCCTGTTTTATGCAAATATGCCCTTCCACCTAGCCAATCAATAGTTAACCCATTGTCTTTGCTGTGTGTCAAGTCTGATCTCTACACTGCCTTTCTTGGAATAAAGAGAGATCTTGCCATTTGAACTTTGTGTTTCGGTGTATCATTTGATAAACTCTCCCCAGGCCTTGGTGTGGGAAGTGTATAGCGGGAGGAGGGACCCTTCTTTTTTGAGTATGTTCTTGTTTTGTTTTCCTAACACCGCAACCCTATCAATTCTCAAATCCTAACAGATTTCTGGGGGCTCGTTCCGGGATATCAATTCTCAAATCCTAAAAGGAAAAAGATTTTTTGAGGGTAAATCATAGTTACACAACATGATACTTTTAAGACCATGGCCAAGTAATATTTTATCGTTGAAAAAGGGATAAAGTCACATAGTTGCTTATTTTACACTCATGTGAAAAAATAAGTACACCCCATGGAATTATTATTATTTTTGACATATTTGGACACGCAAACATTTGATCATATTAACGAAAGTGATGCACTATCAAATGAGACAAAAATTTACATTATGTCGTCACTTTCACAATTTAAATTAACAACAACAACAACAACAAAAAGTCACATGGAAAAAGTAAGTACACCCCTACATTTATCACACCTTCCATATAATTAGAATCAGGTGTTGAAGATTGGGTTCCAGTGATTAGAACCTGCTTACGGAGTGCAGGTGGAACTGGTCTTATTTATACCCCTCTCATATCTAGTGTGTGGTGTTCCCTTTGTTATCGAGGTGTGTGCTGTCATCATGCAAAGATCCTAAGAGTTCTGTAAGGCCTTCAGAAAAAAGGTTGTGGATGTCTAGGAGTCTGGCAAGGGATTTAAAAACATCTCCAAATTATTTGAAATACATCATTCCACTGTAAGGAAAATCATCTACAAGAGGTGCAGATTTCAAACGACTGCCAATTGGTCCAAGACTGGCTGTCCCAGCAGATTCAGGCCAAGAGCAGTCCGTCTGATAGGAAAAGAAGTCTCCAAGAACCCCAAACTTTCATCACAGTATCTGCTAGTAAGTCTTGCAACTGTTGGTGTCAAAGTGCACGCTTCTACAATCAGAAAGAGATTGCACAGATTTGACCTGCATGTGAGGCATGCCAGGAAAAAGTATTTGCTGTCTAAAAAGAGCATTAAAGCAAGCCTATGGTTTGCCAATGAGCATATAGGCAAAGTCCAGGCCTTTTGGAATAATGTGCTCTGGACAGATGAATCAAATATAGAGTTGTTTGTCCACAGGAACAGCAGACATGTTTGGCCAAAGACCAAAGACAGCTTTTCAGGAGAAGCACCTCATACCAACTGTATAGCACGGTGTTGGAAATGTTTTGGTTTGGGGTTTATTCGCGCCCACAGGGTCTGGAGAGTATCCATTCATTAATTCATCTATGAATTCTGCATCACACCAAAGAGGCTTGAAGACAATTTGAGGCCATCTGTCTGAAAGTTGAAGTTGAACTGAAAGTGGACCTCTCACCGTGATAATGATCCTAATCACACTCGCAAATCCACCAAGGAATGGCTCAAAAAGAAGAAATGGATTCTTATGGAATGGCCTCATCAAAGCCCGGATTTGAATCCCATTGAAATGTTGTGAGGGGATTTGAAATGGACAGTACGTGCAAGAGAACCCCTGAATATTGTATGGAAAATTGGTCAAAAATTCCAACGAGCCGATGTCAGAGACTGTGGACAATTATGCAAAACGCCTTCAAGAAGGTATTTCTGCTAAAGGGGGCAATACTAGCTTCTGAAACCAAGGGTGTACTTACATTTCCCAGAAGAATATAACATCTATTGATATTTCTGTTGAATAAATGATTGAAAAAGTTCATTTTCCTTGTGATTTTTCTTCAAGTATATCTACTATATTAATAAGATGATATATTAATAAGCATTGTTTCAAAGATGATCAAATGTTTGCTTGTCCAAATATGTCAAACCAACAATCTCCATGGGGAGTACTTTTTTTTCTCCACATGACCGTATACAAACACTCTCACCGATACAATCATACTTTAATAGGAACACCTGTGTATTCCTGTCCATGTATGAATTATCAGGCAGTCATGCAGCAGCCGTTAATGTTCAAATAAAACATCAGCATGGGGAAAACGTACGATCTCAGTGATTCTGACCATGGCATGGTTGTTGGTACCAGACTAGTGGTTTGAGTATTTCAGAAACTGTTGATCTCCTGGGATTTTCACACAACAGTCTCTAGAGTTTACACCGGGGGGAAAAAACAGCACCATGTAAGCAGCTTTTCTGCAGGAAGAAATGCCTTGTTAATGAAAGAGGAGAATGTCCAAACTAGTCTGAGCTGATAGCAAGGCCACTGTGGTGAGCAGAAAAGCGTGTCAGAATACACACCATGTCAAACCAGGAGGCAGATGTGCTACAACAGCAGAAAACTACACTGGGTTCTAGTCCTGTCAGCCAAGAAGAAGAATCTGAGGTCACAGTGAGGTTACACAGACTCCCCCAATACGGAGTTTTAAAAGATTAAGAGTAGAAAAAGACTATGGGACTTTTTTCCTATCTTCATCTGTCCATTTTTGGAGAACCTTTGCACAAAGCTTTGCGCGTCATCCAATCAGCTTTGACCAGCGGCATGCCCTATGTTTTTATTCCAATGGCCTACAATCCACTGCTGTTGTCGACCCACTGGTCACATGACCTAACACACATCAACAGAACAACACGTCATACATTTGGACAAGGTCAGTGATCTGATGAGAAAGATAAAGAGCATTTTATTGACAAATGGTCCTAGTGTGGAGTCAGTGACATGACGCAGTACACAAACCACACTGTGTGATTTTAACATTTTAGGAAAAGAACTATAGTTGATCATTTATTTGTTACAGGAGAAGAAGGTTAAGGCTTTAGGTCAGGTTTAACCCACTCCTAAATGATGCAGCTCAGATTAAGGTTTAGCTAAGACAGGGTCCTAATGGCATTTACTTAAAATTCAAAAATCAAAGCTAGCTACCGTCTCAGGGACGTTCTCGAAGATCTCCCGTGCCTCCTCTTTACTGCATGACTCTTCAACACACTCTCGCTCCAAATTTCCGTTCCTGAGCTCTTCAAGAACTGCATTTGCTCGCCGGTGCCGTGTGAGAAACTGGGACGCTGTGTTCTGTAGGAGGACTTAAAGAACCAGAGGAAAAAAAAGATTGTACACCTGTACCAACATGATCGATCAGGGTTCTTCAGATCTGAACCCTCGAGGTCCACTGTCCTGCAGGGTTTACCTCCATCCTAATCAAACACACTTGAACAGGCTAATCAAGGTCTTCAGGATTACTAGAAAGCTACAGGAAGGTGAGTTTGGAGGTTGGAGCTAAACTCTGGAGAGTTGAAGAACCCTGTGATCGATCATGCTTCACTGTTGCTAATATCAAATGTAGTAATATTTTAGACCTCATTGACCAGGATAAGCTATTATATCATAAACACTCATAAATATAATTACTGTAGAATACTGATCATTTTAATGATTTGTTATTCTTATATTACTGTTCATTTCTCAAAATGCATGAATAAAGTCGACTTTTCTCCAGATTTCTACTAGCCCTAGCTCTAACCAGTGGAATCTCAAGCTAAAACTTTTACAGCAGAATGCTACTACAGAGGACTTATTTCTGAGAAAATTTCAGGTTCGCATCTGGTCCCTCACCTGAGATATTCAACCAGAAACTGAGGGGAATTTAAACAAACAAACAAACAAAAAACACGTACACACACACCTTATGAAATCCATGACGTTATTTATTTATTTATTTATTTTTAGATTTGGATTTTGTACAGGATCTTAGGTTGGTGTGATAGTCTAGTGGAAGAGAGAGAGGGAGAGTGGAAAGAAAGAATGAAGGAAAGTTATGAATCATAATAGAAAAGGAAGGAGAGGAGAGAGAGAGGATGAATGGGTGAGATCCAGTTTACTGATCACAGGGCAGATAGATAGATAAATAAATAGAGAGGTAGACAGACAGACAGATAGAGACCGACAGACAGAGATAAATAGATAGATAGATAGATAGATAGATAGATAGATAGATAGATAGATAGATAGATAGATAGATAGATAGATAGATAGATAGATAGATAGAAGAAGATAGATGGATGGACAGATAGATAGTAGATAGATAGATAGATAAATAGATAGATAGATATAGATAGATGAATGAAGAATAGATGAATGAATAAATAGATGGATAGATAGATAAAGAAAATAAAAAAAAGAACAGATAGATAGCAGATAGATAGATAGATAGATAGATAGATAGATAGATAGATAGATAGATAGATAGATAGATAGATAGATAGATAGATAGAGAGAGAGAGACAGACAGACAGAGTTCGAATGGTAGAGAAGGGAGTAAAGTACGTAGTCTGCGTTCAGCTGTAACCGGATTAAACGCGTCCGCGGGGATTAAGCGCACGTGCATCCGGTAAAAGTGCTGTTACTAAACCAGGTTTCTGTTCGGCAGCAGAACTGCAATAATGTGTCTTTTTTCAATGCTCCGAGTAATAATACACCACGGTACACTACCGAACCTAACGGCTTCATTATAAACCAGGCAAAGCGTTACAGGACAGACATAATACACACCAACCGACACCGTCAACAGGCGCGCGTGTGTGTGTGTGTGTGTGTGCTAGACTTACAGTGGGGGGTTTGATTTACAGTGGGGTGTGTGTGTGTGTGTGTGTTGGACTTACAGTGGGGTGTGTGTGTGTGTGTGTGTGTGTGTGTGTGTGTGTGTGTGCGTGCGTGCTGGACTTACAGTGGGTTTGTGTGTGTGTGTGTGTGTGTGTGTGTGTGTGTGTGCTGGACTTACAGTGGTGTGTGTGTGTGTGTGTGTGTGTGTGTGTGTGTGTGCTGGACTTACAGTGGTGTGTGTGTGTGTGTGCTGGACTTACAGTGTGTGTGTGTGTGTGCTGGACTTACAGTGTTGTGTGTGTGTGTGTGTGTGTGTGTGTGTGTGTGTGCTGGACTTACGGTGTGTGTGTGTGTGTGTGTGCTGGACTTACAGTGGTGTGTGTGTGTGTGTGTATGTGTGTGTGTGTGTGTGTGTGTGTGCTGGACTTACAGTGTGTGTGTGTGTGTGTGTGTGTGTGTGTGTGTGTGTGTGCTGGACTTACAGTGTGTGTGTGTGTGTGTGTGTGTGTGTGTGTGTGTGTGGGTGTGTGTGTGTGTGTGTGTGCTGGACTTACAGTGGTGTGTGTGTGTGTGTGTGCTGGACTTACAGTGGTGTTGTGTGTGTGTGTGTGTGTGTGTGTGTGCTGGACTTACAGTGGTGTGTGTGTGTGTGTGTGTGTGTGTGTGTGTGTGTGTGTGTGTGTGCTGGACTTACAGTGGTGTGTGTGGCACAGAGCCGCTAACAGCAGCAGACTGAGCACACAGCCGCTCCACAACACTCTCAGTCCCCACATGTCACCTCTCAGCCGCGGTCCCCTCACTTCTGCTCTACACCGAGTCCAGGCCTGGGGGAGATCGCGAGTCCTCCGAATGTCCCCGTGCTCTTCTCAGAGAAGTGCTGGAGGAAGTGAGCAGAGGGAGAGCTGTGCTCCTGGTGTCGAGTCTCAACAACAGACACTGCGTACAATAGCCTACATGCTACTGACCCCCTGTTTACATTAGCACCGCTTCAGTGGAGAAGAATACACAACCCGGGTTAACCTCATGTTCACAGGAAAACACACACACACACACACACACACACACACACACACACACACACACACACCCCTAATCAGTAACACAGCTACACCTTAATATATTGACTACGTTTAAGTTTAAACTTTAACCTCAGTGACCGAAAGCTTTTTAAAATAAAGCTGTTTTTTGTTTGTTTTTGCTCTTGGAAACCAGCTGCATGTCCCCACAAGCTCAAAACGGACAGATAATCCTATCCTTTAGGAGGACATGTCATAATCTCCTTCACATTGCAGCAGAAAATAGTTCACACACTGTCTTATCTCACATACAAGACTAAATTAAAGTCAAAACTCCTACTCAGACACTGAACTAACTAACCCTGCTGACCCCCCCCCCTAAAAACCATGACAGAAATTCTAATGGTTTCCACGACAAATACCATTACTAACAATCCGATAACCATTACAATTATTGGTCCGTATTCACTAGACATAACATGCCACCAATAGAAGGCAACAAATTACCATTAGAGACCCACAGAGACCATCACAGCGTCTGTTAAAACCATTACAATTACTATTATAACCTTTAAAACCATTACAAATTCTATGAGGGTTTCTATTGTTTTGGAGGGGTTTCAACGGAAACAATGAATCCCCGGCAACTTCGGGTGTCCCAGTCTCCATACATATGGGGAATTACAGTTTTAGCTAAATGTCTTTCAAAGTATTTCATACTTTGTTTATATATATATACACACACACACACACACACACACACACACACACACACATAAGTGTGGTGGTATACATCTCACTAAAGTGAGTACACCCCTCACATTTTTGTAAATATTTGATTATACCTTTCCATGTGACAGCACTGAAGAAATGACACTTTGCTACAATGTAAAGTAGTGAGTGTACAGCTTGTGTAACAGTGTAAATTTGCTGTCCTCTCAAAATAACTCAACACACAGCCATTAATGTCTAAACCGCTCTCAACAAAAGTGAGTACACCCCTAAGTGAAAATGTCCAAATTGGGCCCAAAGTGTCAATATATTGTGTGGCCACCATTATTTTCCAGCACACACCTTAACCCTCTTTGGCGTGGTGTTTCCCTGAGCTTTTTTGTTTTTCTTTTTGTTTTTTTTTTTCTTAATTACATTATTTTGTTTGTTGTTTTTGGTTTTTTTCTTTTTCCCCTTCCCCTTTTTTTTTTTTTTTTGTTTTTTGTTTTGTTTTTTTTCTCCTTCCCCTTCCCTTTCTTTTTTTTTTTTTTGTTTTTTTTGTTTTTTTTGGGTTTTTTTTTTTTTTTTTTTATCTTTAAAGATTATCTTTTTTTTTTTTTTTTTCCTCTTTTTTTTTTTTTTTTTTTTTTTTTTTTTTTTTTTTCTCTAATTTTAATTACCCCC
This sequence comes from Ameiurus melas, assembly GCA_012411365.1. NCBI lineage: Eukaryota > Metazoa > Chordata > Actinopteri > Siluriformes > Ictaluridae > Ameiurus > Ameiurus melas. Next base: position 8,345,234 of record CM022772.1, on the reverse strand, counting down.
CCAACACCCCAAAAACAACACCCACCCCCACACCAAAAAAAAAACCCCCACCCACAAATTAACCCAAACCACCCTTATATTCCTTACCTGGTTTCCTCCAAACACGCTTGACACCATCTGAACCAAATAGTTAATCTTGGTTCCAGTAATCCATGTCCTTAGTCTGCTTGTCTTGCGGGCTTTCTTGTGCATCATCTTTAGAAGAGGCTTCCTTTGGGACAACAGATATTTGATGCAGACCAGTTTGATGCAGTGTGTGGCGTATGGTCTGAGCACTGACATGCTGACCCCCCACCCCTTCAACCTCTGCAGCAATGCTGGCAGCACTCATACGTCTATTCATTGCAGGAACCATGAATGCCAACATGTACAGTGACATACTGAAGCAGAACATGATCATTATGCAGTATTCCAGCATGATAACGACCCCAAACACACCCCAAGACGACCACTGCCTTGCTAAAGAAGCTGAGGGTGAAGGTGATGGACTGACCAAGCATGTCTCCAGACCTAAACCCTATTGAGCATCTGTATGGCATCCTCAAACGGAAGGTGGAGGAGCACAAGGTCTCGAACATCCACCAGCTCCGTGATGTCGTCATGGAGGAGTGGAAGAGGACTCCAGTGGCAACCTGTGAAGCTCTGGTGAACTCCATGCCCAAGAAGGTTAAGGCAGTGCTGGAAAATAATGGTGGCCACAAAAATATTGACATTTTGGGCCCAATTTGGACATTTTCACTTAGGGGTGTACTCACTTTTGTTGAGAGCGGTTTAGACATTAATGGCTGTGTGTTGGGTTATTTTGAGAGGACAGCAAATTTACACTGTTACACAAGCTGTACACTCACTACTTTACATTGTAGCAACGTGTCATTTCTTCAGTGTTGTCACATGAAAAGATATAATCAAATATTTACAAAAATGTGAGGGGTGTACTCACTTTTGTGACATACTGTATATACACACACACGAGAATGTTTTTAATACGTTCTTCTTTTGTCAAAAGCATCCTTAAACACTGGAATGTGTGTGTGGGGGGTATATATATATATATATATATATATATATATATATATATATATATATATATATATATATATATATATATATACACTACCTATACACATATATATATATATATATATATATATATATATATATATATATATATTAAAGTGTTTAAGCATGCTTTTGACAAAGGAAGAACGTATTAAAATCATTCTCACAGCCGGATCAGGAAGCTGTCGATTTTAACAGGAAACATAGCAAAGTACATTACAAATTCAAAAAGGCCGGAAGTGTTGCAGAAGAACCCGAGAAGTCGACGTCCACCAACATCCACTGATGAAGGCACGACCGAGGTGGTGCTGCCAAACATAGTCCCGTATGTATGGAGACTGTTGGGACACCCTGTATTTTTAAGTGATTTCAAATTTCAGCATGTACTGTGGAGGGATGGGTAACAAATCAGATTGAAAATATATATATATTTAAACCAGTTTCTGTAATTATTTATCTCAGCATAGTGAGATTACAAATGAAGTAGACTCATGTATTGTACTTGTTCTGAAGGTTTTAAAGTGGCCAATAAAGTGGTGAAATACTGAGAAACGGAACAAAACACACATTCATGGTTTCATTGCTATTGCCTTCATTTAGACAAAAAAAACAAAACGTTTTTTTTTTGTTGCATTTACATTTTCATCATTCATTTCACATCGACCTCTACACATCACAGATTTGTAATAATACTCTTTATATAATTATACAAAATACACTGTTCTCCCCCTTTTAAGGTATCGCTGTGAAGAGCATTGATCCAAAAGCTAAAATGAGTTATCAATTATAATTTGTATCTGATCAGATATTCATAAAATAACGGATCAGGAAATTATTGCATCTTTCATACTCTGCGTATGGAGACCTTTTGTACTCAAATAATCTCGCCCAGAAATTGTTATATCGTGATATAAAAATAAATACCTTTTTTTTTGGAGTGGGTAGCAAAAATCGTCTGGCTTATATTAAAACAATATATTCACACTAAAACATGCACCAATGGATGAACTACAGGAAAGGAACTGGGCCATTAGTACATTTTCTGTAACTTACACAAAAATTTTCTGAAATACACAAAAGTGTGCTGGTTTAAACAACACTCGCTATGATACATTTAGAAGTGTTGGGAGAATGTTTGTTAAAATAGAACGTAATCGTATACGATAAGAAAACTCTTCCTCACACATGCTTCAATTCTCAATCACACACGTACACGCATCCGAGGGAAATAATTCTCAGTACAAGACACAGATTACAAATGCATTATTTACAGTACATAAAACACAACAAAAGTACAAAAGACCACAAATATCTGGCATTGGCAGAACTGGCAAAAAAAAGGACCAGTTCATTTAAACTGACCAGTTAGATTAAATTAAATCACAAACTTACAGATGATCTGATTAGTTTTTTCCGTTTTAAAAATTATTATTATTATTTTTTTTTTTAAAAAAAGGAGCAATGTACAAAAAATACTGGCTTTAAATTGGTCTCCAAATAATAAGTTTTAGTGTCATGCCATGCCAGGTCAATACAGAGTCTATGTTCAGGTTTTGTGGATATTTTGAGAACTTGATATAACTAACGCCATTTCCCAAAATGCTCCAATCCTTCAGTTGGCTGGGGATCTTAAGGAATGTTCTCAAAAAAAGCACGTAACAGTACTGTAACAGGTCGGAACATGGACACGGTGTAGGGGGAAAAAACCCTTTTCATTATGGCGTAGACAGTTAATCTAAGACAGGTCTCTCATACAATGCCATTACAAGAAAAAAAACAATGGTTACAGTTAACATCTGATTCAGATAGGTCCTTTCAGTCAGCATCCCAATTCAGAAGAATTAACCACCTACTCAATTTGACTTGGGCTACTTTGGCTAAAGCTATTCTGCCAGAGGTAAAATGCTACCATGCATGCTAACAAACGCTGATGATTATGTGTTCGTGCATCATAAAGCTGGGGCCGGTAGATTCTTAACTCTTCGGAGCTGGGATTGGCCACAAGGCTCTCATTAACAGGCATGCACCAATGTGCTCAAAAGTGAAAAGCAGAGGGCTCTCAAACCTGCAGTTTTGTCCTGAAGATGAGTTACAAGAAAATTCTCAAGACCTAAAAACAAAGTCCCTCAGTGAAAATTTGCCACAAGGCAGAGCTTGATCGTCAACGGGGCGGGTGTGACGATTAAAGTGCACACAGTTCTGTGGAAAGCTGTTGATTGGGTTTGTACAACATACTAAAAAGGTATAGCTTTGCATGAGATTCTTTTTAGCTTCATCTCACAATCGTTCCTGGACTTCTTGCCGTCAATCACGACTTGTTGTTCCTGTGATGTACAGGAATCACCGTGGTATTCGTTGCAGAGAGAAGGGCATTGTGGTCATGGGCGAGGTCAGATTGAGTAGGTGGAGCTCTCCGATTGTTGGCGAATATAGCACTGGAAGCTCTTGTCTCCAATTGGATGCTCCCTGTACAAACAAACAAGCAAACAAGTCATTACTCGGTTATCCAGCTAGTTCAGACCTTGGAACCCAAGTTAATTGTTAGTTCATATGTTACCTGCAATCCTTATTGAGGCTCAAAACTATACATAAATATACCAGCTACATCACACTATAAATATAAATACATCCAGCTAGACTATAAATATAAATACATCCAGCTAGACTATAAATATAAATACATCCAGCTAGACTATAAATATAAATACATCCAGCTAGACTATAAATATAAATACATCCAGCTAGACTATAAATATAAATACATCCAGCTAGACTATAAATATAAATACATCCAGCTGGACTATAAATATAAATACATCCAGCTAGACTATAAATATAAATACATCCAGCTGGACTATAAATATAAATACATCCAGCTGGACTATAAATATAAATACATCCAGCGAGACTATAAATATAAATACATCCAGCTAGACTATAAATATAAATACATCCAGCTAGACTATAAATATAAATACATCCAGCTAGACTATAAATATAAATACATCCAGCTAGACTATAAATATAAATACATCCAGCTAGACTATAAATATAAATACATCCAGCTGGACTATAAATATAAATACATCCAGCTAGACTATAAATATAAATACATCCAGCGAGACTATAAATATAAATACATCCAGCTGGACTATAAATATAAATACATCCAGCTGGACTATAAATATAAATACATCCGACGACTATAAAATATAAATACATCCAGCTGGACTATAAATATAAATACATCCAGCTGGACTATAAATATAAATACATCCAGCTAGACTATAAATATAAATACATCCAGCTAGACTATAAATATAAATACATCCAGCTAGACTATAAATATAAATACATCCAGCTAGACTATAAATATAAATACATCCAGCTGGACTATAAATATAAATACATCCAGCTGGACTATAAATATAAATACATCCAGCGAGACTATAAATATAAATACATCCAGCTAGACTATAAATATAAATACATCCAGCTGGACTATAAATATAAATACATCCAGCTGGACTATAAATATAAATACATCCAGCTAGACTATAAATATAAATACATCCAGCGAGACTATAAATATAAATACATCCAGCTAGACTATAAATATAAATACATCCAGCTAGACTATAAATATAAATACATCCAGCTGGACTATAAATATAAATACATCCAGCTGGACTATAAATATAAATACATCCAGCTAGACTATAAATATAAATACATCCAGCGAGACTATAAATATAAATACATCCAGCTAGACTATAAATATAAATACATCCAGCTGGACTATAAATATAAATACATCCAGCTAGACTATAAATATAAATACATCCAGCTGGACTATAAATATAAATACATCCAGCTAGACTATAAATATATCTGGCTAGATCACACTATAAATATAAATGGATCCAGCTGGTTTAGACTATAAATATGAATATATCCAGCAGTAAAGATTTATCTGGACAGATTGGACTGTAAATATATATATATATAGCTAGAACACAATATAAATAGAAACATATCCAGCTAGTTTAAAAGATAGGTGTTAAACTTATGAAATAACTGAAGTGGTACTCACTGGCTACCATACTTTGTCTTGCTGAACTTATCACGCTTGTACTGTGCGTGCTTCCGCTCCAGTTCGTGCACGGCTGAGACGATTTGTTTTAGGATCTTGTAGGTCTCCTGTGGGTCGTCTATAACAAAGCTGGAATACTCTTCCTGTTCGGGCCCGTCATACACAGACTTACTGCCGCACGCCTCTGAGATGGTGGGACATGGCCACAGGTTACTTAAAAAAACCTTCACCTGCTACTCTAAAGTATAGATAATAGGGATAACACCTAGCAGTACGCACCTTGCATTTTGACGAGCTTGGACATGTAGGTGCTGAACAGGGAATAGATGCGCTCAGTCTCTCTGTCTCCATCTATGTCAAGCTGAATGTTTGCAGGCAAGCCACTGCACAAACACAAAGAAACGACACAGTAACACATCAGCACTTTCATTAAAGCTACCAGATGTAACATTTCAGAACACTATTAGGGAATTTTGTTCCCGAGCATGTCAAACATGCATCAGGCTCCCTGCGACCCTGTGTAGGATAAGTAGATATATATATATATATATATATGTACACACACAGTTGTGCTTGAAAGTTTGTGAACCCTTTAGGAGGGCCATTGTCTTTCTGCCTAACCCACTTTCTCTTGAGATTCAGTTCATGAACAGATGTCCTGACGTTTTCCTTTAGAATTCACAATTACTTGTTCCGTCAATGATGGAAAGTCATCCTACCCAGATGTAGAAAAACAGGCCCAGATACTACCAGCACCATGTTTCACAGATAGGATAAGGTTCTTATGCTGGAATGCAGTGTTTTCCTTTCTACAAACTTAACACTTCTAATTTAAAATAAAAATTTCTATTTTGGTCCATCCACAGAAGATTTTTGCAACAGCCTTCTGGCTTGTCCACATGATTGTTAGCAAACTGCAGAAGGGCAGCAATGTTCTTTTTGGAGAGCAGTGACTTTCTCCTTGGAACCCTGCCATGCACACCATTGTTGTTCAGTGTTCTCCTGATGGTGGACTCCTAAACATTAACATTAGCCAATGTGAACAATGTGACACATTTAGTTGCTTAGAAGTTACCCTGTGCTCCTTTGTGACCTTGTGTACTATTAAACGTCTTGCGCTTGGACTAATCTTTGTTGGTCTAACACTCCTGGGGCGGTAACAACGGTCTGAAATGACCTCAATTTGTCCACAATCTGACTGACTGTGGATTGGTGGAGTCCAAACTCTTTAGAGATGATTTTTGTAACCTTTTCCAGCCTGATAAGAATCAACACCTCTTTTCGGAGGTCAGAAGTGTTTTAATGAAACTATGCTAGGTTCAATCCTGAGGTAGCGGTAAACATGTTCGCTTAGTTTTTAGTCAACAGGAAGTCACAGTTGCAAACAGTGAGCTCACTACATGAAAATATGCTTAATTAACTTTTGGTTAATCAGCCAGTTAACAGTAAATCTATTAACCAGTGGAAACATGTTACTTAGGGAGCAATGAAGCGACGAGGACACTGTCCCACTACTAGAAATGTGCTGGGACGGCCCACTGTGCAACAGGAAGCTCACAGCACATCTCAATTCTCACACTCCATGTCCTCCTGTCCTTCCGAGTTTGTTCTCTCCAGGTAGTCTGGCAAGACCGGTCTTCACGAGACCTCAAGTCCGTTCTTTGCGCTCTTAGAATTGAGAAACAGCTCATGTGTTTCAGTACCACGGTGCAGTAATCTAGTAGATATAAAGGTTTTTACTGGCGGTGCCACAGTAGAATAAAGTGTCTGACTGACCCGGTGCATGGTGTGCAGCCTGGAGCAGAGTCGATGGCCTGTTTGCAGCACAGCCAGTGGCCGTTGAGGTAGGCTGAAGGGTGGTAAGTGCGCAGGCGCTTGCGGTTACACTGGCTGACTTTAGTAAGGATGTCGATCCAGTCTCGCGCCTCTACACAGTTGTTAGCCTGAATGTAAAGCGCCCGCTCTGGTTGGATCACCTGGAACATCTGGAGAGCCAAAATAGAAGTACGGAAGCAAAAAGTTCACAAAGTGTTTCTGTGGAACAAACTTTGCTTTGATTTCTCTAATGGCACTGGACACACAAATCAGCAAACGTACTGGATAATACTGAAATCTCACAGACTCACTTTGGCTTAAATAATAAAAAAATTTTTTTGCTTTTGTCACAAATTCACATGTATAATACGCATTGTCTGAGAGCTGCATGGTGTAATCAGTTTTCTGTACAGTAAACATGTGTGTGTGTGTGTGTGTGTGTGCGCAACATTGTCTCTTACATTCTTCATCTTGAAAGACTCCTCCTCTAATCTCTCCACAGCCAAGATGTTCTCGATAGGGATTCTACACAAAGCTGCTTCACCTTCAAACACGCACAGTAAATACAAAACGCAACGCAATCAATTCCTCAAATCCAGATTTACACTTCCAAACCTTTCATACTGTATGTGAACATTTCAAATGAAGCATGTTGGGTGTATATGAATAACAACCAACACCAACTAGACGACATGAATACACGGAGCCTATCACAGTCACAGTGAGAGTAACGTCTTCATTACCTTTCGTTTTATGGTAAGTGAACTCATGATTAGTGAGCCGGAACCATCTCTTCTTAAAGTTCTTCATGCCAAATTTTTTCCGCCCTTGCGCTCTTTTGATCATAAACCTGTCCGTCAGCCGAAGTACGAAGGGAAAGGGGAACAAAGACAAGAGATAAACAAGAGCACAGGTTAAGCTTGGCGTGTGTTGGAAAAACTATTAGACGTTTTCTACATCACGAGCGTTACTTACAAGTACACGTTCCTTTCTGTTGTCTTTTGTCATGCGTTTTAATACCTAAAGGATTACCGTTCCTAACACTTTCACAAATCTTATGCCTAAAAACCCTTACTGAATGACTGAAAAGCAGTGATGAGAAAAATACCACATATTAAAGTAAATGGCTGTGTAAATTTCAAGCACGCTGAAATGGGACACCAGGTCGCAGCAGATCGCACGGTGTAGCTAAACACACTCACAGGCTTCAACTAACTTGTAGAACATGTTTGTGCTTGGACCATGCCATGTCCAGCCTCTATGACAACCAAGGGGAGGTGGTGCTATCAAAGAACATCAAGAGGCCACATCAACCAGAGACAATATCAAGAGAGGAGACAGTTCACGAGCTGAAATGTGAACAGGGGTAGTGCACACAGCTCGACACGATCAGCCAATCAGCCTGTTGGTAGAGGTATGGCTTGGATAAAGCCAGGTCGATCAGATTCATGAACCCAGTGCAGAGTACTGTTGTCTATATAAACACAGTGATGTCATGCTTTAGTGAACTCAAGGATACAAATCTTTTCCTAACTAGACATTATGAAGATAACGAAAAAGATTTAGCCGAGACCAATATTTATGATGCAAATAAACCATAAAATTCTGAATCTTAAATGGCTTCCTCTTGCTGTTATGTTATGTCTTACAGTACTGTGCAGAAGTTTTAGGCACATGCAAAGAAATGCTATAGAGCAAAGATGCCTTCAAAATAATGAAATGAAAAGTTTCTACATTAAAAAAAATAAAAATACCGTAAAGAGCAGTAAACCGTAGTAAATGAAACAAAGACAATATTGTTCAATTATTTTTATAATGTAAAAATTTAAATAGGCCTGCATGGTGGCTTCGTGATTGGGACGTTCTCCTCACACCTCCAGGGTCCGGGGTTCGAGTCCCACCGTGGCCCTGTGTGTGTGTGTGTGTAGAGTCTGTATGTTCTCCCAGTGCTGTGGGGGTTTCCTCCAGGTACTCCGGTTTCCTTCCCCAGTCCAAACAGTCTGATTGGCGTGTCTAAAGTGTCCGTAGTGTATGAATGGGTGTGTGAGTGTGTATGTGATTGTGCCCTGCGATGTACTGGCACCCTGTCCAGGGTGTATCCCGATGCTCCCTGGGATTGGCTCCAGATTCCCCGTGACCCTGAAACGGATAAGCGGTATAGAAGATGGATGGATGGATGGAAAAATTTAAATAGTAGTCTCCGGTACACGGTGTGCAGTTTTATAAGGAAATGAGCTGTAAGTGTTATTGAGCATCTCCGCAGAACCAGACACTGTTCTTCTGGAGACTTTGACTGTCGCACCCGCTTCATATTTCAGCAGCGAAACCCAGCAGCCTTCATTGTGTTATGACATTTTTCTGTGACATTTAATTTTGTGCTAGAAAACTTGTGTTTGGGAATCTAAAATGTTTCTTGCACGGACTTGATAATGGAGAAGTCATCGAATAAAAATCGATAAAAAGTAGGTTTGTGCTAAAAATAAATAGGGTGCCTAAAAGCTTTGCACAGGACTGTAAGTCAGCGGTATTTAACTACACTATATGAAGATCCAGATAAACAACTAACTTCACTGAATGCTGACAACGGTCACATACTAACGCTCTTAAAGACTCATGATTACATTCTGCCTAACAATATACAGTCGTAAGAGGTTATTTGTAGTTTCGTAGCAGTGCGTGAGGTAGCACTTTTTACAGATCAGTTCTGATTAAATGAAACACATACTTCTCCGTCCAACTTCCTTTAAATATTGTCTTACTGTTGCCAACTTTAAATGCATTCAGTTCACTAATCAGACCAGAGAGGGTGAATTGTCTGAGGAAACTCTTCCCTGTCTGACCTGTAGCGATCTCGGATGAGTTTCCTTCAGTTAGGTGCATGTGACTGGACATGCCACAGACAGCAGAGGATCTGCTGCAGAAGCCGCGCTCGTTCGGTTGCTGAACTACGAGCGATTTTTCCTTTCATACACAAGTATTTGTTTTAGTCGGCTGAAATACATCGCTGAGTCCACATCCAGACCGCAGTCCACCAGCTGATCAGCTCTGTCCCATGCACCCCACACGTAGGCAATAAGAAGCCATTTGAGATTTGATGTCCTCTTGGCTGTAAGTCTCGAGCCATGTTTCCATCCAAGATTGGAAAAATTGGAATATCGCATAAAACGTTTGCGAATAAAGCACCGTTTCCATCCCACGTGTTCAGGAGGACAAAATCGGCACTTCCGGGGAAACCGGCGCAAAAGTATCAATACAAATGGGAGGGTTTTTTCCCCAATAAAATAAATGACTTGCGCTTCAGAGCTCCCAGATGAAACGCTCTCACAAACATCTTGTTATCAGAGGAAGATATGTCTGATATTTGGGGAGGGAATGGTGTGAGACAGTTCTGGGAGGTAATTGTACCAAATCATTTCCATGACTGACTTTCAGAATGACGAAAGCAACATTTGAGCTGCTGTGCATCTCGGATTGGTCTGCTGGTTAGTCCGACCCACTGCGCCCCGGTTCCCACGGAAACACACATTGCCGCCGCACTGTATAATTTGGCCACGCGCACGGAATATCCAATCACGTCAGCCAGTCAGTGGAATTTATCCACCTCAACTGAGCATGTTTTGGAGATGTTATTTGATTTTATTTGTTTCTATGGATGGAAACATGGCTGCTGTTCCCATAAAAACAGCTGTACAGAAGGTTGGTATCACAAAAACTAGCACCCCCAGACCCCTCCCCCTTCCTTTAGTGCAGGTATTCACACCCATAGTAGCTGGAACATCATTTTTTGTTCAGTTTGAGCCAAAGACTGCTAATTATTTCTACCATACCATAATCTGCATTAGACACCTCAGCATGGCTATCAGGAAACGTTTGAAGATCTCTTCTCATGTACTTAGACAGGAGCTTGTTCTTGTATGTCTTGTATGAAAATACATTGCCAGGGTGGCTTGCAACGAGTGAACCGTCTCCTCTTCTGACAATGTCTTTAGCCACAAAACACACGACACAAAAGAACAATGGCAGGAGCTTTCGTCTGCATTTTACTTTGGCATACTATTAGGTTCAACACTTCCCTGATAATTGCTTATACAATTTACACGTATCAGGGAAGTGGAAAGGGCTGTGAGGGTCAGAGGAGCGGCCAATCGGGTGCAGCTTACCTGCAAGAACCCTTCCCATCAACCCTCTTATTAGTCAGTTTAACGCTCCTGTGCCCAGCAGAGAAATACAAGAAAAAAAGACACCTGAATGTGTCTTAAAGGCCAGAGGAGTCAGACCCTAGTCCTTGAGGATCACAGTTCAGAGTTTACTATCATGCCTCATTTAACACACATGATTCAACTCAGCAGTTAATTACCAAGGACTAAATTTGGTACGTTGGACGAGAAAACATCGTTATATTTTCTGAATCTAAAGAGCTGTGGCCCCCAGGACCTGAATTTGACAGACAGATTAGAGATGCACACACGTATCCTTTCCATTGGCTCTGCTGTTAATACTTAATACATCCGGCAAGTTCGAAACTTACACACACACACACACACACACACACGTCTCATTTATCACATGCATTAATTCCTCTCTGGGTTAGCCATTCACAAGATGGTAATGAATTCAGCACAGTACTGCTACTTGCTGCTTACCCTTCTTTTAACATGATCGGCGTCTCGATGCTCTTCTGATCCCACCTCCCAGACGATGAAATCAGATCGAGAAACTGCACACACACACACACACACACACACACACACACAGAAGGATTGGAACCATACGCATTAATAAAACAGGTTCACGTTTGAGTCGGCTATGGGTTTATCGGCGGAAAAGAACGTGTACTGGATAACTGCGCTTTATTCAAAGCTGGGAGTAAAACAGAAGGAAAAATGCAGTGACAACGGGAAAAAAATGCTAAGAGGAGTTAAGAGTATGTGTCCGCTGTTGAAGGTTGTTTCCACACGGCACTGCCGCTTCTCTTTCTCTCTCTCCTCAACTCTGGTGGGCATTCCTTTCATGTTTGCGTGGGTTTGGTTATGAGTGGTGTTGCTATGGAAATCGAGTCAACAATACTTCACCCCCGTTGTACAAAATGGCTACTGTATAGTTTTGTTTAAAGTCTAAACGGAAGAGACAGTCGGCGTGCACCGCGCTGATATTTATTTCACTGAAATAAACGGGACGCGTGGAGCGGCGAGTGGAGGCGTATCCGTAAGACTCATCCGCAGAATCCGTCTCACTCCGAATTCAACAAAAAGCACAAATAGGTAACTCACATTTTTCACAGCATCTGCATACTTCTGCTCGTTGAAGTAATCGTAAAACGCAGCCATGTAAGATTCTTTAAAGTTGCCCTGGAGAACAGTGAGGAAAGCTGAGATCATTATCACCTATACGGCTAATTTAAAAAAAAAAAACATATACAATATTTCGGCACTGATTAGAGAACGATTGATCAAGTTTGTAGTTTCATTTCCATCTAAACCGGTCTTCATGACCTGCATAGTCAGACGTTCAGTTAACTAGCAAGACATGCGCTCACAGACGCAGATGATTGGCTAGTGACACTATAACAGCCAAGAGAGGATGAGCTTACCGATTTAGACTTGGCGAGGCTTCCCAGGGTCTGGATGGTTTTGGAGATGAGCGTCAGAGTCCGTGACGTACACGGATCCTTTACGGGGAAAAGTCAGGATGTTGTTATTATCAACAAGCAGAGCACATGGTTGATGGCGTGGATCACGTGGCGTATACAGTAGGGGGTACACACTCACCGGATGATGCGGCCTAAGCTGAAAAAGGTTGGGTGACAGGATCGCTGGGGCGAAGAAACGCAGGAAAATGAAGCTGCTGACGGCTGTGTACCTCACATCCTGATCCACTGTGAACATCCACAAACACAGTCAGCATCATCATCATCATACTATTAATACACATTTTCAGATTCGAAACACTTTAAACGCCGCTGAGCAAATCTGACTGATTTATTTAAATGCGTGTTTTCTTTGGCTCGCTCATTAGGGATAAATTCACGCACTTAAAATCTGTATCCTGTGTTTATATATTTCTGTAAAGCTGCTTTGAGACAATGTCCACTGTTAAAAGCGCTATACAAATACAATATAATCGAATTAAATTTATTTTTTATTACTCAGTCATGAAATCCAATTTGGGACTGTAGTCACACTCGCTCGGTGTTATACTTGTGTGTTTGGAGAACATTAGCTAGTTAGACAGCTACCAAAAAAATAGCCAGCGATCTACATTTCTCGTTTAAGGCAACGTCACCCGGTCACAGATCTGAAAACAATCCCCGCGTCCGAAATCGTGTACTGTGACAATACGCACTGCGTCTGATTCGGTACCTGCCGCTCGGCCGTCGACGAGGTACGTACTGATCAGAATATGTGCGTATCGGTATATGAATACGATCCGGACGTACTACATCCGCCATCTCGGCATTGTCATGTGACCTAGAACTTCAAAAGAGCCATTGTTGATTCTGACAGCTCTTTTCAGCCAGTCCTGCTGCATTATGGGATAGCACAGTATCCATTGGTTCCCTCAGCAGGCGGAAGCAGTGGGTCATTTCCTGCCTACTGTTTTATGAATGCTGAGAGTTCAGACATACTACTCCTTTGGCGTAATGCTTTCCGCCTGCTGTATATTCAGACACAGCCAATGTTATTGCTCTTATTTCAAATTTCTGACGTGAAACAGCTGCAGTTCAATGAGTGAAAAAAGAAAGAAAGAAACTGATTTGATTGGTCAAACTGAGACGCACAAATAATAGCTTGGAAATAAGTGGGATTTCGTGTGCTTGTGCTACATTCGATTAAAGCTCGTGACTCCGATTTTGAATTTCTGAATGAAAAACAAATCGATTTGGAAGTCGTACTTGTATGTCCTCTCCTCAACCCTGAGCTGATCATGTGACACCAAAGATATTCTGTATCTTTGAGATAGACTGTACAGACAAGAATTTAATTTAGATCTATTATCATGCAGACTTTATTGAATCTATAACACGGACTAGACAGTTCGCTGGTTTTAGGAGGTAAAACATGCGTCGCTCGTCACACTTAGCTGAACACGGAGAACACGGAGGCAACCGTGCATTTCACCCGCTTTATACCTCGGACACTCGGGGGTCGAAAATGATGTCATTCCTAAAAGTTTTAGTCTTCGCGCTCTCCTGTTTTTGTAGAACATCACTGCAATGTGCCTCACTGTCCAGCAGGTGGCATCATGCAAACTCTAAATCCAGCCTGCCGCTGACTTCTTTCAAATACCGCAAACATAACAGTGAGCCGGAGGTGAAAGCAAATGAGGACATGGCAGGGAATGCAGAGTGACCAAAGGGATAAAGAGCAGGCAAACTCATCAGAAACTCCTCATCTATTTCTGGAACTCTGCTAAGCAAAAGGTAACTTCACACACACACACACACTATGAGAAACGGCAGCGCTAATCTGGGGTCAGGGTGACGCTGGAACCACCAGCACCGCTAATGAAATCAAGAGACTATTTTATGCTTCACAGCATTCAGTTGCTAACTCAAGGTCACATGAAGTGTGTATGCGGTTACCTTGGAAACGGGTGGCGGCGGATTCTCGGAGTGAGAAGAAAATGTCGCACATGACAGTGGGGCATCTGACACCAGAGGTGGTGATGACGTTGAAGATGCGATCCACGTACTGCCGCAGGTTCTCCTGAAAACAGAACAGACATAAAGAGGGAGGTGAAGGAGCGCACACACACACACACACACACACACACACACACACTACTAGAACATTTACACATGCCCGTGTTTGTGCCATCAAGTAGATGAAGACAGACAACTGTGAAAACATTTGGAAATTAGAAATGCCTTTCATAACATCCAGCCTGTCTATAACGCTTTGTTTCGCACAGCTCTCTCAAGTAAACAAGCATCTAGGATCACATGCCTTCATATACAGCCACACACACACACACACACACACACACACACACACACACACACAAGGGAAACCACACACAGGCTCATAAACATGCAGACTGAGAGAAGTATGACTCACCCTGTTGGTCTCTAGATTCTCCGATTCCTTCAGCTTAACAGGGTCGATTTCACAAGGCTTGTGCTCCGTGCAGATCTACGCCACGAAACACCACACACACACACACACACACACACACACACACACACACAGTCATAATCATTATTAAATGATAACAATATTTTAAAAAGCTGACTCACACGAAGAGACTCACCTCGTCAATAATGGGCTTGAGAGTGACCTGTAGATAGTGCATTCCTGCCAGCTTCATGGTCTCATCAATGCATTTGGACGTTAATGAATTGCCCCGGAATATCGTGTTGGGATCCCTGAGGGAGAGCAAGATTACATTTACATTTATGCTATTTGGCAGACGTCCTTATCCAGAGCGCCTTACATTTATCTCATTCATACAGCTGAGTAATTGAGGGTTAATGGTGCTGGGGTCCTGGGGTTTGAACTCACGACCTTCTGAGCAGCAGACCATCACCGCAACCACTCAGCTACCACTGCGTTATAGATACTTGTTTGAGGTGACTCAAAAAACCCCAAAAACCGACACGTCACGCATCTCCAGTTTTGATTCCTATAGTTTATTTTACATTAAATACTTTTTACAGTCTGACCACTAATCCATCCATCCATCTTCTATACCGCTTACTCCTTTTCAGGGTCGCGGGGAACCTGGAGCCAATCCCAGGAAGCATGGGGCACAAGGCGGGGTACACCCTGGACAGAGTGCCAGTCCATCACAGGGCACAAACACACACACACACACACCCATTCATACACTACGGACACTTTAGACACGCCAATCAGCCTACCATGCATGTCTTTGGACTGGGGGAGGAAACCGGAGAACCCGGAGGAAACCTCTCGCAGCACGGGGGAGAACATACAAACTCTACACACACACACACAGGGCCACGGTGGGACTCGAACCCCAACCCTGGACCCTGCATCTGACCACTAAACACAATATTTTCACTTGGCTTCATGTATGAACGTTTATTTCGCATTAGAAATGTTACAGGCATATGTACTGTAAAGGTCCGGTTAAGATCCTGATGCGTTTTAAGCTCTACACCAGCAGGATTAGATTTAGGTGGTGAAGTGGGACTGTACTGTAATTAATGTCACAGTCTTTTATTATGGACACGTTCCGATGTCTGTAAAGGTTTTGTCATACTCTGTTAGGTGTGCCTTTTTTCTTCTGTATGCATTTTGGCCAAAATGATTACAGATGTCCAACGGTAGAATTATAGACAGGCGTACTGTATGTCCAGAAAATGTATCATGTCCAATACAGCATTACACAGCATTTCTAAATCGTCCTTCAACGTTAAACAGCCCTGAATAATCAAAAAGATACTATTACTGAAGAACATCACAGCATTATTGACAACCATCATAACACAATGTAATTCCCACATAAAGACAGTCAATAAGTGTGTGTGTGTGTGTGTGTGTGTGTGTGTGTGTGTGTGAACTCACTGTGTGCGGTTAACCTCTGCGTTGGCGATCGCACTGATAAAAGGCACGATTTTGCCGTAGTGCAGAAAGAGACGGACCAGCGGGACGGCCGCTTCCTGCTTCTCCCGGCACACGTCTCCAAGGATGTGGGCTGCTGACGCTGAGACAGGCTAAGGCAACACACACACACACACACACACTTTACAATCATAACAACATTAAAGACTTCATCAGTGAATGGATACAAATTTCATACAAATTCTAAAGCCTGGAATGCAATAAACTGATGTCTATCCAATCAGCACACAGACTCTGACAGCACCGCGACTGCCTTTGCTCACCCCTGGATTCACCTGAACCTAATTTCTTCTAAATTAATTTGAATGGACATGAACAACACTGAAAAAAACCTATTTTAATAAAGATGCTAATTATTTTTCTTTTTTTAATAAGTAATATACAGTATTTCAAACCAATGAATTCAATGGTGTTTAGATTGCACTATTAAGCATTAAGAAGACATGATCATATATTTTCCATACTGCTTATCCTACAGAGGGTCACGGGGGAGCCTGGAGCCTATCCCAGGGAAATCAGGGCACGGGGGGGTGGGGGGTTGGTTTACCAATCGCAGGGCACAATCGCACACACACCCATTCACACACTACAGACAATTTGGAAATGCCAATCAGTCTACAACGTATGTCTTTGGACGGGGGAGGAAACCGGAGCATTATAAACCCCTGAATTATGGCGAGAACATGCAAACTCCGCCCACACATCAGAGGTGGGGTTCGAACCCTCAAAATAAGCTCCCAGACATTATTATGTTAACATTCAACTCTTCATGTCTCTCTTATGTGTCCATTCTCATCAGGTCCCAAAAAAACAGTTTTTCAGATTGAAGTCTCGAGGACTAAAAAAAAAATCCTTCAAAAGTCAAATCCACTGACCTAACCGTTGGAGAATCTTACCTAATGTACATTTAAACAAATCCAGTTTGTTCTGTTAAGTGACCACACACACAAGCAGACTCACCTCCATCCGTGCAGACTGCAGCAGCAGCTCAGTGAGGTCACTATAGCACTCTGAAGGGAAGACATGGTCCTCTGTGTAAACAATGTTAAGTCTTAGAGAACCCAGTTCGTCGGCCTTCACCGACTTACCGCTGTTATCCCTCGGTTGTAGGAAGTACCTAAGAGACAGAGACAGAGAGTCAGAGTGAGACTGAAAGAAAATCAAAGGCGGACAGACAGACACAGAGGGACCAATGGTATAGTTATACTCATGATATAGTTATACTCATGTTATAGTTATACTCATGATATAGTTATACTCATGATATAGTTATACTCATGATATAGTTATACTCATGGTATAGTTATACTCATGATATAGTTATACTCATGATATAGTTATACTCATGTTATAGTTATACTCATGATATAGTTATACTCATGGTATAGTTATACTCATGATATAGTTATACATATATAGTTATACTATGGTATAGTTATACTCATATATAGTTATATCATTATAGTTAATATATAGTTACTTATAGTTATAATATGTATACCTTATAGTAACTTATAATAGTTATACCGTATAGTTATACTCATGATATAGTTATACTCTAGATATACTCATGATATAGTTATACTCATGATATAGTTATACTCATGATATAGTTATACTCATGATATAGTTATACTCATGATATAGTTATACTCATGGTATAGTTATACTCATGATATAGTTATACTCATGATATAGTTATACTCATGGTATAGTTATACTCATGATATAGTTATACTCATGATATAGTTATACTCATGGTATAGTTATACTCATGATATAGTTATACTCATGATATAGTTATACTCATGGTATAGTTATACTCATGATATAGTTATACTCATGGTATAGTTATACTCA
Source organism: Ameiurus melas (assembly GCA_012411365.1). Classification (NCBI taxonomy): domain Eukaryota; kingdom Metazoa; phylum Chordata; class Actinopteri; order Siluriformes; family Ictaluridae; genus Ameiurus; species Ameiurus melas. Next base: position 8,326,820 of record CM022772.1, on the reverse strand, counting down.
TGGTATAGTTATACTCATGGTATAGTTATACTCATGATATAGTTATACTCATGGTATAGTTATACTCATGATATAGTTATACTCATGATATAGTTATACTCATGGTATAGTTATACTCACGGTATAGTTATACTCATGATATAGTTATACTCATGTTATAGTTATACTCATGATATAGTTATACTCATGATATAGTTATACTCATGATATAGTTATACTCATGGTATAGTTATACTCATGTTATAGTTATACTCACGGTATAGTTATACTCATGTTATAGTTATACTCATGATATAGTTATACTCACGATAGTTATAATATAGTTATACTCATGGTATAGTTATACTCACGGTATAGTTATACTCATGATATAGTTATACTCATGTTATAGTTATACTCATGATATAGTTATACTCATGATATAGTTATACTCATGATATAGTTATACTCATGGTATAGTTATACTCATGTTATAGTTATACTCACGGTATAGTTATACTCATGTTATAGTTATACTCATGATATAGTTATACTCATGTTATAGTTATACTCATGATATAGTTATACTCATGATATAGTTATACTCATGATATAGTTATACTCATGGTATAGTTATACTCATGTTATAGTTATACTCACGGTATAGTTATACTCATGATATAGTTATACTCACGGTATAGTTATACTCACGGTATAGTTATACTCATGATATAGTTATACTCATGTTATAGTTATACTCACGGTATAGTTATACTCATGTTATAGTTATACTCATGGTATAGTTATACTCATGTTATAGTTATACTCACGGTATAGTTATACTCATGTTATAGTTATACTCATGGTATAGTTATACTCATGGTATAGTTATACTCATGTTATAGTTATACTCATGTTATAGTTATACTCATGATATAGTTATACTCATGTTATAGTTATACTCACGATATAGTTATACTCATGATATAGTTATACTCATGGTATAGTTATACTCATGGTATAGTTATACTCACGATATAGTTATATTCACGGTATAGTTATACTCATGATATAGTTATACTCATGTTATAGTTATACTCATGATATAGTTATACTCACGGTATAGTTATACTCACGATATAGTTATACTCATGATATAGTTATACTCATGATATAGTTATACTCATTGTATAGTTATACTCATGGTATAGTTATACTCATGATATAGTTATACTCATGGTATAGTTATACTCATGGTATAGTTATACTCATGATATAGTTATACTCATGTTATAGTTATACTCACGATATAGTTATACTCATGATATAGTTATACTCATGTTATAGTTATACTCATGATATAGTTATACTCATGGTATAGTTATACTCATGATATAGTTATACTCATGATATAGTTATACTCATGGTATAGTTATACTAATGATATAGTTATACTCATGTTATAGTTATACTCACGGTATAGTTATACTCATGTTATAGTTATACTCATGGTATAGTTATACTCATGTTATAGTTATACTCACGGTATAGTTATACTCATGGTATAGTTATACTCATGTTATAGTTATACTCATGGTATAGTTATACTCATGTTATAGTTATACTCATGATATAGTTATACTCATGTTATAGTTATACTCATGATATAGTTATACTCATGATATAGTTATACTCATGATATAGTTATACTCATGATATAGTTATACTCATGGTATAGTTATACTCACGATATAGTTATACTCACGGTATAGTTATACTCATGATATAGTTATACTCATGGCATTAGATAACCCTCAGTGACACATGCTCTTTCACTGAGCTCTTTCAAGTTAAAACAGTTTACTAACATCAGGTGCTTCACTTTTTACTTGTTCTTTATGACCTTCCTGGACTCTCAACACCACCTGCCTAGCCAAGAAGGCCCAGCAGCGTGTCCACTTCCTGCGGAGGCTGAAGAGAGCCAAACTCCCCCCTCCCAGCCTCATCTCCTTCTACAGAGAGATGACTGACAGCATCCTGACCAGCTGCCTCACCGTGCGGTACGGGAAATGCACAGCCTCCGAACACAAGACCCTACAGAGAATTGTGAGGACAGCTGAAAAGATCATCGGAGTCTCTCTACCCACCACCGACACCTCATTCAACAACCGCTGCGTCGGCAAAGCCACCACTATTGCGGACGACCCCCGTCGCCCCTCCCGTGGACTCTTCACCCGTCTTCACCATCTGGCAGAAGGTACAGGAGCATCCGTGCCATCACCAGCAGACAACAGTTTCTTACTCAACACCCGGCTGCCTCCCGACGCTCACCAGGGTTAGTCAAACACCCAACCCAGTATGACGCACTTTACATAGCTGCATCAGTCACTTTACATTGTGGAACTCGTTTCTGACAATATTGCTACTACACCACACAATAGCTTACCATTTACAGCCCATGTTCTACGTGTTTATTGTCGTGCACTCGTCTCACTGTCGTGTATTTGCACTTTATGTAGTCTTGCACCACGTCATTTCGTTCCAATGTGTACAAGCTATATAGAGGAATGACAATAAAAACCCACTTGACTTGAAAGAAGTTGATATGTGTTATGTGCCTGTAAGCTTTGATGTACTTATACGGAGATGATTTAGTAATACCATGCGTCATGAACGCCCTCCTGGCCCAAAACCTTCAGTGGCACCCGAACACCTCCTAAAAACTCGTCTCCAAACTTCAGGTTACTGGCGTTCCACAGATCCACCCTGGAAAAACAAAACCAAGATGACAGATCTTTCATAATGTCACATTCAGGAGGAAAACCCCCTGAGGAACAGTACTTTGTGACCTCTTACACCAGTGGTCCCCAACCCCCGGTCCCCGGTTTGGTACCGGGCCGCACAGAAAGAATAAATAACGTACATTATTTCCGTTTGATTTATGATCTGGATCTGAAAAATGACCGGATTCTCTCCGTTACATCATTCTACGACTCACTCTTGACGCATGTCAAGACGCTTGTCTCGGTCACGTGATATGTTGAAACCTTACCATAGAGACCAGAGAGCGTTAGGGGGGAGAGACGATGTTATGAGGACGCTGCTAATAAAGCTGCGATTTCACATTGGATTCACGTTTATTATTCGATTTTAAAAATACCCCCGTTTTTATGCCGGTCGTATCGTTATATTTTGATGTATTTATCCGCCACACCTTAAAGGCCGGGCCGTGAAAATATTGTCTGATATTAAACCGGTCCATGGCGCAAAAAAGGTTGGGGACTGCTGTATTAGACCACTGCACTGGTGAATTCTCAGATCGGTTGGTCAGAAGGTGTTGATTCATTTTCTGTAACAGCAGCGCTGATAATAGTTCTGGCTGCAAGGTCTACATTATTCATGCGCTCGTTCTATAGTAACAACTTACACAGGGACTTCGCATTCACGTACACTTCATACACAACACACCTGAGTGCTAATTTATCCACATCCTCCTCCTCCACGTCAAACTGCCGTTTGGTGTAGTTGAGTGGTCTGGTGATCTGCAAGGACAGTTCATAACAATAAGGCTTCATATAAACGTTCAGATGACACACATAACTATGACTATAAAAAAAACAAAAAAAAAAACAGCAGTGTACGGTGCTGTGAAAAAGTATTTGCCCCCATTCTGATTTCTTCTGTTTTTGTGTATATCTCGTACTATATTGTTTCTGAAATTAAAACAAAATCTAAGATAAAACAAAGGCAACCTGAGTAAACACAAATGTTATTTGTTATTTATTGAAGCAAAAAAGAAAAAAGAGTTATCCAATACCAACTGGGCCTGTGTGAAAATGTATTTGCCCCCATAGTTACTAATTCCCTAAATCTGATAGGGTTCAGCTGGACTAGACACAACCAGACCTGATTACTGCAAACCCTGTTCCATCAAATCTACACTTAAATAGAACTTTTTCAGCAGCATGGAGTTGGTTAAAAGATCTTACCCAGTAACACACACTGTGCCAAAATGGAAAGAAATTCCAGAAATGTGGAAGAAGAAGGTGATTGAAATACATCAGTCTGGGAACGGTTACAAAGCTGTTTCAAAGGCCCCGGGACTCCAAAGAACCACAGAGAGAGCCGTTATCTCCAAATGGAAAAATTCTGCACAGTAGTGAACCTTCTCAGAAGTGGTTGACTTTCCAAAGTTTCTCGAAGAGCACAGCAACAACTCATCCAGGAAGTCACAAAAGAGCCAAGAACAACATCAAATAACCGACAGACCTCTCTTACATCAATAAAGGTCACTGTTCATGACTCCACTATCAGTTGGCAATCAGTTTTTCACACTGGTGATAAGTGTTAGATCATTTTTTTGGCTAAAAAAAATGGTATTATGTGTTTACTCAGGTTGCCTTTGTTTTATGTTGTATTTGGTAAAACTGGTTAGTATGAGTTATAGTGAAATACAGATGGCGTGAGCACTGTATGCCGTAATACCAGTACACTACCTTATCAGTGCTAGTGGTGCAGTGGGTCTGACCATGCTGTTTTACCCTGTCGCTGATAAAAATAGGGTTTGTGTGGTTCTGAAGTTCCTAGACAAGGGAAGTGTTCAACTTCCCCTCGTCTAGCCCGAGCCAGCGTTGTCATCACTAGGTACTATTTCTTTTCTTTCTTTCTTTTTTAAAAGAAAGATAATTATAACAAATGACTAACTGCTGGCTGAAAGACGAACAATAGTGGACACTACAGACGCGTTGAAGTGAAACATTATGAGAAATTATGAGTGAATTCAGTTCCTGCATAACAGCAGTTCCAGCATTATTGTGCTTTTCCTATCCAAATTTCCATGACATACCTGCGCAAAAGGTCAAAAATAACGACCAGCCACATAAAGCCCATATAAAAGAAATATGGTGCATGTGTTTAACCTTTGATTGACACAGTGATAACGATGTTTTGTTGTGTACTGTAACTGACTCAGACCTAATTTGCATATCAACTAAGATTTGCACAGGATGTGGTGGGCCAGGTGATGTACATGTTCAGCTGCATCAGTGAGTGCTTGTTGGAAGGCAGAAAACAGGTTCAGCATGGAATTATTCCAGACTGGCCACTGACGAATGTCTGAGCTGGCATGAGACGTGTTTTCCATAACGAAATCCCGCATGATTTGGAATATCATCGCTGCTGCAGCAGAGTGTTCTCTCGAAGTTCGATATGAAGACCAAGTGATACAGTGTTTGTACTACTCCAGTGCAGGTATGAGGACATGCATGTGCATGTCGTCTGATGCAGGACTTGCCTTGCTTATGCTTGATAGGGGATGCCAAATAGAGGTGTAATTTTTAAACGTTCGTTTTTTTTAAACCGCCACACCCGCAGTATCACTACAGAACTACTGGAGTGAGTGGAGTAGGAGAGTTGGAATGAGCATGTGCCCCCCCCGTAGCAAACAATGCATACAATTATGTAGATACATGTCAAGAGCTTCAGTTCACACGAAACATCAGAATGTGATGTGAAAAACCATCCAGTGAGCAAGCAGAAATGCCTTGTTAATGTTAATGGCCAGAGGAGAATGACTAGACTGGTCACTGATAGGAAGTCTTTAGTAGCTCAAATAACCACAATTTACTATCGTGGTGAGCAAAAAAAAAAACATCTCAGAAGGTACAACATATCAACCTTGATGAGGATGGGCTACAAGAGAAGAAAAAAAAATCAGAAATCTACTCCTATCAGCCTAGAATAGGAATCTGAAGATACAGTTGGCAAACGCTCTCCGAATCTGGACCAGATTATGTTCTTCCAGTGGTTCGGTGTGTGTATACTTGTACACCGTAACATTAAAACCGCTGACAGGTGAAGTCTAGCTCATGTCATGTCTAGCTCTTTAATGAAATGCAGGAAATCTCAGTTGTCGATAACACGTCCTGTAGTTGGTGGTGTGGTATGTGGCACTGTGATGAACTCTGGGCTGTAGGGTTCGGTATGTCTGTGTGGCGTGCTTTGTGTGGGCAAGGCCGTGACTGTGAGGGAGAGGAGATCAATGGAGTGGATTGTGTCTCTCGCAGCGCTGGAATCAATCCTGCCGTTGTCTCTTCTTGTCCACCAGTCCGAGCGAACGCGCCAACGGAGACATTAAACAGTGTTGTCCAGGACGGATCATGAAGTAGGATGGAGAGAAGCAGGAAGGACAAATCGTTATTCATTACGACGAGTTTCAGAGGTTATCGTTTTCACTCGGAAGCCCTCGCGGGAGTTTAAACATCAACAACTCTGTCGAGGTTTCTCTGAAAGCAGTGGCTCATGAAGCAAGGGCAAGTGCAAGGGTGTGGACATGTACTCCTTCCGTTGTGATCCCCAGACTTGCACTTTTGTTCTGTTTTTCCCCCCACAGCAGTCAACCGTAACATACCACTTCTCACAATCTGCATTCAGCTTGTTTGTAAACTGTGCGTAGACATCGTGAGGGTGTGGAAAACCACTAACTGTAAGCGTCGGCCTTGGACACCGTGACTCCGTGATTAATTTGAAGGATGAAATACTATTCTAACGACAATGTTCACAAACACATCCAAGCTGTGAGTGATCAGCTTTTACAGATTCAATCCAAAGATTTAAGTTTCATTAAAAAAAGACGAGTAAAATTCCTCTTAATGCAGATTTCAATCAAGCATGCGCCATGCCTAAAAATCTCAGGCTCCATTTCACATAAGTGCAATAATAATGGCTCGCAGAATGTCTCTTCAGGTTAATGTTTACTGGGGCAGAATTTGTTTCAGAGGATCGTGAAAGACATCTGCGTTCTCCCTTTCCCTACCTCAAAGTAGAAGACTTCATCGTACTGAGGGTTGTTGGTTTTCCGCTTGACCTTGGTCTTTTTGGCTTCCGATCTGTTGCAGATGAAAGAGACAGGAAGGGAGAAGAGAAAATATGACGTTCAGTTTTCATTAACTGGTGCGCTGCTACCAAACATGAGGCGGTTGTGGTGCTGGTACTGGGGCAGATTTACCTGGACGGCCCCTGCAAGGACACGGCTGCATAAGGATCACACTGTCCGTTAACGATCGGCAAGTCTTGGCACTCTAACACTCTGTGAAAAGAAACAGTGATCAGGATCTTTACGATTAGTAAAAGTAAAGACCAATAAGTCCTGCATTAAACCCGCCCTCACTGACTTGTCCTAACACCGTGCACACGTGGCCCGTTGTAGCCGAAAGCGAATGTAGTTTCTACTCGGCAGAAAGAACAATATAGTCAAAGCTCTATTCTTAAACCACGTAGTCATATCTACAGCAGCTCGAAAATGACCAAATCGCGACTACAAGCAGGACGATAGCTGCGCATACGCGTTATTTCAAGTCGTTTCATCTAACAGACTACGCTAATGCACTACGATATGTGTCCGTTCAAGGCAACGTGAGGCGACTGACAGTTCCGACTACAGATGAATCACCAAAACTGTAACGTGATCGATGTTTCAAGGGGAACAGCGATGTCATGGTGGTGCACGTCAAGGACAGACAAACGGCATGAACAAAGAGGAACAACGTCTGCAAAACAGAGAGTGATTCAACACTGGCAGATAAGTCACCTTAAAGAAACACACTGACTAGGGTCAGTCGATCTATAGGAAAATCCGCTAAGCAATAATTCAGTAACTTATTAAGAGTTCAGGGGGAAAAAAAAACAGTTTTAAGTTTGAACCGTTTTCCCGCCTGTAATTTAAACTAATGAAGCAATCCTAGTCAAGCTTACCAACCATCATGTAATGTGGAGCAGTCATGAATCAACCAGAACTGCGATAGAAGTCTTTTAATAATCCAGGTCTTCATCTAAAACCGGGTTCACACTGTACGATTCTGGCCACGATTTACTGGACTGAGACAAATGTTGAGAATCCTAAAAGATCCCTATAATCCCAGGCTAAAATCTGTAATCTTCAATCAGTAGTTTGACATGTTCTCTGACGGACGATTAAAGGCCGCTGTGATCAAATTTTCCCTCCGATTAAATTGTCAGTGTCCGAAGATTTGAGGCACGGTCCTGTAGTCTGGCTTCTACTCCGTACGAGTCGGTTTTCACGTCCCGACTGTCGTACAGTCCGACATTAATGACAACTGAGATCCTACAGTGTGCAGCGAGGATCGTGTTCGTACAGTCACAAAGGACTATTAAAAATCTCACAGCGTGCACCCGGGTTAAACAACCCCCGCACAACCGTGCAGCAATAGGATCGAGCCGGGTTCGGCATTTTCAGAAGTGACATGCATAAAGTTTTCCTTCTCTATTCTTCTCTTGTGTGAAATAGCTCTGACTGATTAACGTTTACGTTAATTACACACTGCGGTGTCGCAGAACACCAGCGAAGCGGAACGGAAATGATACCATTTGGACATGTACCGAGTTTCAACAGCGTTTATCTGCAGTAACCACTACACTCCCGTTATTACAACTAGCATGAACTTACTGTATGGATAATGCAGCATGAATTTCATATATATGAAGTGTTCAATATAGAGCTAAATATTATTATTATTATTATTATTATTATTATTCCTTGTTTTATCAATTGGAAATGATCTTGGGATGTTTGAAACAAATATCACAGCCCGAAAAATAAGCACAGAACTGAATGAGCTGGAATTCATGTCTCAGATGCCATTCAGAAACCTTTCATATGGAAGGCCAAGTCAAAACCTGGACCCTTGAACAATGGGGAGGAAAAAAAAAAAAAAAGAAGTCATTTTGTCCATCTGGACAGATTTATGTTTGGAGGACGACAAAGGATGCCTTTTAACACAAAACTCAACTATGAAGGAGGATCCATAATGGTATGGGCGGCCATGTTGTGGAATTCATTAGGCCCAGTGATTGCTTTGCATGGTCGTATAACACCCAACAGATATGATGTCATTTTACAAGACCAGGTGCAGTCATTGGTGCTCGCACTCCTTCCTAATGATGTGCCCATATTTCAGGATCGTAATTCGCCAACGCGTGCTGCTAAAATGATTGGTTTGATGAACAACGGGATGACGTCAGCTGCTTTGCGTGGCCTGCCCAATCTCCGGACCACCAGATTAAAAAGAATCCTGAACATCCCATGTAAGACGGGCCAGAAACCAGTCCAGACTTGTAAGACACCGTCCCCAGATTAAAGATGTCCTGGAGGTAAAAGCTGGTCCTTCATATTAACTTATTGTTACTGTATATTGCTGTTATTTTCCCCCCACCACCTGTACTTGCTAATTACCTAGCTAACTCAGTACCAGACACCCATGCTTTCTTATTACATGATCTTATATTACATACTGAATAAATTAAGGTCAAGCTGGCGATGGTAAAAGCAGCACTGATACAGAAATAATCAAAAAGATATTCTCAATACAATTTGAAATGTTTGGAAATTATAGACAGGACTGTAAACTATTAAATATGCAGTCCCTTGGGGAATTTCCTAACAGTTGGAGTCATGAGAAAACATGGTGACCCCTGAACAGCAAATTTGATGTTCTTTCACTGCAAAGCATTTCCATTTATCAAATACCAATGCTGTCGCTCACGAATCGAATGACCGCACACGTTCTCATGCTCACATATAAAAATAATAACAAAACTATAACTCATCGCCTTGGTGACCCAAACGATTTTGGGGTGTTTATTTTTGGTGGTTAATAACTCAATTACAGAGGAATATCCAAGGGACGCTGACAATTTTGAAGAGGCAGACGAATCACAGCCTTGTCACTGTGTGTATTTCTGGACGCTGTTGCCCGGGCAGCAATCTGGAACTAATCAGATTTCCCTGTACTCATTTCCCCAATGTAAAACGCGGCAGATCCAGGCCCAGAAGGCTTTGAGGAACTTAAGAAAGCTGGACTCAACCCTAGTCTAGATTGAGACGTGAGCCAGACTGCAGGGAGAGTCAGTATTTCCTAAATTTATATTTCCACAATGTTCTTTATCTTATCTGAAAGAAGATAAGGATGCTAAATAAGTATACCAGTTTATTAACCTTAGAGCTCCATGAATAACTGAGTAGTCTACTGCTGTAATCTGACATCTTAATGCTGGACTTTAGATTTTGGAATCACTTTCCAACTCGGACATTTTCTGACCTACATGATGATAACAAATGATCTTAAATCCTTCTCGTCGTCCCTGGTTAACTATCTACCATCACAAACATGCTGCTATTGTAAGAAGGAATATTCTTCATGGCTCCCATCATTTGTTCTGCTGTTTCTATCTGGCAGTATCTTAAATGTTAAATGTCATGATTTCTTGTTTTTCCACACAATAAGAGTGAGTCTTCCCGTGATAACGATAAAGCCTAGTTGATGATGTATTTGTGTGCGATGGCGTGTGCCCCATTCTCAGCTCACATGCAGAGCGAAAACAAGTACGGCGGAAGCTGAGGAGGAGTTCATCACTAAACGAGGAGCTACTGTACCTCTACACTCTGGATTGGTTTCAGAAAGTCAGTTTACTTTTAGATCAGTGTTTGTGTTTCTGAGGCTCTCAAGATCACAGCTATCACACAGCTAAAAACAGTGGCGAACGGTACTAGATTTATATCGTCACTGATATCGGTATCGCAATAAACACCAGATAATATCGTGATATAGTTTTAAGTCCATATCGCCCATCCCTAATTAACAGACAAAACATAAACCAAATCATAAACCTTCATCTACACTGAACATTCTAGAAATGGATCTGTAGAAGTCGACCCATTGATGGGTTTTGATGATTAATCGGCACATATGACCGATTACAGGGAGTATCAATTATCGGTAAAAATCCACACCGATAGTTTTTCCCGGTAGCGTCCGTTGCGTCATTATACAGTACGAGAGCGGCCTCTAGAGGTGAAATAAAAACTATCACTGACCAATTTGTTGTGTTATTTGAAGTGATTTTTAATTTATTTTTATTTTGGACGTCTCTATTTTTATGTGTTATTTGGAGAGTTACTTTTTGGTTCAATTTGGATATATGTCTTTTATTTATTTTAATAAAATTTATTAATAGGCTATATATTAATATTTATATATTTAGTTCATTTTAGAATGTACAGTACATTTTCTTGGTATACTGTTTATATTTGTAATAAAGCAATATTTTACGTTGAGTGTTATGCTTTCATTCAGTATCAGTTTAAAAACTATCGGTTGATGAACTGATTATCGGTAGGTACCGCCCTACTTATCGGTATTGGTAAAGTCCACTAGTTAGGATTGTGTTAGCAATTATAGATCACAACATATACTGTGTAAATCTCAGTTTCAGTGCCTTTAATACTAGGTTTCAAACAGTACAATGTTAGTAAGAAAGGAACTGAAAAACACTCAAAATTAGTCTAGTGATATGAGGATTAATAACATATAGGCCACAAACAGGTAGCTCACCACACCACGCTGAAAAAAAAAGAATTCAAACTCATTCTTCTTTGCATTGCTAAATGTGATATGTACGTTAAGATCAGGTCAACCACCACTAATCAAAGCAAAGCTACAAAGCCCTCTATTTAACTCCCACATGTTGGTGTGTTGGTTCATGAAAATCTAACATAGCGTACACAAGTGACTAAGCCTGCACCCAGTGAAAACCCACTGGAAACCCCATTTCAGGCAAATGATAGGTTAGCTCGTGATATGATAGAGATCAAAGCTGAATCTCTGAAACCCACTCACAACACGTCTGTAGCAAGGCCGCGTTCTGCTTCCTGGGCTACATTACTCACACACTCAGTGACCCGCACTCATTCATACTCCAGACTTATTCATGCTCACTGAGACAATAACTCAGAGACACTTTACTGCATTAATGTGATAATGTCTTCCTTCCTCTTCCTCTCTCTCTCTCTCTCTCTCTCACACACACTCACTCACACAGACACACTCTAATCATTAACAGGAATAAATGGATCTGTTTATGGAAAACTGTACAGTTCATTCCACGCCATAAAATAATGACGATATATTTATTATGTGCTATATTATACTTATTGGTGTACTTTGTTCATCCGGTCATATTATGACCTTTTCTTCATTTCTATTTGGGGTGTGTGTTTAACATGCACTGTGGGTGAGTGTGATGAGTGTTTACACACGGTAATATGGCAGCACTTCCTGTGTGCTGAGCTTGTTTGTGTAATGCACGGCTGACCCGGTGCCACGGCAGGCTTAAAATACACCCAGCCATGACGTACAGCAATGATCCGCGGGCACTACCAACACTCAGGCCAGCAACACACATATACAACAATTACACTGACTGTCCACTTTAAAAGGGACACCTTCACATTCGTGCAATTATCCAATTCCGGTGAGCCCGAGTCCGCTGTAGCCTCAGATTGTGTTTTTTCCGTAATTGAATTCAAAAGTGGACTTTCATATATTCTAGATTCATTACACATTACACATATTAAGTGAAATATTTCACGCCTTTTTTTTGTTTACAGCTTACAGCTCACGGAGATCAAAAATCCAGTATCTCAAAATATTCGAATAAAGAATTTATAATACAGAAATGTCGTCCTTCTGAAAAGTATGTTCATTTATGAACTGATACTCGGTCGTGGTTTTAATCCTTTTGCATGAATTACTGCATCGGTGCGGCGTGGCGTGGAGACGATCAGCCTGTGGCACTGCTGAGGTGTTTGTTCTGGAAGCCCAGGCTGCTTTGATAGCGACCTTCAGCTCGTCTGTATTGTCGGGTCTGGTGTCTCATAGATTCTCTATGGGGTTCGGGTCAGGCGAGTCGGCTGGACAATCAAGCACAGTAACACCACGGTCAGTAAACCAGTTACTAGAAGTTTTGGCGCTGTGGGCAGGTACCAAGTCCTGCTGGAAAAGGAAACCAGCATCTCCATAAAGCTCGTCAGCAGATGGAAGCATGAAGTTCTCTAAAATCTCCTGCATCGACTCTCGACTCGAGAAAACACAGTGGATCGACACCAGCAGATGACATGGCAACCCAAATCATCAGTAACTGTGGAAACTTCACACTGGACTTCAAGCAGCTTGGATTCTGTTCCTCTCCACTCTTCCTCCAGACTCTGGGACCTTGATTTCCAAATGAAATGCAACATTTACTTTCATCTGAAAAGAAGACCTTGGACCACTGAGCAGTTCTTTTTCTCCTTAGCCCAGTTAAGACGCTTCTGATGTTGTCTCTGGTTCAGGAGTGGCTTGACGCTAGGAATGCGACGCTGCAACATTTCTGTTTTATAAATTCTTTATTCTCATTTTTTATGATACTGGATTTTTGATCTCCACGAGCTGTGATCATTGAGATTAAAACAAAAAAAGGCTTGAAATATTTCACTTTATGTTTAATGAATCTACAATATATATGAACGTTCCACTTTTTGAATTAAATTACAGGAAACATTTCCACGATATTGTCATTTTTTGAGATGCACCTGTACATATTTTGCATCTATGAACTTGTTCGAAGCATATTTTAAGTGCATAAAAACCATGTAAAACCTTCCGTTCTCATGATACCAAGCCATGCTCCAACAGGAGAATTACTGACTTTCTGGCAAGTAAATCATCTGCCTTGGACAAAGTTCTGTGCACAAAGACAACGAAAACGGGTTCTAAAAATAAAGAAGGACGAAAAAGCAAGCGAGACTCCTCCCCAGAGAATGCTGGTTATTTTCTGTGAGCCCTAAAGAAATACAAAAGTAGAAACAAAAGACAAGTCGGGGGGAAAAAAAACAAAAACATATTTGACCAAACAGCTCCTTGTTTCTCTGTGGAATGTGGCTGACTAACTAGACCTAAAGCATGCCTGCAAGCCTCTGATAAAACAGCTCTCTGAGGTCGTTCTACATTTAGTACCAATAGCGCTTTAGAATAACAAAGGAGCAAGAGTAATTACCGGCTTAATGAACCCGGCTTCGGTGAAACACTATACAGGGTGAATCAATGAATAATCTTAGTCAGGGTCAGTTTTTGTACGCTGTATAATAACCAATAATAAGCAACACGGAGCAGAGATGCATGACTTGCTTTGCTTTTTTCTCATTTCAGGGACGGAACGAACTGCAGCGGGGTTTCTGTGACCCGCTTTTCCGAAACGAGTAAAACACAGCCTTTCCACAACTCTAGAAATCCCAACCTGCTCTGAACTGTATTCGGGCTTCCTACACGACCAGTCAGGTAAATGACGTCTGCGGTATTGCTATTGGCTGGCGGGGGAAGGCAGGGAGGCCGGGGATTGGCTGACTCACCGGGTTGCCAGCTTGTGGCAGACGACTCCGCTGTCCGTGATGACCTCGCTGAGGCGCAGCTCCAAGTGAACCTTTCCCTGTGGAGGATGGGATGGTGTTACCATGGATACACACACCACCCAATGAAAAAAGTGATTGAGGGGAAGAAGAGGACCCAAAAGTGTATGTGTGTGTGTGTGTGTGTGTGAGAGAGAGACAGACAGACACACAGAGAGAGAGAGACAGAAGGTATGACTGAAAGAGAGAAGTGTCATTTAGATTATGTACAGTAGATACCTCTGCTGTAGCAGATCATATTTGGAGAATGTGTGTGTGTGTGTGTGTAATCTCTGAGAGCTGCACTGTCAAACTCCTGCTGACATCATCAATATGCAAATGAGACTTGACAGGCATCTGGGGACTCTCTCTCTCTCTCTCTCTCTCACACAGACACACAACAATGTGCTCTCTATGATTGGAGACTCCATATTTCCTCTCCATTTCAGCCCATTCCTCTCTCCTTCTCTCTCTCTCTCTCTCACACACACACACACACACACACACACACTGCACGCGCTTCCTTTCTTCGCAGTCACGAATGAATACGACTGTGTTACTGGAGATCCGCTTTAGGGCAAATCTAGCCTTCTGAATAATACAGATGTTTCTTCGGGCTGAAGAGGGAATGTGTCTGTGTGTGAAACGTTTCTTTGAACTAAATTCACACAAGTCCGGATGCCTTCACGCGCTCGGGGTAGTCAACTTATCGTTAAAAAAAACAACAACAAAACAGTCTGAGGTGAATATATTCTATATGTGTTAATCTTCACTACACTGCACGCACACACACACACACACACACACACACACACACACACACACACACACTGATTCATTTTAAAGGTGCACCCTTAAACAGCTAGCGAGCGAGTAAATGACCGAGTATGATTCATTCTTGCAGTCGTTTCTAACCGGAGTCTGATCGCTCTGCTGTAGAAATCTCGACCAAAGCAGAAGGGAGCAGCGTTAAACAGCTGATGTCCTTATATGTTCATTTACTGTTTTGTGAGAGTCAGCATGAACAATTCAGCTCTATTGACACACGCTGCTGTACACTGTTCGTCGCTGTCTCGTTGACCGACCATGACCGCGTCCCTTCCCTAAATATTTATGTTATTAACCTAGGATTACTTACGAAGTTGTGAGTGTAAGCCTCAGGATTACGCAGAAACCCTTAAGCAGGACCTGAAACCCACAACAGTGTGCATTGTGTCACTTTAGACAGAAGCAAGTGGCGAATGAAGGAAGGCTTCAGACTGACCCTTTGACGAGCTGGACACTGACAGCTGCACACATTTCTAAGCCTCAGTGTTCTAGCACCCTAGTTATCTAATGTTACTGTATGTACATGGGACAGTGTTATGTTGTGTTAAATTTATTATTTATAGCACACAGACCTACAGCACTCTGACCCCCCACTAGGCAGCTCTTCCCATCACATGATACGTATAATCAGTCCCTCCAGGATTTCATGAACGCAGAAATGAACGCAAAAGCAAGGAAACTCCGCAGTGTTCGGGCCAAGGCAAGTCATGTGACGTGCGATCAGTCCTCTTCGATACACGTGCGTCGGACATGAGTACACCTAAAAGGTCTCATTTACCAACGAACATCACCGTGAAAGAGCGTGCAAAACAATTTTGGGCAACTGCGATTTCGCCGGTTCGAGTAGCTTTCGGCAATTTGCGTCGCACGTTTTTGAAAGAAAAGCCGTTTTTGCCTGCAACGATCACATAAAACTCTGCGGAATCCTGTACAGACTGTACAACACTCATTATACTACATTACTATTATTATTATACTACTACGCATTAGCTCAGCGGTGAAGACTTCGGACTACTGAAGGGAGTAAGAGAGCGTGTTGGTTTTGGGCTAGTGTAATGGAATAAGAGGGAGGAAGAAACAGGAGTTACCCACCTGCACCTCCGAGTCTGCACTGACGGGCTGCAGTTGGAACCAGGTGTCTTTGCCATGATACTTCTGCAGGTCCTCCTTCTTCACCGCCACCTTACCTGTGGACACATGACCAATCACCAATCACGACACAGCTCTACTAACCAGCCTCAGTTACAGAATAGAACTTTTCCACTGAACCAAATCTACAGTAAGTACGTCAAACCCTTTGTCCTGGTGGAGAACGTGCTCCTGTATTCGAAACACCAATGAAAAAGACAACGAATGTACACAAACAACACTTTTAATTACTGTTAAAAGCAATCTGTCACAGAATAGAAAGGCACGAGAATTAAAGCACACCTATTATGGTTTTGAAACGTGCCGATTTTTGTTTTAAAGGTCTCATACAATACGTTTACATGCATCCGCGATCAAAAACATCTTAATGTGCTCATAATTTAAACTGCAGCGTTACCTTTTTCCCCCCAGTGTCACAAACGACTCGTTCAATGATCCGTTCTAGATGATTCATTCTAAACTCCTCCTTTCAGAGAGCATACTCTGCTCTGATTGGTCAGACGTCCAAGTCTGTTGTGATTGGTCTACCGCTATCAGTGTGTTTCAAAAAGGAAACGCCCACTACCATAACAAGTTTCAGCTCCGTCTGTTCACAAGCAGCCGATGAGGACCAGAGGTGAGGCTTTTTTTTACAAACTTACGTAGGTTAGTACGGGAAGTAAGTGTGGAATTACGTAGGTTATTACAGGAAGTAAGTCTGGAATTACGTAGGTTATTACAGGAAGTAAGGGTGGAATTATGTAGGTTATTACAGGAAGTAAGTCTGGAACTACGTAGGGAAGTGCAGGAAGTAAGTCTGGAATTACGTAGGTTATTACAGGAAGTAAGTCTGGAATTATGTAGGTTATTACAGGAAGTAAGGGTGGAACTACGTAGGGAAGTGCAGGAAGTAAGTCTGGAATTACGTAGGTTAGTGCAGGAAGTAAGTCTGGAATTATGTAGGTTATTACAGGAAGTAAGGGTGAAATTATGTAGGTTATTACAGGAAGTAAGGGTGGAATTATGTAGGTTATTACAGGAAGTAAGTCTGGAATTACGTAGGTTATTACAGGAAGTAAGTCTGGAATTATGTAGGTTATTACAGGAAGTAAGTCTGGAATTACGTAGGTTATTACAGGAAGTAAGTCTGGAATTATGTAGGTTATTACAGGAAGTAAGGGTGGAACTACGTAGGGAAGTGCAGGAAGTAAGTCTGGAATTACGTAGGTTAGTGCAGGAAGTAAGTCTGGAATTATGTAGGTTATTACAGGAAGTAAGGGTGAAATTATGTAGGTTATTACAGGAAGTAAGGGTGGAATTATGTAGGTTATTACAGGAAGTAAGTCTGGAATTACGTAGGTTATTACAGGAAGTAAGTCTGGAATTATGTAGGTTATTACAGGAAGTAAGTCTGGAATTACGTAGGTTATTACAGGAAGTAAGTCTGGAATTATGTAGGTTATTACAGGAAGTAAGGGTGGAATTATGTAGGTTATTACAGGAAGTAAGTCTGGAACTACGTAGGTTAGTGCAGGAAGTAAGTCTGGAACTACGTAGGGAAGTGCAGGAAGTAAGTCTGGAATTACGTAGGTTATTACAGGAAGTAAGTGTGGAATTACGTAAATTATTCCAGGAAGTAAGTTTGGAATTACGTGGGTTAGTACAGGCAGTAAGTCTGGAATTACGTAGGTTATTACAGGAAGTAAGTGTGGAATTACGTAAATTATTCCAGGAAGTAAGTTTGGAATTACGTGGGTTAGTACAGGAGGTAAGTCTGGAATAACTAGTGACTCGTTCCAGCTGTTCAGAATCGGTTCCTTCTTTTGGGAGTCAGTAACTCTGTTAGTCGTGCACTTTGATTTTTGAAACTTTGCAGACTTTTTACTTTTTACTTCTGCATCAGATGGTTTACATGACACAATGTGAGACTGTTATCATGAGCACAGTTACCCTGTGTTCAAATGAGGAAAACACTGCTGCTGACTCCAGGTTGTTGCTGTGTCTTGACACTATAGTGCATCAGGCTTGGTTCAGCTGTGGTCAGTGACACTTGGCAAGAAGCAGATTTCTTTATCATTTTTTTCCAATTAAATTGCTTTTTTTTTTCCCCCAGACAGCATTTCGTTCGTTTGTGTATTATATCTGTGTATTTTGTTTCGCAGTCAAACACGTGAGCCAAGACCCAGAGCGATCACTTTAAGTCACGCACAGACGATAAGTAGATGCCCCAGATTGCTCACTCGCACCTGACATGACCAAGTTTGAAACCCACAAACACTTCCTGTTAATCACTAGCTGCCGATCATCCGTGTTCTAGCCAAACGACCTCACAAGTGAGTAAAGATACATACAAATTAATCAGTCAGCAGACTGTCATTCACGAGCTTCTAGCCAGTCAGAGAAGAAATCAATGGCTTCAGAAACATCAGTTAAAACCCCATCACATCTGTATCTTTTTTCTTCTCATAGTATAATATCGGACTCTCTCACTCCTGTTTGTTTACATTCTCAAGTTCTTCCATCTCACTGTTCCTCGGTGGTGGAATTAACTTCCAACCTCAATCCACACTGCAGAGTCTGTCACTGTTTTCAAAAACTCACCCCTTCTGTGAACACCTAACTGACCCCTAAAATGACGACCTCCACATTATTTAGAAACAAACAAACAAACAAACAAACAAACAAACAAACCTTACTCTGGCTCTTACACGTCTACTCTGCACACTTTGCTTCTCTAAAACTCAGTTATAGATCTCGCATGGTACTGTAGCACTACTTTGTGTGATTAAGGTGTGTACATGTCTGTAACGCACGTTGGTGATGCCACAAAAACAGGAACACTCCACACGTCTTCATTTGATTTGTGTTTACTTCGAGTATTGAATTTAGTCGGATTAAGGTAATAAAACACCGCTGTTTACATGCTAGTTTCTTCATCAGAGTCTCGTCTTAATCCGGTTAATATCGGAATATTGTTGTCCATAAAAATACTGAGTCGAGAGCCGACAACTAAACATTTACATTTATTCATTTAGCAGACGCTTTTATTCAAAGCTTACAAATGAGGAAATCCAAGCAAAGCGATATATCAAGCGGAGAACAATACAAACACCTGACTTTAATTTCAGCTAATCCTAGATGTTCACATACTTCTGCCACTCACAGATATTTAATCCATCCATCCATCTTCAACTGCTTACTCCGTTTCAGGGTCATGGGGAACTTGGAGCCAATCCCAGGTAGTGTCGGGGACAAGGTAGGGTACAACCTGGACAGGGTGCCAGTCCATCGCAGGACACAATCACACACACACTCACACACCCATTCATACACTACGGACACTTTAGACACTTTACCATGCATGCTTTTGGGGGGACCGGAAACGAAACCCACGCAGCACAGGGAGAAAACATGCACACTCCACACACACACACGGCCCCGGCGGGACTCGAACCCCCGACCCTGGAGGTGTGAGGCGAACAGGCTAACCACTAAGCCACTGTGCGCCCCAGATATGTAATATTGGATCATTTTCCTCAATAAATAAAAGACCAAGTATAATATTTTTGTCTCATTGGTTTCATTGGGTTCTCTTTATCTACTTTTAGCACTACTGATGTTTCAGGTCATATTCATGCAGGACATTCCATCACAAACTTTCAAGCACCACTGTAAATCTCAAGGGTTTTGTTTTCACTTGTGGCTTGTGTGCAGCTTTAAGTCTCACACCTCATTAAAAAAATGACTGGTCGGCTGTCACTTTGGCACTTTCTAGTCTGAACATCAGGTTGGAAACATTTTGATTGATGTACGTGTGACAGTGTGCCCAGTTAATGCCAGGCTCACACACATCCTCAAACCTCTCCTGACAATCAGCAGAGCTATCACGATTTCTGGCTGGTCTTCAACGGCTATCTTCTCAGATTATTCAATCTTAACCGCTATCGTTTACTCATGGCCGTCCTGATTTAAAAAACAATACCTTAAATTGAAATAGGTATCAGTATTCACCACACAGTAACTTTGGCATTGTGCAAGAAAGACGGACGTGCAATGAAAGCCATGCAGAACTATCCTCTGGCATGTTTCGCTCTGATCACACATTTGTTCACAGGAAATTTCGCAAGATCCCAAGTTCTGACAGTCAAGAGATTAAGTTGTGGCTTGCTATTTGTGACCATAATCTGTGTGACAGCAAATTATGTAGTTTCAACATTGGTTGAGAACTCTTAGAGTTAATAGCCCAGGGTTCACACACACACACACACACACACACACACACACATTACCACATATAAGCAACTGAAAAGGAACTGACATGGCAAATTTACCAGTGTAAAAACAGGGCACAACACTAAGAAGACTTCAATCTCACACACACACACACACACACGGCTGGCACGTGTTTTGCTCTCAACTTCAGACTGTGGAATGGAGAAAACAGTACCAGAGCCTAAATTACACTCATTATCATAAAGCCTACATTCATTAACACTAGATAAAGCGTAGGAAACAGAGAAACGGCGAGCGCGAGGAGGAGGAGGAGGAGGAGGAGGAGGAGGAGGAGAACAACCTTCTGGCAGATCAAACGCGTTGCTCACACGAGCCCAAACCAACATCTGCTGGCCTCGCACTGCTTTTTACGCTTGCTAACAACCACCGCATTGGCACGCTTTATATTTTATATCACTCGCTTGTTGTAAAATCGTGTGTGGGAGAGAAATCGTGTGTGCGGAAGAAAACCTTCTTTTATTGGCTTGTATCAATGGCACTGAAGTTAAGCACTTACTATTGCACCCTGATCATCAATTACAAAACATGGCTGCCTCCCTAGGATGAGAAAACTGGGGATACACTGATGCCATTTTGTTCAGTTGTTCCTCTGCAACGTGATATCTATCGGCGATTCCCAATACTATCGCCAATCAGACCAAGTCAGAGTCATCAAAGAACATGTTCTGTAGCTCTGTTTATGTTTCGCTGGTACGTGTGTTTATGTACTTAGACTACAAGGCACATTCTTTATAATATCCATCCATCCATTTTCCCTACTGCTGATCCTACACAGGGTCGCGGGGAGCATGGAGCCTATCCCAGGGGCTCTGGGCACAAGGCGGGGGACACCGTGGACGGGGTGCCAACCCATCACAGGGCACAACACACACACATGCACACACATTCACACACTATGGACAATTTAGAGATGCCAATCAGCCTACACCGCATGTCTTTGGACAGGGTGAGGGAACCGGAGTGCCTGGAGGAAACCCCTGAAGCACCAGGAGAACAAGCAAACTCCATGCACACAGGTACCCCCAACCCCGGAGGTGCGAGGCAAACGTGCTAAGTGCCCCTCCCTCTTTATAACATTAGGGAGGTAATTATAAATGAAGTGCATTCGCTAGCTACATTAGCTACCTTCAACTGAGTCGCAGTGGAGAAGAGCAGGTTTTGTTCCAGTTTGGAAAAAGTGTTTCTTCATCGACAGTAAATAGCTGATTGTCAAGAACAACATAGTGGCTAAGTGCTACTAGCTGTATCTGTAGAATAATAACTTCTGATTCTGCTTTGAAGCAATCAAACTGACCTGTCAATCATCCATCCATCCATCCATCCATCCATGTAATGGAGGCTGAGACGGAAGCAAGTGCAGGTGTGGTAGATTAATAAGCAGACAAATCCACAGGGTTAGGCAGAAATCAATAACCATAGACAGGCAAGGGTCAAATGATCATGCAAACAATCCAAACTAGGCAAGGCAGAGAATCAAAGTTGAGAGAATTACAAAATCTAAAAACCAGAGCAACAACACACGGTAAAGGCGAGGTAACCAACAGAGACAAGTCAACTGAGCGTAATACTTCGCAACGGCTATGTGTGTGTGTGTGTGTGTGTGTGTGTGTGTGTGAGAGTCTCTTAAGTAGTGTGGTGTGATTGAGAACAGGTGGGTGTGATTAGTCCTCAGGAGAAGGTGACGTGTCTGTGTGTTCCATTGCTAGTTGTAGTTGGCGGCCATGTTTGTCGTTTATGGTGCATTCTGGGAAATGGACTTGCTGGTTTGCCATGACATGACACCATCCATCCACCATGGACAGGGAGGCAAGCCAGTGCAGGGCACAATCGCAACACACACACACACACACACACACACACACACACACACACACACACACACACACACACGCTACAGACAATTTGTAAAATCCAGACAGCCTACAATGCATGTGTACTTTGGACTGGGGGAGGAAACTGGAGCATCTGGAGCAAACCCTTAACTGTGCTGCAATATGAAGGAGCATCATTTCAGTGAAAGCAGGCGTACCACTTATCGCAGCTTCACAGCGGTTCAGCTAGCAACGTTTATTCGCACCAGAACTCTGCGGCGTGAAACCGACAACTGCGTTAAAATCTTTTCTAACTAACAGTGGAAATTTACACCAGTCTTCTCTCTCTTCACCAAAGTTTGGTAACACATGAAGGCCTGAGGCTGTTTGCTCGCCAAGCTGGTCACAGCTCTCTGATTGGTCAACAGCTCCAGTTTGCGTTTAGTGAACACCAGGTCTGATTGGTTTGTTTCTATAGCGATGTTAACATGAAGTTCTTATTGGCTTAAACGCAGCTGCTTCTGCTTACCCTGAAAAACACACACACACCCCAAAAAAACATGGAAACATTCTCACTGCTGTTATCAACACCTTCCCCCTTCCCCCGCGTCCCCCTGTATGCAGGAGCAGACACACACAAACACACACACACACACAAACACACACACACACACACACACACACACAATCTCTAATGAGCACAGCTGTGGTAAATGTTTGACACATGAGACGGCCCTTCCTTCCCCCCACTCCCTCCCTCCTCCTTCCTCTTTTCTTTACTGTTTTGTCTGTCCTCATTTATTATTTCTACAAATAACACACACACACACACACACACACACACACACACACACACAGAAAGTGAAGGAAAACACTTTGGCTCTTAGTTTTTCTGTGAAACACGAATGTCATGTATTACATCACACGTAACTACAGTCATGTAGCCGAGGTTAATAAAGTCGTTCATTTTGGTATAAAACTGCCTCGGGCTGAGAAGAGCTTCGGCACGCATATGTTTCGGGTATAAAGCATGCCTCAGGTTGAGCGCTGGTGTCTGAGGCATAGACGGGAGCGCAAGATAAGCAGGGAGACGTCACACACGCTCAACGGGGCGAAACAGAGCACGACGTCTCACACACACACACACACACACACACACACATACACGGGGCTTAGAAAGCCCTCTTTTCGTGTGGTCTCCACTGCTGGATGCGTGATATGGCTTCAAACGGGGCATAGCTCAACTCAGATTGACCTGAACGTGAGGCGAGGGGTTCGATACGGCCGGGCGGATTAAGCCCTTACGTAATGATGCAGTGGGGACAGAAAGTTCACCAACACAGACTGACTCCTCTGTTCATCACCGTATTTTAATACTCAATCTTCCAGTTCCTTCCTTTTCCATGATAAACACGACATTTTCCCTATTGTGCTCAAGTCTCGCTCGTTATACGGTGAATAACTCGTGACTTGATCTGTAAAAAATTTGGACGCAATTTGGCGAGTTTTTTCGTGCTTTATTTTGCGGAAAACTGCTTGAATCGGCGACACTGCAATGGCCCGAAATCGTCCTGCACGGCCTTTCACACTGATGTTTGTCGGTAAATGAAACCTTTCAGACCCTGTTTACACTAGTGTGCGTTTTCGTTTTAAAACGCATAACCGTTGCTACGGTTACGCCGGCCGTCTGCACTACTCCGAGACTTCTGGAAATGCCGAAGACTCCGTTTTACTTTGAAAACTACGGGCTCGTGTTTCAGTGTAAACAGACCAAAACGAAGACCGTTGAAAACGAAGGCGTGGCTCCGCCCACATCCGCACCCTGATTGGGTGTTCTGGATCATTGCGTATCCTTCCCTGAATCGTCAAGCCCCTACCATATGACCGTTACGCTACCTTGATCGTATACACAACAACAAGGAGACTGAACCTGAATCTTTGCTGGATTTGTTGTCATGCTTAGCAGCCATTGTGCAGTTAGATTCTGTATTTTATAAAACTGCGGCTGCCCACATGCGCAAGAGGCGAGCTACGATTAGAGCAATCACAAACAAATCTCATTTCGAGCGGCGCAAGCCCTACAAGGAACACCGGTTTGGACCAACAACCGACTTCCTGTTTACACTTGTATGCGCATACCCAGTGTGCATGAATGGTCATGTGACATGCATATTCGATCGTGTAGTATGGACGGAGATAGT
Organism: Ameiurus melas; assembly: GCA_012411365.1. NCBI lineage: Eukaryota > Metazoa > Chordata > Actinopteri > Siluriformes > Ictaluridae > Ameiurus > Ameiurus melas. Next base: position 8,302,302 of record CM022772.1, on the reverse strand, counting down.
GTCTGAAACACAGAGGAAACGCCGGTGTGGACGAGGACCGGTTTCATTTTAAAACGGCATTTTAAAACAAAACGCACTAGAACAAACAGAGCCTTTGGCTGAAAGCGTGTTGTGATGATGTCACACGACGCGTCTTGGCTCAAATCTGATTAGAGGCTAAAAGCTCGAACTCTACTGAAATCAACAGAGACCCTGAAGAACTCTCCAACACACTTATCACTGCTCGACTCTACAGCGCACACTTATAGAAGAGTAATGATTTATATTCTCACTCTCTGGTGTCACTCTGAAGAGGATGGGTTCCCTTCTGGGTCTGGTTCCTCTCAAGGTTTCTCCTTCATCTCGTCTCAGGAAGGTTTTCCTCACCAGTCGAAATCTTTATCTATTCCTGGATATCGGTAAAGCTGCTTTGTGACCATCTTCATTGTTAAAAGCGCTACGTGAATTAAATTGAATCAAATTCTATAAACCTTCCAGCAGGTTTTTTTTCCCCTATTTTGCTAATACTGTTAATAACAACCCAACACTGTGTCTCAGCAAAATGGCATGTACGCTTAGATGATATGTGGTCTGCAGTCGATAATTTCACATTGTAGCCTCACACAAGTATATACTTCTTCATAACTGAGGGTCAGCAATGCCTTACAGCATCTGGCTTGTTATTTTGAAGCTTTTAATTGGCACTACGCAATATCAGCAGAGCGTTAGGCCGCTGCTCACTTCTGCTCACCGTATGAAGCGTGTTACATCTCCAGTGTTTCTGTTAAAAGGGCCAACACGCTCACGCTACCTGAGTGATGAAGAGACACGGTGCGTGACTCCACAGCCATCAAGCTCCTTACCACGGTGACCTACGAATATCTGGCGGCTGTGGATCAGGTGGTAGAGCGGGTTGTCCACCAATCGTCGGGTTGGTGGTTCGATTCCCGGCAAGACACTGAACCCAGAGTTGCTCCCAATGGCAAGTTAGCACCTTGCATGGCAGCTCTGCTACCACTGGTGTGTGAGTGTGTGTGTGAATGGGTGAATGAGACACAGTGTGAAACGCTTTGGATAAAAGCGCTATATAAGTGCACCATTTTACCATTTTCATCTCTGGATGACGTGAAATTAATTGTTGATATTCTTCTCAGAAGTTGTTTAGTGGTTTTCCAAAAGTCTCCACTGTTGATTAATCAATAGCGATTAACTGGCATTAAAAACCTAATTCAGTTTCAAATGAAACGTTTGAATGAAATCGTTTTCGGTCTCAGACACTTTTTTTTCATCGAGTCTTTTTTTGCTTTTGTTACAATTCCTCTACTAGTCCTGTCATGATAATCACGTTCTCGACTGCTTTTAATATTCCTCGAAATTACAAAGCCTAGAACATTAGAGAAATGAAAAACAATAACACTGATGAGGAGTGCGTTATTGAACACCGATATTATATATACATCCATCCATCCATCCATCCTCTACCGCTTATTCCTTCTTCAGGGTCACGGGGAACCTGGAGTCTATCCCAGGGAGAATCGGGGACAAGGCGGGGTACATTCTGGACAGGGTGCCAGTCCATCACAGGGCACAATCACATACACACTCACACACCCATTCATACACTACGGACACTTTAGACACGCCAATCAGCCTACCATACATGTGTTTGGACTGGGGAAGGAAACCGGAGTACACGGACGAAACCCCCGCAGCACAGGGAGAACATGCAAACTCCACACACACACACACACACACACACACACACACACACACACACACACACACACACAGGGCCACGGTGGGAATCGAACCTCAGACCCTGGAGGTGTGAGGAGAACGTGCGAACCATTATATATATATATATACATATATACTACCATTTCCCATCATCTGCATCATTCCTCAAGTTGAACTGATGAATTATTTCCTGTTAGCGAACGTAGCCGAGTTAAACACCTTTTCAGTGGGTTTAATAATGTAGTTTGATTGTAAAGGCCTATTCAATTTAAGCTCATTAACCAGGTAAAGCTGATTATACCCACTATTTTAACCTAATTTATGGTTAAGGAGTTTGCGCTCTACCTTGTAAAGTTACTCATGTGTCCAGGATATTATGTAGGTTCCCTAGCAACCCCCAGCAGCCCCTCTTCTCATTCTATCATCATGTGTAGACCAGGCCGGTCACAGTAATAACACTCACACAACATTTACACATCATAAAACCTAATATTACAACTCGGTGCTGTCCAAAAGAACACGAATGCACAAGTGACCCTGAACTTGAGTAAAGTGTAAAGTGTTGGGTAGGACGGTGTGACGTGGTGAAAACGCTCTTTCTGTAACGACGCACTAAAACACATCATATAATGAATTAACGAAAGCATGAAGAATTCACAATATTGTAGTGTAGTAACAGTAGTGTCTCACTGTAATAATACTTTCAGGTTTTCATAACAAGCGCATTTTCACATGTTGTTGAAGTGAATATATAAAAGGTGTGATTTCATTTTTTCTCATCAACTATAAATGCCGCTGATTAATATACGATGCCAGTAAAACTGACTAAAATGAATAAATACGTGTCAGTGGTAGCTCGTGAGTTCAGATCCCAGCACTGCCAAGCTGTCACTGCTGGGTCCTTGAGCGAGGCTCTTAACCCTCAAATGCTTAGATATAGTATAATATATAATAAATATAATAAATATTATATTGAGAGAGATGTAAGTCACTCTGGATAAGGGCGTCTGCCAAAATGCCATCAAATATATAAATAAATAAGTGAATAAATATGACGATGAAATAGTGACTATATTTAAAGGACATTATCGTCAGAAGACAAATATTTTTTTTGACATTCCATTACTAACGTCTGAAAAACATTTTAAGAACGAAAGGTGCACTGCTCTTTGAAAGGGTGTACGCGCATTATTCTACTATTATATTATCGTTATACCGGTGGCGTAAAATTGATTTTAAAATGACAATAATATCGTTTATCGCGATTATTTCTGGGACAATATATCGTCCAACAAAAGTAGTGTACTCTACAAGGCACATAATTACTGGGCACATAACAAGTACGTAACTAACTGAAATTTCGAAACCTTGCTGTTCAGCTTGGCTACTCAGTGGGCGTGTTTTCATTTTGTTCCCGCAGTGTACAAGAAGCTACATCAAAGCTATTTCTGCTACAATCCCACTGAAGCCGTGATGTTTCCGTTTCATTTCATTCATTCAGGAATCTACACGTTCTCGATTAAGCTCTGATGGAGAGGAAAAACGGTGTTTCGAGATTCTCTTTATCACTAATTCATCATTGCTCATTAATTTGATCGATTTTTTATCCTGGAAAGGTATTAAAACTTGGTATCCTTGCTTGATCATGGCCTCAACGCTGTCCTGATCCTCACCGTACGATTCAGCACTGGACACTGATTCGCCTCGGTGATCGGATCTGCTTCCTACTGAGTGTGTTCCTGTTACTGCTACACACTGAGCAGCGTGGACGGAACGATGTGCGCTGACCCAGTGCTGAGACTCACCGATGCTGGAGTCCCTCCTGAAGACGTCCCTGTCGAAGATGTAGAAGGAGAGGTGGCGGAAGCTGCGCGGGATTTCGCAATAAAAGTCTTCACCGTAGAATGGGCTGCGGTCGGAGAGAAACAGAGAGAAACTTTCACCATCGGCCAGAACGGACATTACCAGATTATTATCAGGGTCGTAATCATGCTTGACACACACTGGCACATCTGTAATCTGTAAACAGATAAACCTCACTGCCTTAAGAAATACATTTCAAACACAACTAAAGAACTAAGATGCTTTTAACCCTTACAGTCCTACATCGTAAGCCGTTTATGTCTGTTTATTTATTACGCCGCTTCAAAGCCAAATGATTGCAGAATGATTTTTTTCCACAATATCACGCGTTATACTGATAATAGAAGAGAATGGGCCGCACTGACAAAACTGATCCTGTTAGTGAGCATAATACAGTCGTGTGGAAAAATAAGTACACCCCATAGTAATTATTGGGGGGTTTTTTTTGGACATATTTGGACAAGCAGACATTTGAAGCATCCTCTTTGAAATTGTGCGTGTTAATAAAAGTGATACACTCTATCAAATGATATAAAATTGACATTTTGTAGTCATTTTCACAATTTAAATTAACAAAAACAGATTCATGGAAAAAGTACACCCCTACATTTATCACAGCTTCAAATCCATTAAATTAGAATCAGATGTTCAGGATTGGGTGTCAGTGATTAGAGCCTGCTTACGGAGTGCAGGTGGAACCGGTCTTATTTATACCCCTCTTATATCTAGTGTGTGGTGGTCCCTTTGTTATCGAGGTGTGTGGTGTCATCGTGCCAAGATCCTAAGAGTTCTGTAAGGCCTTCAGAAAAAAGGTTGTGGATGTCTAGGAGTCTGGCAAGGGATTTAAAAACATCTCCAAATTATTTTAAATACATCATTCCACTGTAAGGAAAATCATCTACAAGAGGTGCAGATTTCAAACGACTGCTAATTTGTCCAGAACTGGCCGTCCCAGTAAATTCAGCTCAAGAGCAAATCATGTGATGGAAAAAGAAATCTCCAAGAACCCCAAACTTTCATCACCAGATCTGCTAGTAAGTGTTAGTAGCAACTGTTGGTGTCACAGTGCACGCTTCTACAATCAGAAAGAGATTGCACAAATTTGACCTGCATGGGAGTTGTGCCAGGAAAAAGTCTTTGCTGTCTAAAAAGAGCATTAAAGCAAGACTACAGTTCGCCACTACAGTTGGAATAATGTGCTCCGGATAGAGCTGTTTGGTCAAAGTAACAACAGACATGTTTGGCGCAGACCAAACTCAGCTTGTCAAGAGAAGCACCTCATACCAACTGTGAAGCATGGTGGTGGAAATGTTATGGTTGCTTCTCTGCCTCAGGGATTGGACCGTTTTCATTCATTAATTCATCTATGAATTCTGCATCATATCATATGAGGCCCTCTGTCTGAAAGTTGAAGTTTAACTGAAAGTGGACCTTTCAACAGGATAATGATCCTAAGCACACTGAACAGTGTCACCACCAAGCAATGGCTCTAAAAGGAGAAATGGAGGGTTATGGAATGGCCTAGTCAAAGCCCGGATTTGATTGTTGTGGGGGGATTTGAAACAGGCAGAACATGCAGGAAAACAAGGAGTTTGTCCAGTGAGCGTTACAGCAGGTCTGATACGGGTAAAGTGGTTAGTTTCCATGAAGACACACCCACACTTGACATTTTTCCATTTGTGTTTGTTTAGTCTATTCTTCTTCCTCGGAGTTAGAGAGGAAACACTGTGCGACCCTGCTTGTCCTACATGATTACTGATCTCTCGATACACTAACATGGGCTCAGGGTTGGCGTCTCGAGATGATTTAAACACACCTATCATCCACTCTTCCTTCCAACATACACACTCTCAAGGTTTACTGGATTTTCATAATCCAGCTCTACAAGGAACTACTGCACAGAATGACCACAGTGCTTCCTTCCTGTGTTCCACATCACATTAACCACAGGCTTACCTTCCCCCAACACACACACACACAGTATGGAGGAATGAGGGCGAGCGGCCGAATGGCATGATGGAATGAAAGGGACGACGGAGATCCCTCACCATAACGACTTCTCGATGATTTTGGTTCTGAACACCTCCTCCTGGTCCAGGTTCAGCGTACAGTAACAGTCCCTCATTTTGTTCGGCCCGGGGTAGGGAGGGATGTTCTTGGCTTCTCCTAAACAGCAAAACAACAAAAGATGGGCTCAGTTAGGAAAGTGGTCATCCAGTGTGTGTGTGTGTGTGTGTGTGTGTGAATAGTCAGTTTTTCCCAATTCCAGTGTAATGACTCAAAGTCTTAAAGCCCATGGGATTAACACAGTGGCAGTTTAACACCAAGTCACCAAGCTGCAGCACATTAGAGCACATCATTAGTGTTTGAAAAGGCATGTGAGAAGCACTGGGTCAAAAACTCCTCCGTAGTAATTCAGTAATGCGTTCAGTAAGTATTCGTTCTATCAGCACACACTCTTTTGGACGTCTATAGACTTATATAGGTGTGTTTGTGTGTGCTGTCATGTGTGCATTGGTTTTTTTTTTACTATTCCATCCATCCATCCATCTTCTATACCGCTTTATCTTTTTCAAGGTCACGGGGGAACCTGGAGCCTATCGCAGGGAGCTTTTACTATTCCAGTGCATTAAAATATTAACGAGCCTATAACGCAGCTATAATGCTAAAGCGTCGTGGCTTTTAGTATGAACACGTCATGCCTTAAAGTCATCTCTAAGGTAGTGCGCTCCAAAACAATGACAAGATTCGGGTTTAGAAGATATACGCATTCAAAATAATAGACAGTCTCTCTCTACCACCGATACGGAGCAACAACTCTGATGACATCATTCTGCACTTTTGGACATTTCTGTCCAATCGAATGCTCTTTAGAATCTGAAGTGTCCCGCCCACGACGTTATAAATATCCAGCACTAACTGTCGAGTACGGATTAGCCCGGGCTGTGAGGTAAGCGAACCCCTATTGGCTAAAAAAATGGGAGGAGTCACCCGATATGTACTGCCCTGACTTCCTGTTTCCGTGGAAATGACGTCAACACGTTGAATAAGAATTCGATTCGAATTTTGAATTTATTAGTGTCACACATTTTAACGTTTTTATAGTGAAATGGTTGAAAAGGTTGAATGTTGTGGAACGCCCCAGAGACGAGTTAGTTGCTGCATTCGCTTATGTTATAACAACAATAACGCCACTTGCCGTTTTACTGAGGAACCAGAAAGCGTAAACTCCTCTGTCCTGAAGACTTTCCCGTGCTGGGAAACAACAATTATACATATATGCATTATATATACATATCTACACACAATCAGCGATTATACATCAAAGTGCACCTATTCCACCTATTCCACCTATTATACGTAGTTTGTACTCTCTGTAATCTCTGGACTGCTAAAACTCACACCGGGAGCGAGCAGCACTGAAGCGGGAGCTTCAGCGTCGAGTCTAATAGTTTCCCCCCGCGCTGCCCGTGCTAAATGAAAGCGCCAGTACACCGTTGAAAGATTTAAATGAAGATAAGTTGATAAAAAAAAGTAATATATTGCACAGGAAAATATATTAGTAGATTAGTATATTTCATATCCAGTTAATGTTAATATGAGTTAATATCATAAAAAAAGTTGATATTAGGTCTGTATATTTACCAGTTTGATGTTAATGAAGTAGAAATGCTTGTGTTTGTGGAGAGTGAACGTGAGACTAACAGCAGGATTTTTACAATTCAGACAATGTTCATATGAATTAACAGTTAATAATCTCACTTTAATCTTCAGAATTGAGTTCACGTGTTCGTGTTAATTAGAGTAATGTGTGTTCTGTTGATGAGAACAGTTACTGTGGAAATGGAGAGAATAACGTTTTTATTTGCATTTCCTTCAGAATTGTGGAATGAACTATTATTCATTTATAAGAAGACATAAAAGGCAGGACTATAGTACAATACCCGTGTAGCCAGAATGTTTAGGAATTCTGGGTTTTGATAGACGTTCATTAGGCTGCTAAAAGTAGAACATGAAATCTCAAACTTTATTTCTAACATTAAGCCTGGTGTATGTAATGATAGTGGTGGCATATGGAATACTTTAAGAGCATCGATGCATTACAGTGGAAAAAATCAAAAACTGAGAGGCAGCAAGATAAAGAATCAGATTCGTGAATCAACTGAATTCGTGAATGACTCGTGAATCAAATCAAATGGAATCATAGTGTACTTAGGGAATCTGTCGCATACGTGTAAGTCATTTGTAACTGTTCATTTGTATGCACACGCACACGCACACACACACATACACACACACATACACACACACACACTTAGTAACACAAAGCAGGTTTGAGATCGTTTATACTCAGTTTCCATGTGTGTAAGCTAAAAGTATCCGTGCGGTATTCCTTTATGAACCCAATAGCCACAGCCACGTGCGACAACACACCCAGGAAGAAGAATGTGGTCTGTCGAGTAGTGTGGGATGAAGACCTGACAGGAGGAAGTGCGACTGTAACGTGGTGTGTGTATATCCACATGTTTGTGTCTGCCTAAATCCAGTCTCTGCAGCAACATCACCCCCACACACACACACTAACACACACACACTAACACACTCACTAACACACACACACACTAACACACACACACTAACACACTCATGTTACTGCCTCTGTAGAGGAGTTCGACATTTGGTACCGATTAGCCCAGCTTAGCATAGCGAACTGAAATCTTCTGGTACAGTTAGATTGCTCTTCAAAGGCTGTGTTTAAAGGCAGCTGTGGAATTGGAAAGACTTTACAATACGCCTTTTTGGTCTCAAACCATTTACAGTCAAGAATCAGTTAAACACTAGCTAAAGCGCAGAAACTGAAAACAGATCCAGTAATGAAATACACACTCTGTCAAGGTCAGGTACGTCATTTCAGGTATTTCTGACCCGAGACTGAGTGATGGATATACTCCAGGTTACCATGTGACACGGTATAAGAAAGCACTCGAGTAGAACCGACAAGGAAACCGGTGTGTTTGCTTGAAACGCTGCACATGCAGGTGTGAGACGTGAGAAACCAGCTTTAAAGTGTACCTGTTGTGCTTTTTCAAATATGACCTTTCATGTAGTGTGTTATAGAGCTGTTTGTGACTGTGAAAAGTCTGCAAAGTTTCAAAAATCAAAGTGCACGACTAACAGAGTTATTGACTCCCTAAAGAAGGAACCGATTCTGAACAGCTGGAACGAATAATTCCAGACTCACTTCCTGTACTAACCCACGTAATTCCAGACTTACTTCCTGTACTAACCCACGTAATTCCAGACTTACTTCCTGTACTAACCCACGTAATTCCACACTTACTTCCTGTACTAACCCACGTAATTCCAGACTCACTTCCTGTACTAACCCACGTAATTCCACACTTACTTCCTGTACTATCCCACGTAATTCCAGACTCACTTCCTGTACTATCCCACGTAATTCCAGACTCACTTCCTGTACTAACCCACGTAATTCCAGATTCACTTCCTGTACTAACCCACGTAATTCCAGACTTACTTATTGTACTATACGTAATTCCAACACATACTTCCTGTACTAAAACACGTAATTCCACACACTTCCTGTATAACTAAAATACGTAATTCCACACTTACTTCCTGTACTATCCCACGTAATTCCAGACTCACTTCCTGTACTATCCACGTAATTCCAGACTCACTTCCTGTACTAACCCACGTAATTCCAGACTCACTTCCTGTACTAACCCACGTAATTCCAGACTCACTTCCTGTACTAACCCACGTAATTCCACACTTACTTCCTGTACTAACCCACGTAATTCCACACTTACTTCCTGTACTATCCCACGTAATTCCAGACTCACTTCCTGTACTAACCCACGTAATTCCACACTTACTTCCTGTACTAATACCGTAATTCCACTTACTTCCTGTTCTAACCCACGTAATTCCACACTTACTTCTGTACTAACTCACATAATTCCAGACTTACTTCCTGTACTATCCCACGTAATTCCAGACTTACTTCCCGTACTAACCCACGTAGGTTTGTAACAAAGCCCCGCCTCTGGAGTTAAAACTGGTTATGCCAGTGGGCGTTTCCTCTTTGAAACATGCTGAAACAACAGACTTGGACGTCTGACCAATCAGGGCAGAGCATGCTCTTTTAGAGTTTAGAATGAATCATCTAGAACGGATCATTGAACGAGTCGTTTGTGATTCCAGACTCACTTCCTGTACTAACCCACGTAATTCCACACTTACTTCCTGTACTATCCCACGTAATTCCAGACTCACTTCCTGTACTATCCCACGTAATTCCAGACTCACTTCCTGTACTAACCCACGTAATTCCAGACTCACTTCCTGTACTAACCCACGTAATTCCAGACTTACTTCCTGTACTAACCCACGTAATTCCACACTTACTTCCTGTACTATCCCACGTAATTCCAGACTCACTTCCTGTACTAACCCACGTAATTCCAGACTCACTTCCTGTACTAACCCACGTAATTCCAGACTTACTTCCTGTACTAACCCACGTAATTCCACACTTACTTCCTGTACTATCCCACGTAATTCCAGACTCACTTCCTGTACTAACCCACGTAATTCCAGACTTACTTCCTGTACTAACCCACGTAATTCCAGACTTACTTCCTGTACTAACCCACGTAATTCCACACTTACTTCCTGTACTATCCCACGTAATTCCAGACTCACTTCCTGTACTAACCCACGTAATTCCAGACTTACTTCCTGTACTATCCCACGTAATTCCAGACTTACTTCCCGTACTAACCCACGTAGGTTTGTAACAAAGCCCCGCCTCTGGAGTTAAAACTGGTTATGCCAGTGGGCGTTTCCTCTTTGAAACATGCTGAAACAACAGACTTGGACGTCTGACCAATCAGGGCAGAGCATGCTCTTTTAGAGTTTAGAATGAATCATCTAGAACGGATCATTGAACGAGTCGTTTGTGATTCCAGACTCACTTCCTGTACTAACCCACGTAATTCCACACTTACTTCCTGTACTATCCCACGTAATTCCAGACTCACTTCCTGTACTATCCCACGTAATTCCAGACTCACTTCCTGTACTAACCCACGTAATTCCAGACTCACTTCCTGTACTAACCCACGTAATTCCAGACTTACTTCCTGTACTAACCCACGTAATTCCACACTTACTTCCTGTACTATCCCACGTAATTCCAGACTCACTTCCTGTACTAACCCACGTAATTCCAGACTTACTTCCTGTACTAACCCACATAATTCCAGACTTACTTCCTGTACTAACCCACGTAATTCCACACTTACTTCCTGTACTATCCACGTAATTCCACACTCACTTCCTGTACTAACCCACCCGTAATTCCAGACTTACTTCCTGTACTATCCCACGTAATTCCAGACTTACTTCCTGTACTAACCCACGTAGGTTTGTAACAAAGCCCCGCCTCTGGAGTTAAAACTGGTTATGCCAGTGGGCGTTTCCTCTTTGAAACATGCTGAAACAACAGACTTGGACGTCTGACCAATCAGGGCAGAGCATGCTCTTTTAGAGTTTAGAATGAATCATCTAGAACGGATCATTGAACGAGTCGTTTGTGACACTGGGGGGAAAAAGGTAACGCTGCAGTTTAAATTATGAGCACATTAAAATGTTTTTTGACCGCGGATGCCTGTAAATCTATTCTTGGAGACCTTTAAAACTAAATTTTAAGCTTTAGGTCTCCGTACTGCTTGAAGTCTGCTTTATTTTTTAAGCACTGAATGTATTGTGGACGCGCTGTTCCTGTGAACAGAAAGGCAGAAGTCCGGCTGTGTCAAGCATAAATGAGGTTAAATAATGTTCAGCTACTTCGCCGTGAATCGGTGGCTGTGAGCCTCAGGAATCCACACCACAAACAAAACAGAAATAAAGAGCTGGCTACAAACAAAACATCACCGGTTTGGAGGGATTTATACGGATGTTTTAATAGGACATTTAAAATGTAACGCTGCTTTCACACGGCTGACAGACTGGCTTACGGTGCGTCACCTCCTCTTGGCTCGAAAGCTTTTTTTTGCCCTTACAGCTGTACACGTGTTCGACGCACGTGAATCGATGAAGGCTTCGGCTGAATGCACGTTGCGAAGACGTCACTTGACGTAATTTTGTAAAACGGCACGTTTCTGTGGATATTGCGGCGTTTCCTTGATTTTGCGTTCATGTCTGCGATCGGGAAATCCCGGAGGCTCTGTCCGTTTGTTTCACTGCTATTCGAATGAATTATACCACAGCGTGGTTCATGGCCTGAATCTGGATGGACAGCTCGGACAGTAACGTGAATGAAAGGTTAATGTTAATGAGCTCTAATACTTTGTTGTTTCCATAGTAACACTCATGCAGTCTTCAGGACGGAAAAGTCTATGCTTTCTGGTTTCGCAGTTAAATGACAAGCTGCCTTTAATTTTTGTTTGTTTGTTTGTTTCATTAACTCAAAAAGTAGAGGCTGAAGAGAGAGTGGATATTTATAAGAGTAATAAGAGGAACAAACCTGT